>CM061921.1:132628399-133162237 GCA_031002005.1 Vandiemenella viatica | reverse complement strand
AAAGACTATCTTACCTATATGATCGTCTTCTTTAAACCCCTTTCAATTAAAAATAAATACTTTATATCTATCTTGTCTTGGCTCACATTCTTCACTTTGAGTGAGTGCAGAATGTTTTTTTAGTTTGTCACATGGTTTCTGGAATGTGGAAGTATAGCCAATTTTTGTGAACCATAATGATTTTTCGAATAAAGGTAAAGATTGAAAGGTAAATGTGAAGTCATTGGCAGCATTTATTTTGGGTAGGAGCAAAAGTCAATTCAAACTTTAATCAACATTCACAGTCTGCTTTTCTCGCTTATGGCTTTACGTCTCCTTGACATCGAGGTCATTATAGCTGGGAAAGAACCAGGGGCAAAGAACAGGAAGGAGTTCGGCCGTGGTATTTTGAAGGAACCATCCCGGCATTCACCTGTGGTGATTTCGTGAAACCACGGAAAACCAAAATCTGGATGGCCGGATGGGAACTCAAAACTGCATCTTCTCAAATGCGAGGCCAGAGCATTATGGCTCACCCGCTACACTCAGTTACACAGTATGATTGTTAAATTTGATGTGATGTGCCACATTTTCAAATATGTTAGGCTTGTCTGGCAACTTTTACAGCTGGTTCCGTCTAGTCTGCTTGTTTTAAGGATTATTTAACATAGTTAATCTGATACACATTCTCAACCATTTCCAGTGCTGAGCTGTATGATCATAGTCTCGGGCACTTTAATCATAATTTGCAATTCCTTCCCCACAAATTGGAAGACATTTCCTGAAACATATCTTCAGTGTTTTATAGCATTATCTACCAATTTTTCCTAACTTGAAACAGAATTTAATGCAAGCCCTATTTGTAGAATAGAACCATATAGCTGATGAAATAAAATCTTTGTGGGTTGATTGCCTGATGGTGTTGTGGACAGACAATCTTTTGGGGTCATTATCAGCCATCATCTTCAGGTCCTATGCACGTGCTGTGACAACTAGAAGATTATATTTCAGTGATACATTGGGAAAGCCTTTGTTCACAAATAGTACTGAGCACACTTAAGTCATTAATAAAAGATAATATTACTTGAATGTCAGGGAGTTATAACTGCTGCCTTGTGTTATGATTGAAACTACAAAATTCATTATTGTAGAGCAGGTCTGCCCTATTCTTAGTCACCAACTATAATGTTACCAGAATGCCAATCTTATGATGTTGACTTTATTGTTTTGGGGAAGAATATTAAATTAAACGTCACACAGATCTCCCATTCCTCGCAACATCTTTGTGTGGACTTCCTGCAGTCTACCGTTTTGACCATTGAGGGGAGACATGCTAAGTGAATGGGTGCGTATTAGTGTGATCAGATGTGACTGCATTGTCTCATCTACTTGCAAGAATATGGTTCAAAACTGAAATATCGTGTTACATGTTTTTGTCTTTTTGGTGTTCATCGTTCCCAGCCACTGTCAGTTATTGCAATTATTGGGTTGAGTTTCTTTCTCCTTCCTAAATTTCAAACACTTTACTGACAAATTTAATAGCAAAAAGTTATTAAAAAATGATTTTGGCAATTTCCACCTTATTTTTAACAAAAGTACACAATTTCTACAAATTCATTTTGACAATGTCCCAAATATTACTGTGTTTTACACCTTACCAGAGGGAGAACTTACTGGTGTAACAGGTTGTCATTTACTTTAATGTTTTAGGATCAGAATTATATAATTTATTTGGTTTCACAGCAGCGCAGATGTTGAACTCGTAGATCCTCTTTGTTTGACTCAGAATCTGCCAATTGACAGTTCAAAGTACAAGCAATACATGCACTGCTGAGCGCGCAAGTCAATACTTTACCAGCAAGCCAGGATACATTCATTGGTCTCACATCTTCACTGTTGGGCAAAAAGCAATCGTCCGTGCTTTGTAATAGTTATCCATGTCATGAATCTTGCCATTCTCTGTTAGTTGCATTCAGTAGGGCCAAGTCTCATCCGTCTGTTTTAGTTAGCACAGGTTACAGAATACCTCACGTTTATTGTACATCGTGGACTGTAGTTGTGCTACAATTTCTAGTACAGATTAATTGGGGTTTCCTTAACCCTCCAAGATGCATACTTAACCCACGATGCTCGCATTTATTTAATAGTTAGGTAGCAGACGCAAGTAAAGAAGAGGACCGGACAGAAGAACTCGAGAGCAAAAGATTCACGAAGATAGTCTTCACAAGTCATAGGGCATCATAGGGAAACCATAGAACCCATGTGTCAGCCACTCACACTCCCCCAGTACAGTTACACTGATTTTGGTTCCTAAAAATGTATGCGGTCAATGGATCAGTCATTAGTCAGTATCACATGGCTTTAGACATGTATAGTAGCAGCCATCAGACTTGAACAGCAAGGAGTAGAATGAATGGATGCCAAATAGAATGGACTATGCCTTCACCTGTCCTCAATTACTTTTAGTGTTGAGGCAATGGTACTTTATCTGCCCATGGTTTCCCAAATCACTCCAGGCAAATGCCAGGATGCTTCCTTCAAAAGGCCATGGCCGAAATCCTTCCCATTCCTTGCCCCCCCCCCCCCTCCTTTCCCGCCTCGCTGTTAGAGAGATGTTAAGCAGATTAAAAAAAAAACTTTATCTGCCAGGTAACTTGCATTCAGGTGACAACATCACACCCAGTTCAAGTTTTAGGTACATACGAGGTAGGGCTGATAAGTACTTAGCTTCTCTTCGCGATGGCACCACTGTCGCCAGAGAAATTTATTATCGTGTAGTACATTATCTTAGACGGCTATTGTTAAAATTTCAGCCAAATCGGACTCATAGTTTTGTTTTGATCGCATGTGAAAATGGGTGTGTCCGCGGATTTTAAAAATTGAAAAAGAGCAATATCGGTCGGTGATTTGATTCTTGTTTTTGGAAGGAAAATCACGCAGCGAAATCAAAGAGCATCTTGGATGCTGTGTACGGTAACTCTTCTCATTTGATGGCGACTGTCAAAAATTGGTTTAACGAGTTTCAACATGGTCGCACGTCGGTTTTTGATGAGCCATGCCCAGGTGCCCCAAAAATGGTTACCATGGAGGCTAATGTGACAAAAATCCACGATCTCGCATTGGCAGACTGCTGAGTGAAGGTGCGCGGGATTGCTGGGACAGTAGGCATCTCAAAAGACCACGTAGGTCATATCTTGCATGAAATTTTGGGCATGAGAAAGCTGTCGGCGCGATGGGTGCCACGTTTGCTCACTCCGGACAACAAGTGCAACCGTGAGACCACTTCACAGCAGTGTTTGACACTGTATAAGTGCAATCCGAAGGAGTTTCTGCATCGTTACGTGACCATCGACGAAACATGGATCCACTGGTAACCACCAGAGACCAAGGAACAGTCAAAACATTGGACTTTACCTGGCGAATGTGCTCCATAAAAGGCGAAGACTGTCCCATCGGCCGGAAAGGTGATGGCCACCATTTTCTGGGTTTCACAAGGTGTGATCTACGCTGATTATCTGGAGAAGGGCAAAACGATCACAGGGCTTTACTTTGCCAAATTATTGGGCCGATTTGACGCCGAATTGCAGAAAAAAGGCCCCATTTGGCGAAGAAAAAAGTGCTTTTCCACCATGACAACGCACCAGCTCACACCTCCGCCGTCACCATGGCCAAATTGGGCTAGTTGGGCTACAAACTGCTGCCCCATCCATCATATTCTCCAGATTTGGCCCCGTGCGACTTCTTTTTGTTTCCAAACTTTGAAGAAGACACTCGCCGGGCAGAAATTTGAGTCGATTGAGGAGGTTATCGCCGCCACAGAGGCCTACTTTGCAGATCTCCAGGAAACGTATTTTTCAGAGGGTTAAAGAAATTGGAGTATCGCTGGGTCAAGTGTATTGAGCTAAAATGAGACTATGTTGAGAAATAAATCGCCACTTTTCCAAAATTTTTGTTTTTTCTTTTGTAGGCTAAGTACTTATCGGACCGCCCTTGTAGCTTCTAGCTTGCCCCTGCTCTTCACTCAGCTTCCCACTTTAATGGCCTTATGAAGGAGTCATACTTCTGGTGAAATTAGCTCTTTCACCCTAAACATAATAGAGTCAAATTGGAGATCTTACTGGTCGCTGGCAATTAAGAAGACAGGAATTTAGTGGGTAGAGATCAATTGACAGGGGCTCCCTGTTCCAAGATGGTTGAATTTAAGTGTTCAATCGTCTACAGTTTACTTCAACTGTACAACTTCTCTAACCAACTTTTAATGAACTTCTGAAATTAATGAATTTTAGACTGAACTTCATCATCACCACCTTTAGACAATTCAATCTTATAATGATGTGGCCTATTAAATCCAAGAGCCCAAAAATGACTTCAGTATCCTTTCAAGGTACAAAGCTCATAATGTTCACGCATATCTCTCGCCCATGCATAGTTACATCATTCAACTCGAGAACGAATTAGCCTAGCCATTTTGATTGATTACGTGAACTTTGTTTGTCAGTAATCATATTTAAAACAATCGATTGGCCCACCAGCTGTTAAATAGGAGCTGTGGTCAAGTTTTTAAATCCAAGAAATGTTCGACCTTGTGAAATTTATCGTCTGATAAGTGAAACATATGGAGAGAACACAATGAATTAAGGTATGGTGCAAAAGTGGGTTAGGATGTTTAACAAAGGAAGAGAAAATGTCTATGATGGAGAGTGCAGTGGATGCTTGTCATTGATCACTGAAGAATTGGTGCACTGCATCGACAAACAAGTTCATTCCAATAGGCGATTCATAATTTCTGATTTGTCAATGCATTTTACAAACATTTCATGATCTTTATTACATGAAGTTGTGACTGAAAATCTGCACTGCAAAAAATTGTGTGCCCAGTATATACCGAAAACACTAACAGACATTCAAAACCAGAATCTCACGGAAGCAGCCTTGGAGTTCTTGCAGCATTATGCAACAGAAGGAAATGGTTTTTTGAAAAAGATTGTCACGGGTGATGAAACAAGGATTTGTTGCTAGATACTTGAAATGAAACAGCAGTCACTGGAATGGCGGCATATTGGTTCCCCAAAACCCAAGAAAGCAAAACTTGCTTCAAGAAAAGTAATGTGCACTGTGTTTTGCGACTGAAAAGGAATTATGTTAATGGACTTGATGGAATGATGCACAACGATCAACATTACAGCTCACTGAAACATTGAAAAAGTTATGGCACACTATACAGAATAAAAGGCATGGACTGCTGATTTCGGGTATTATGTTCCTGCATGATAACTTGCTACCGCATACCACACACGTAACGACAGCACTGCTTGATTCATTTCTCTGGTATAAATTCTGTAACCCTCCTTTTAGTTCCGACCTAGCTCCGTCCAAAATCCATTTGTTTTCTCATCTCAAGAAATTTCTTGCCAGCCAGCACTTTGCAAATGATGATGAGATCAAGGTAAACATCCAGAACTGGTTTAGGTTACAGGCAACCGAATTTGATGGAGGGGTGTGTTGCAATTAATACATATGACATGTGCCGTAATTCGCGTGATGAATATATCGAAGAGTAGCGTCAGGTGTGTAGTTTTTCTTTAATAAAATACAAATGGAAACAAATTGCTAATCTTTTTAATATACAAACAGTACTTACTTCCTGGATAAGCTTTGTGTATTGCTCTTGGGAAATTCTTGGCCAGCCAACTCCATTTACTTTGTAAATGTAAGTGTAAACATAATGTTTATTGCTAATCAGTATAATAAGTGTTTACTGTTTCTCAGATACAATGTCACATTATAAATAGAAAGTCAGTTTCCAGCATAGTTATATCATGTGGGTGTCATTTCAAATTGGTGGTTTGGTTATACACACCTTGTGCATATGGAAAATTCAATCTGTCTTTTTACTCTACCTTGTCCATTTATTTACTTTTTTGCCTGTTAACAGAAAACAAGAGAAATACATAACAAGCTATTACAAAGTAATGCAAGACATATTGAGCAATGTTAATTGATGTTAAAAGATGTATGGAGAATACTGAATGTCTAAAGAAAAATACATTTAATTTAGTTTGAATCATACCACAAAAAATAAATAAAATATTAACTGGTGTTGTAGGTAATTAGTCAAAAGTATTATATAGCTTGTGGTGTGCAGGAAGCAACTAAAAGAAGAGGGTAAAAATAGATCTGATGTGTAGAGAAGTGAATTCTCAGTAGGTAATATAAAAGATTTACTAATTTAAATCCAAGTGGATATATCTTCTCAATCCATTAGGGAAAGCCACAGATAAGGTGTCTGAAATAGATGCTGCAAGTTTCTTGAAACATGTGCCCTGAGCCTGGTAGGTGAGAGGCAATGCCTGGGACTCTGGAGGACATTGATTTGGTTTTGTTTCCTGTGGTTTCACAGTATTGCTGTTGTTAACTGTTAGGATGGATCCTCTGTGTGGAGTCTGGCCAATTTTATTTTCATTCCTTGCCCCCCAGTCCTCTCCTAACTATAATGACCTTGTTTTCGTTAAACGGTAAATTTTTGTGATATTAATACAGTACCAATTGCCACCAGGTAATAAATGTAAATTATTCAGTGAAGGGGAATTATTCCTAAGCAGAAGGTTAGAAAAACTGAATATATATACTATAAACAATGGGAGCTGCCACAGTTCCTTTAGAGCAGATGAGTACAGAAAGTCACAAATTGCATGAGCAATAAAAGCCTTTCCAAATGGCACCATACACAGGAACTTCAGTTATGACAGCTGATCTGTTAAAACATTCTAGATAAAAAGTTTTATTAATATTATTATCTACTTCTGTATCACCAAAGAAACCATCATATTCTGGCTCCTCCACATTGTTGAGTGCCAGTTCATAGCTAATGTGCCTGCACATCCACATTCTTTTTTGTGTTTCTCAATACCAGCTAGTTAAAAAATTGACAGGAAAATAAAACCATCAGTTACCAAGACATGGTTGATGAACAGTAACACTCTGCCCTCACATTTGGGAGGATATGAGTTCGAATCTCCATCTGTTCATCCATAATTTGGTTTCCATGGCTTCCTGAAACCACTCCAAGCGAATGCAGTGTTAGTTCCTTCAAAAGGCCATGGCCGAGTTCCTTCTGGCATCTTGCCCCACATCCTCTCCTGCCTCTAATGACCTTGACATTGAAGAAGCGTAATGGTACAAAGCCTGCTCCCAATACTAAAGGCTGAGATATTTAGAAAAGAACTTATGGGCTAGACACCTCTCTTAAAATCCCACAAATCCTTTTATTCCAAAAAAATAAAAGAAATCAAAACAATTTGGCAGGTAGAAGAAAATTGTCAATAGGGAAACTAAGGAACAAGTGAAGAGTTCACGCATGTTATCTGAACCTGACGACTTAATTATGCACTTGGATGCATGTGTGATTCTTACTGGCAAAATAATTGACTCACCCATTCTTGAAAAAAGTAATGTTAGGTTAATTTCAGGATTCACATCGAGAAGGTTATATGAGGACAATAGACTGTAATGGAAAAATAATGTTGCTTGGGGTATTTGCAAGTTCTTGTCATTAGCTTTAAGTGTGGAAGCAGTGTGATAACCTGATACCTACTGAAGTTTATGCAAGGTTCATAAGATGTTCACCAATATGTTTTTACTATTTCACTGCAAAAAGTAATGGTTAGTGGTCATCCTTCTAAATAAAAGTCAATACTGGAAATCACTCAATATATTCTTCAAAATTTTGTTGAACATTGGTATCAGATCACAATAACACTTTGTAACATGCTAAATCAGACTTCGAAAATGTAAAAAAGATTGCAGGTCCTCCTTCAATATGCGTACACTAACAATGAAACATTTACTCTTGCATTATTAAACTGAATTGTAACCCCATTTGAATGAGCTTAAAAGAACTGTTGGACACTTTGAAACTTTTCTAAGTTGCACTTGTTTCCTAAAAGTTTGTCTCCAAACATCCTGATTATGTGAAAATTATTATAAGTCCAACACTGCATTATGCCAAGTGGCACAGGTTTGGCCATCATTGAAAGTTTTTATGCAACTGGCCACGACTCCTGGGTTTAAATAGTTTTCGCCTGGACACTGGCGGTTTTCCACAGTATACCACCTTCATCCTGCGAATCCAAAAAGTCTGCAGTTCTCATGGTTCATTATTTTACTTGGATTTTTCTGAAACTTTCCCATGTCATAGTATGATTTATAGTAAAAAATTTGTTTACGAAAACTTTTGTTCTAAACTTATCCATCTAGTTGCTATACATTTCTGAAATATGTAGTGTGACTATTTTAGTTATTTATTCAGACTTTAAAGATATTTAATCCTTCACAACAGTACTTTTATGACTGGATTGCCTTTAATTTTCTCCTTTATATGAAATATGTCTCAGATCTGTAACTATTCTTATTTGGTTGTAATCTTTAATTTTCTTATAAGCACATGGTGTGTTAAATTTCGAATTTGTTTATCTTCTTTAATAACATTTTCAGACCACACAAATATTGATAGCATTGAAAAATAAAATTACCAAATATCAATATTATCAGCAATTGAGGTAAATGATCCACAATGTCCAATCACACAAATACTACTTAAAAATGATTGTTTTTAGCTGTTCTATTTATGAAAATGTTAGTGACTTTTCCAGACTTTTTATTTTACAACTTCAGTTTTTACATCCTCGCACGATATGTCTGATTTTGACTTGAAGTGTCCTTTAATATCGAGTTTATGACTGTACAGTTTATTTACGATGTTAGAAGCTTTGAGTTATCTACTTCTATGAGTTCCTACTTCAAAATGTTATACATTGAAGGGGGAAGGAGGTTATCAAAGGTGACTGAGATAGGTGAGGGTTGAATGCGTTTGCCCATTCCACGCCAAGCCTGTGGAAAGTCTTATCCTTACAGCCATTAGCAGTGAAAATTTACATTCTTATCTAATGGTCTGCTCACTGCTTTTACTAGCTAATTACCCTATCACCCATTAGTGGTTGGCTGATGACCCATTCTCCTAATATGTTGATGTACTGCCAGTTGCCCACCATATCAAAATGCCTTGTTGAGTATCAGAATCTGTGATCATCATTGTTATGTTATGAATATTTGCAGTTTCACCAATTGTCCAGCACATCCTCTTCCAGATGCTGCTGTGAATTGGGCAAGTTGTGTTCTGCATGATTAATATATACAGTATATGAAATGTTTACATAGTGAGGTGGAGAGTGGGGACCGTCCCTGCAATTGCCTAGCTGACTGTGAGAAAATTCCTAAAAATCACTATCCAGACAGCCAATATGCAAGGCCTTTGATTTGAATCTAGTTCAACCTCCCTGACCCGGTGTGGTTGTGCTTTAACACAATCAGCCACACTAGCGTGTAGGGTCCCTGAAGCTTATTTGTATACTTTCTTCACTCTTTATGTTGTGGATTGGAATAGATTAATTTTGCTGCACTGAACCCTATGCCACTAAAAATCCTGAATGCAGGTTATATAGCATACAACTGCTTTAGGTTCATCTGCCATACAGCTTTCATTATGCTTTTCTCACCTTGCAGGCACCATTGAATGGGAGGCTGACCTCAATCTCCATGGGCATTACCCTTATCCAACTTGGGTGCATTTGCAGAAAGTAAGATCTAGAAATGGCTTTTTAGCATAGCGATTTGGGCACTTTATGTATGCAACATAGTCTTCCCAGGTTTGCAGCCGGATAATGTGATAAAAAGATGACAACGTTTCAACAGCGTCCTCTGTTGCCTACATCAGGTTTTGTGCTATCGAGAGTCTAGAAGTTCACTGTCAGCCGTCAGCAGGCAGATGGGTTTTTATAATGTTATATGCCCGCTGATGTCTGACAGTGAACTACAAGATTCTCAGTAGAACGAAATCTGATGATGGCAATGGAGGAAGTTGCCAAAACTTTCTCATCTTTTTATGACACTATCTGGATGCAAACCCAAGAAAACTATGTTGCATTTACATGCTGGGAAAATATCCATTCACATTTTATATATGGTTGGTAATGTTTGAAAATTATAGACTGCCCAGGAGAAGGTTTACTATTTTGCTAAGATGATCTGCTAATTTCTTGATCCCAAAATCAACATCACTGATTTTTATCAGGGGTTTATGGTTCATCAAGTTGATAAGAGCTGATAGAGAATTGGCAGCAGGGGATGACCTTTTGAGGGAATAGTCCCAGCATTTGCTCAGATTTATTTCAGGAAACTATCAGAAACTGAAATCTGGTTGACTAGATTGGGGATCAAACCTGTGTCATTGAGAATTCCAGGCCTGAAAGTTAACCGCTCACCCTCCAGGCTCACCAGGTCAATCGCCGTCCAATGGTAGGATGATTGTCATCCTGCCATTAGCAAATGGTGGTTTAATATTTGTTTGCTAAGCATTTAAAACTGTGATTAAAAATGTTCCAGAATTATTAGTGAAATCAAGAACACCATAGACTGTTCCACTGTGAAAGTCAATACATCCTGAAAAGGAATTAAAATGTGGAAGGGCTATAAATTTGTTTATTGTCTACAAGCCAAGATGTATATATAACAGGGTAGTGAACTGCCACATCATCTGGTGCCTTGAGTCCCACATTCTGAACAGGCTCATGGAATCAGATGCTCTGTTGTGTTTCCCCACAAAATTAAAGTAATTCCAGCCATTCTAATTTGTTATGGCTACAAATTCTCTTTCTGTTTTGTTTATTTTTTATTTCTATTGCATTTAGGTAGTTACGAACTTGACATATGTTATTTAGCATGTTCATCATTCCATTCCATGCAAGCTTTTGGAAAGGTGAAGGTATTCTGCTGGGTGCCTGGACATATTGAAAACAAGGGAATATGTTAGTGGACAAGGCTGCAAAGTAAGCCTGCAAAAAGTTCAGGACAGACTTTTTTATATTGCCAAAGTTTGAGTGTGCCTCAGTGTTAAAGGATATCTATGATGCTTGGGAATGCAGTGCTTGGAGGTTGGCTGTAATAAACTTAAAATAGTCCAGGCTGCCATGGAGAACCTCCTTCAGTCTGGTTTGTAGGGATGAGGTTCTTGTAATATGCTCCACAAGAAGCATTTTCTTATGATACATGGTCAGATTTTGCTTCAAGAACCGTAGTTAGAGTATGATAGTTTTGTTGTATTTTTGAGTATGTCCTGTTTTAACTTTTTGTGTGTTGTATTCTGTATTTAAGATCTATCTTGGACTAGTTGATAATTTTTCTATTATTCTAAATAATGAATGTGTAAGTGTTAATAATGGTAATGATGTCCAGATATATTGAGCAAATGTTCTTGAGTTTGTTGGCTGGCCTCTTTACAGTTAGTTAGTCAGTCTGCTTTTATAATTTCTGGTAGTGAGGCTAAAAATTCTTTTAGCCAACAAAAATTATTAAGGATATGGAAAATAAATCCATCTATTACCACAGATGGTAGTGAAGAACACACAAAGACCAAACACACTACATTATTTTGATATAAACCCTTATTCATGTTTGAGGATGGGACACATGATAAATGGATAGAATGTAAACGCACTCATCCTTATACATAGATAAGCTTTTATAACTAAGTATTGTAACACCTTTGTGTGCTCGTCACTGCCCTCCTGCTTTGATTTGCAGTTAGTGATGGATTTACTTTCCCTCTTCTTCTTTATTATTTTTTTATAGTTTCATTGTTTGAGTAGCCATTGTTCAGCTATTCTGATTAGCCTCGTTAGCCTCATAACAGCCAGGTACATTAATATTGAGATCTAAATTTTGCTTAGTTTCCATGCTACCTTACTTTCATGTCGTAACATAAATGCTCACATTTCTACATTATTTGATGCATGACTGATCTGTTTACTGTCAGTGTTTCATATTTAAATTTTATCTCCTTTCTTTGGTGATGTTATCATTAGATTCAATTATTTCATTTCAGTTACACCAATAACTGTGTAGAGTGTGGGTTTACTTTCTGTATCCTTGTTTGAATTTAATTGCCACTAAGCATTCTCCTGTTCTTTTTTATCATATATTTACATATTGTATTATTAATTATTGTTAGTTGCTTGCTATGACGATTCTGAACTATTGCTTACTTCTTACTTTACCTGTCTGCATTTTTCTCGTTTTTCTTTTCTGAGATTAGTGTTCCTCGCAACCTTTGCGATTAGACCAGTATTCACATTCTCTAGGGGTTGTAATAATGCAAAAAGGAAGTGTAAGCATTTATTATGAAAATATAAATTATTAATTTTGAATTATTCAGTTAAAATTTGGAATTATAAATGAACTGATATATGAAACAAAAAGCATTTGAGACATTTGTTATATTTAACATGACTTCAAAATAAAACTGATCTTTCAACAATTCTTGTATCTCGTTAAAAGAAACACCTTTATCAAAAATATTAGCAGTTGAAAGAAAACATTAACACAAATGAATTGTTTGTGGCAGCTTTTACAATCAACAAAATTTAAACAGTTTTAATGTTCATTACTTAAGTGTATATTTGCATCATGTGTGGAGATGTCAGCTGATGATTCAGCTCTAGAGCAGATGAGCTGTCCATCTAGCACTACCCTAGACCATTTGTTAGCAAGATTGACCTCGCCTGTTGGACCGTTGCTGCAGTTTGTCAGTTTTGAATGTACTGTATACAATTTAGTACCAGAAAACCAAACTCTGTAGTGGATCGTCTGTGATCCACTGTGGTTCTACTGTCACATTTACAAACTATGTGACATCATAGTGGAGAGTCACTGTACTCTTCACTCACCAAACTTCCAGTAAAGTCTCTTTTGCTGTTATCTACTAAGAAGTCCATTCCCCATTCTCACCCTTAGAAATCTAAAAATTGTCCTCTGATATTTTTCCTTCTCTACCAATTTTAGTTTGCTGGAAACTCCAATTAATCCACGTCATTTTAGAAGGCATGATTTTACATATTGGTAGAATATTTTAGGAATTTTCCTGCCAACTGATCTTTTGGAACATGGTCACTTCACATGTTCTTGACACGCTATTGTCCATAATAAAGCTTTCTTGTCAAATTGATATGTGTTACCATAGCATATTCTGAGCCTGATTTATGATCACTTTTAAAATGTGTGAGTAAAGACTTTCCCGGCGTATCGATGCAACAAAAACTTCTCGGGTGTCCAGCCAGATGGTGGTGTAAAAACACAACGTTTCAACAGCTGACTGTCTCTGCCTCGACTGGCATGGCCACCCATCGAACCTCCTTTATACCTTCAGCTGAAAGGCCCGCTCGCTCTGGTTGGTCGAGAGCGTTGGCCAACTAGAGCGAGCAGGCCTTCCAGCTGAAGGTATAAAGGAGGTTCAATGGGCGGCCATGCCAGTCCAGAAGCCAACGCTCTCGACCAACCAGAGCGAGCGGGCCTTCCAGCTGAAGGTAGAAAGGAGGTTTGATGGGCGGCCATGCCAGTCAAGGCAGAGACAGTCAGCTGAGAACTGCTACAGATACCTGATGAAGACAGCAGAGTCAGCTGTCGAAACGTCGTGTTTTTACACCACCATCCGGCTGTACACCCGAGAAGATTTTGTTGCACTTTTAAAATGTTTGCCAAGTGCTCTTATCCATTAAATGAAAGACTGTAACATTGTAGTGTCTTGTTTATCATGTTCTACTGCAAACAGACGTTTGACTACTGACATACGTGTTTAACCCTACATATATTGCACTTCCTTTTGGCACCTTTCTCTTGAGAACACTAACTCCAGGAGAGTCTGTCTTTCCATTCAGCTGTGGCTTGCCTGCAAGTGCCTGGACATTTTATCTGCAACCACACTTACCGGTTAGTCTAACGGTTGCCAAATACTTATTATTTAATGACAGGATTCTCCCCAAATGTCTCAGCCATTGTCATTATTCATTTGCAGTAAAATGTCTTGTATACTAACTCATAATTTAATGACAGAATTCTGTTAGAATGTCCTAACTAACCATTTGCAGTAAAATGTCTTATTAAGTTATTCCATTTGAAATATATTGAACCATCACAGTATGTACCTTCCCACTCTATGTGGTTAACCACAAAATTGGTTTATGCCTTACTCTTACAGTCAGCAGGTGGCCATTCCTAAACTCTTTTCAATGTCCTGACATGTTACAGCTCAAGTATTGCTTGTTTTACATCACAGGTATGTTTTCTTTGTTGCTGTTTTGTACTTCAGTAAATGATGATTTCATGTACTATCAGTTTCAGTGTTTATTGTTACCATTCATGTATGATATGTGTGCATGGGAATAGAAATCTATACCATGGTTACTTTGTGGTTGTTTTTTCAGTAGTTTTACATTTGTAATGTTTGAACAGGACATGAAAATAGTGTAACAGTCAACTAAACTTAAGCTGAGGCAATAAATATAAAAATCATTATTAATTTATGCCCACAATTGGGGTTAATTACTGTCTAAGTAATGAACCAAAGGTTTTTTTGAATGCTTATGAGTCTTCTGTATATTAAGTTTTTAACAAAGAAAAATTATTTTTCTTGATTTTTTTTTCATCCCCCAATTGTTTCTAATCCACAGGAGGATTTTACTCGTACTTTCCAACAAAAATTGCATGTGACGGAAGGTATGGTAAGAAGGCTGGGAATGGAAACAGCCCTTGAAGGGCACGTAGGCTGTGTTAATTGCCTTGAATGGAATGAGACGGGAAGGTAAGTTTTATTAATAACAATAATTTTTGACTACAGGCATTGTATTGCCTTTCAGATCTAATTTTTATATGGTTTCTTTTTAAAGCATCTTGGCGTCTGCATCAGATGATGTGCAGGTGATATTGTGGGACCCATTCCGTCGCAAAAAACTGTACACTTTTCATTCAGGACATCGCGGAAATGTGTTTACAACAAAGGTTAGTTTTCACACAGCTGATGGCAGAAAATGTGCAACTGTTTCTTTGAACATGGATCATGTAGAAATAAGATAGTAAGTGCACCTTTCAAAAATTTTCAGCTGGTTACCTTGAGTGATTTTAATATAGTATGTGTTCTTTAAAAATAATAACTTCAGTGATATTGCACTAAACATCCACACTATTACCAGAAACTGATTTGAAATTTAATTATGGAGGCATTAATTAAAATAAGGATCTCCTGCCTTCATCTGGAGTGAGGGACTGGTTTTCTTTCTCTATACTTTCTTATTTTCTAAATAAGATTTCAATTATGTAAAATTTAAGGTCTTCGTTAAATTTTCAAATATTATCAAATAAAATGTAGATTTAAAAAATGCTTTCAAGGATTTTTTTTCTTCAAATAATCATTTATTCCATTATAACATAACTCTTCCATGAGACTGCAGTTAAAACAAGGTGAAAAGAAGCTTTTTCAATGGTGGAAGAAAATATTTTATTCTGTGATAGGCAGGGATAAGAAATGTGAGTGGCACTTCACGCAGAACATATGACATTTTTAAGAATTGGCAAACTGCTTGCAACACACAGCCTGTTGTTATTAAATGCATCAGATGTGTAGAGAAAACAGTTAGCTGCCTTAGATAAACAGTACTTACTACTGCCTTGATATTTTACCTATCCTTAGGATTTTACTAGATCAGCCAGGCAAATTGTACAATGTCATCTCAAGATAACTTATAGTCGATTCCAGACTTTTATCTTTGCAAACTGTTCTCACAAATATATATATATATATTTATTACCTCTACCAGCTGTTACAGTGACTTGCAGTTTAAAATAATGGTAACAGCTTTATTATTTGCAACAGCAAAAGTTCACATTAATGTACAATAATAAGAGGTGGAAAAAAATGATAGAAAACCTACTTTCAGCTGACAGGCTGGAAGTTTCATCTTCGATGTACAGTTTGCTACCACTGCATGTACCACTGCCATAAGTAACCTGCTCCCTGTTTATAATTATTATCATTTAAAACTTATTATGATATGTGCTTTCTGTTTTGTAACTTTATCCTATTCCCTGCATGCTTTGTCGCTTTTAATTTGGTGTTTATATAAAAGGGAATGATTTGTTTATCAATGTATGTATATGTTAGTGATGTAGTCTGAATATGTTAGTGATATAGTCTGAATGATTTGCATCATCTACTTAGTGGCATATGCAGCCATAGCTTAAAACACGTTTCACGCAGCAGTGCAATGGAAGGGGCAGGACAGTCATCAGAAGTTCCTAGAAACTAACCCTCCTATGACTCTGTCCAAAATCCAGTGGGGATCCTGTTCCCTTAGCAGTCTTGTTAGCAAGGCGTCCCTCATATCGTTTGAAGAGTCACCTTGAGGTCACTTACGTGGGATTTTGTAGTCCACCAGCAACTTTCAGGGTAAATACCATGCAGTCATGTGATGGCTTGTCTCAGATTCTCGCACCCAAGACGCCCGGTAATTCCTGACACCTCAAGCGACTGCCTTAAGCAGATGCCTGATGAGATGGCCAACGTTTGCTCACCCCCCCCCCCCCCAAATGCAACAAAGCTTGTTCTCTTGTTAGCAAGGCTTCCCTTGCTGTGTTTGATGAGTCATCACCATGGTCACTTACATTATCTCCCTACTACACAACTAATGCATCCGTTGTCCAATATTTAGGATTGGATAGCTTGCCAATAGCTTTAAGGATAGAAGCCATATGGTCTGCTGAGACTTGGTCTCGGATACTACTCCGACACCACAAGTGACTGCTCCTTGTACCTAAAATATTATTTTCTCATGATTCTAGTTGAGTGAGTCTGGTGGTAATATTTCAGTTTTCATATTTTCTATTGCCATTATCAAGTGGCCTTGCTATGCTGAAAAGTGATATTTTGTCATGACGCACTCGGTTACTATCTCAAGGAAGTTCGATCCAAACGTAATGCCAAGATAAACTACATTCCTTAGTTTTGAGTAAGAATGTGAGAAACAAGATAATAATTTTGCCTCATTTAGCATTATGAAATAGTCAGTGATATTAAACTTTCTAGATGAACTCTCACTCCTGTAAGAGATGCAAGTCTTTTAGGCTAGCATTTCCAGCACTGCAGATGAGAACATGTATAAAACTTCATTGAATTTAATCATCGACTGAGATCTTTAATTATATCTCAGGTAAAATTTTTGTTAATTTTCTTGTGGTCCTCTTCAATTTTAAGGGGGTAACAGCTAAAACATACAAATATTTGCAGAAATTCAAATTTCATTTTCTCCAAATCTATTTAAATTTAAGGGTTCAAATTTTGTACCTCCATAGAACTGCTAAAGTTATATATAAAAATTGATTTTTAAAATAAATACATTACTTAATAGTATGTTAATATACCATCTAAATTGACAGTTAAAAATATGTCGTCATCAAGGTCTTTAATGATAGAAAGCATAGTATTTGAAATTTTGCAGAAATCTTTTTTTTTAATCTTGTAAACTAATATCGAGGCAGCTAGTTAAACTAATAACATAACACATTTAACTTTATATTTGTCATTAATAAAAAAAAATCAAGAAATTAAAATTATTTATCTTTTTGTTTAAACATATGGGCATATTTTCCACTAGTGAAAAGTTGCATAAACAGTAATGGTACGGACTGTAATAATTATTATGTAGAACATGTCCTGCAAATTTGAAAAAGATCTATGCATGTGAAAAAAAGTTATCTTTAAAATCAATTGATGCATTGCTGTTTTGAGATATTTAAGTTTAAGATTACCTTAAAGTGCAGTAAGATTAAAATGACAGTCGTGCAGGACTTTGCTTAGTCACGCATAATTCCCACACTGTCAATGATATTTAAATAATTTTTTCACCAACATGAAGTCAAAAATAAAAACTATTTTTGTGAATCAAAAGAAAAAAATCCTTTTTTTTTATCGGGGGGGAAGTTTCCTAGTTGACCATGGTTTATGACACTTCTGCCGTGAATTTTGACTATCATCTAAATAGAAAGACATTACAGGGATACACAGACAACAAATTTTGTAATTTTCATGGTTAATAAACCATACTATCAAAATATTACTGAAATATTATTTTATTGTGCATAAGATACTGCAGATACGGGGGGGGGGGGGGGGCATTTCAATGACATACAAATTGAGTAGTTGTTACATTTCTGTTTGGATGAATTAAAAAAAGGAAAATCCTTCATGAGAGATGACTGCAGAGAACTAATGGAGCTATGAGTATATATTTGATGGAGATAGTAGCAAAGAATTGAATATAAGGTATCCTCCGACAGTGCATCAAGCATGATGCATGGCAAGAGCCATTTACTCACTCAAGATACATTTCCTAAGTTTTAAAAACTTAAATTGAGCAAGGAATGCAAAATGGTATGTCATTTAGAAAGGATGAGTACATCTCACTTTGTAGAAAGGTACACTCCTTTGATGGCATAAATATCATGCTCTATTTTAGAATGCTACTTATAATTAGCTGCCGTGTATGTATGTTGTATGTTATTTTGTATCCTTTGCAACTTGATTAATGCGTACCTATATTTTGTTTTAGGAAAAACCACGGTGAATTTGTATCTGCAAAGAGCAAACATTTGTTTTCTCGGTTGAAAATTTAAAGCATTATTCTGCAGGAAAGAATTTCTTTGTTGGCAGAAAATGCGGTTTTTGTACAGGCTAAAAGAGAGGTCTTTTATCTGACTGACACAACTGCAAAATTAATGCACGAGTTTTATGGTTTAACTACAGCCGATGAAGTACAAAAACAATTTTCATGCAAAAACACCGCACTGTAAAAAAATACCCTGAAAAGAAAATACCCCTCATACTTTTAATACTTCTGTTTCACTAAAAAATTAAATATTATTTTTGTTGTTCAGAATTTATTATTTATCCAAAATTATACAAAATTTTAATGATTTAATCACATATCAAGCAATAGTCAAAATAAACATTTTTCATAAACTTTTGGGTCTAGTCGGCACAGGTTAATGTCATTGTAGGAGTATAAAATTTCTTACTTAAGCAAGCAACAGTGATTTAAAAAGAATTAGGGGGTATGCGTTTGAATATTTGAAAACAATTTTTTTTTTGCTCTTATAAGGGACACCCTAATGTACACTTAAGAGTGAAGGGATACCGCAGTGATTTAGACGCCTTCAATGACTTCTGCAATTTGCTATCTAAAAACTTCACGGAAAATCCAAAGAAATTTTGGTTGTTCATAAGAAAAGTCAGTAACAACAGTATATCAGCACTAATACATGATGGATGTGAGCTTAACGACCGAGCGTGGCGGATGAGTGGTTAGCGCTCTGACCTCGCATTCGGGAAGACGGCAGTTGGAATCCCCGTCCAGGCATCCAGATTTGGGTTTTCCATGGTTTCCCCATATCACTCCAGGTGAGTGCCAGGATGCTTCCTACAAAAGGCTATGGCTGAATTCCTTCCCATTCCTTGTCCTCAGTCGCATCCTGCCTCTAATTACCTTGACGTCGATGAGGCGTAAAGCAACAAGTACAGTACAGAAAGTGAGCTTAATGAAAGCTGCCGCAAGGCTAATTTATTAAATTCTGGATTTGGAAATTCATTCACTGACAAAAATGTGGGTAACATACCAATTTTTCCATGGTGTGTTGAATTAGGTGTGAATTTGCTATGAATAGATAGTGTGGGTATTGTAAAGGTATTAGAGCATCTGAAGCGGGTGAAAGTGCCAGATCCTGATGGTGTCCCACTAAAAGTAGTTTCATAGTACGCTACTGAAATACAAACATTTATGTCCAATATATGCTACAAATCTTTTGAAGAGAAAAATGCCTTCCAACTGTAAAATTGTGCAAGTAAATCCAGTTTTAAAGAAAGATACTGGAAACTACTGACCTGTATAAGTAAGTTCTATTTGCAGTAGAGCTTTGTAGTATGTTATATGCTCAAACATTATGAAGTTCCTAGATGAAAATTACCTACACTGAACTACCACGGATTTTGGAAGAATATGTCATGTGGAACACAACTGGCTCCATTTTCACATGACAATGAAAACTATTGCTGCAGGATCACAAGTTTTGCAGTATTTTTGGATTTGCAGAAAGCTTTTGATTCTGTACCACACAACTGCCTTTTAGCGAAGATTTTTGCATGCAATATATATCATCAGATTTGTGAACAGATAAAATATTTTGTAATTGGTCAGTCACAGTGTGTCGTTGTGACCAGAGAATCTTCTTATAATGTAGATGTTACATTGGGCATCCATTAGAACTAGTTCTTAAATTCTATAAACAATCGGGGAGACAACGTTAATAGCAGTTTGAGATTGTTTGCTGATAATAATCCAGTAATCATATAGAGAAGTAAGGAATTTGGTTGACTGCTTAAAAATTCAACATAGTTTGGACGTTATTTTGGCATCATGCAATCAGTGGAAACTTACACTAAATTAAAGGTGCAAAGCAATGTGCACACCTAACAAGAATAATCTGTATGTTCAGCAGTACAAAGCAACCGAAAATAGGACCTGCACATAACTTCAGTTGTACATTGAACTAATTCTAAACTGCGATTCATAGACTAAATTTTAAAGAACTGGATCACTTACACAAAGGAGATACACAAAAAACCCATGTGCATTCACATTTGGACTACTGTTGTGCTGTTTGTGATCCATATCACAAGCAATTGATAAGTAGTTTAGAAAAGGTACAGAAAAGAGTGGCTCGATTTTTGACTGCTCACTACATTCCTTAAGAGATCATCATAGAATTGATACATAGATTGTGTGGTTAACATGCGATCTACACCCATCATTGGGAGTGTGATGAAATAGTTCTTTCACCAACCTATTTGAGTTGCAATGACAGGAGAGAAAAGACTAAAAAAATTAGGCATTGTACGGATTTGCAATTGGAATGCACAGAGTTAGCTCCGGTGCAAATCACTCTCTGCCACCCACAATTTTGTGAATTTGCAGCATACAGATGTAAATGTAGAAATGCAAAAAATGTCTCTTGATGAGATTGTGCAAATATGACTTCTGATATCACACAAATTACTTATTTTCACCTCCTACAGCTTACCTATCCAACATGCACCAGTTGTGCAAAATGGACTCGCACTACTCTTTTTTTAATACTATTATTTGTTCCTTTCCCATTCTCTATCTTTAGTTGTGTTAGATCAGAGGTTCCCAAAGTTTTTGTTACCATGCTCCTCCCTTCTGTCATTCACATAATTCCTTATTCTTGGTTGGATATTGGAAAGTAGACAACATTAATCATTGGCAATATCAAGTTTGCTTCGATAAGATGTTGTTTATTGAAATGCACAAATAAGTGTCTGCTGTGATGTTCTGGTATACACTTTTGTAATACTTGACCAAAAACTTTGACTCGTCCGTTTTATTAAAATCATATTTTGGCGACAGCAGCATTTTTTTATTTCCAAAGCTTTGTCTTGAAGTAATACATGGCTCTGTCATTATTTTACATTTTCGGAGTTGCAACTGCTCAGTAGTAACAGTGATGTCTCAGAGGAAATTACCTAAGAATATGATGTTAGAATAAAAGTTTTTAACTCTAAGAGGTGGTGTAGGAGACATGGTACGTCCAATAATGTAGAGCTAAGGTAGTGAAACACAGTAGGCAAAGCTACCTTACACCAAATGCTCCCTTGATATCTCCCCTCCCCCATTTTCACCCTCCAGTTTGGGAACCAATATGTTAGATGATGGTTTCCTTCTCATTTCTAATACCTTAACCAATTGTTTTCATGGTATATTGGTTACCTTACAAGAGTTACACTGAACTACTTTATCCAGCAGATGTAACAGCTATTTGTAAACAGTTCAAGTTGAAAGTATGAGGTGTATTTTTAAAGTAAGTTCTACTACCTATTATTGCTTTTGGAATGCTGTGATTGTCATTGTGCATTTGAGTGTTCAGTTCTCCAGTTGCTAAACAACTTGTACATGCAGTTTAAGATTGCTAGTCCTTGCGTATAGTTCATGGTGAGCGACTGAAATGTTCAAGGTAATTCAACTGGCCTCGCCAACTGTGAAATATGATCTGTTATCCATTTCTTGAATGCGAGAAATGTCAAACCAGCTAACATTAATCTCCAAATTTGGGAGGTGTATGGTGAAGGTGCCACGAGTGATGGAATGGTGAGGAGATTGGTAAGGAAGTTAAGCGAGGGCGTCATCTGTGTGCATCGTAACGGTCAGCTGTCTCTGGTAAATGGTGATTTGGTTAGTGCAGTTGAAGCAAAAATTCGTTTGCACAGGAGGTTCATAATTTCTGCACTTTACATAAACTTCATGGAATGTTCGTTGTAACAAGTTGATTACAGTTTTGAAAATTGTGCTCATAATGGGTGCCCAAGATGCTCACCGAGGAACACAAAGCCAAACGGTCTCCAAGCAAATTGACCTTTCTCACACATTACTGTGAGAAAGCTGATGAGTCCACGGACCATGTCGTGAAAGGTGGCGAGACTTGGGTGTGTCAGGTTAAACCTAAATCGAAGCAGCGGTCCATGGACTGGAGGCACACTTTATCGCCCACAAAAAGAAATTCAAACAAACCATGCCAACACGACCGACTGTATTTCAGAATCGGTGGGCCAGTCAATTACCTTGAACATTTCAATTGCTCACCACAAACCACACACAAGGATTTTCAATCCTAAACTGCATATAGAAATTGCTTAGCAACTGGAGAACTGAATGCACATGTGTGCAGCAACAATTACAGCATTACAATGGCAATATTTGATAACTGAACTTAACTTTTAAAATATGCCTAGTAGAATTCTTCTTAATGCAGAATTTTTTAAAAATAATTTAAAAATAAGTTAGTTGAAATTCATCAGAGGTTTACCTGTTTTGGAGATACAATACTCGCAAGATTAGTTAAATTGATCCAAATGTGGTGTGTGTTGAATATCTCATTTCAGTAGATACTTAACACATTTACCTGAGTTATCATAGGTTAAAATGAGCTGTTTCCTATGACTGAAATAGAAGAATCAACCATAATCCACCATATTATTATTATCATTTTTCAGTACTTTTTGATATTAGTGTAACAACACAACTAACACAAATCACAATTGTACTAGCACATTAAATGCTTCCACATCAAATTCCTCACTTGTCCTTTATAGGAGCCTCTCATTTAATCTTAAGATGTTGTTTTATACCTATGCTTTCTAAAATGATCTCCTCATATTTCCCTTGCAATATATTTACCATTACTTATCCTCTTTATTCCATTTTATTTCCTTTTCTTCTTGAAATAGCTTTACACACCTGAATTTGTGTCATCTTTTCCTGTGCCCTTGTCACTGATGCATACTATAATTGTAGTATTAATACTCCATTAAAAGAAATGATGATGCCCAACATGTATTATTTCTTGAAAAAATATTTAATAGATATCCATTGTGATTGTTATTTCTACTTTACCCAGTCTGTGAAGGTTTTATATTATGGAAAAACCTTACTGCTGGTAATTCTGTTATTATTAGTCACCTTGCAAGGAATTATATCATCTTCTTTATATCATAACCATTGGCTTTGTAACAATTGCCTTCAGTGATTAATAAAATAATGCTGAAGCCATCAGTTCTGTTACACTTCAACTTTTTCCCAACTTTTTTAAAGGAAAACCAAAAGTTACAATGTTTCACATCAACTTGTACCTTATTCTGTTTATTTTATGCTTTTAGTGTACATGCATCATCCTCTTACCTCCTCTTGATAGTTGAGAGGTTCAACAATCTATGTTGATTTGTAGTGGCTTTTTACATGACATTCAAGTTAATTTCATTCTTTTAGATTTTAGTGTTTTATTTCAGCATACTACTACTCCTAAACCTTCCTTTTTTTTATTAAATCCTAAATCATTGCCAGATCCTTTCCTTTCTGGTTACACTTATCTTTCTCAGGACTTCAATTCTATGGGATACTTACTTTTAATTTTCACTAGAACACTTATTTGGCTTTGTGACCAACCTGCATATGAGCAGCAACTCCTCTTGATCCTTAAATTTACTTCCATCTGCTTCCTTTTTGTGGAGGAATTTAAACATACATTCCACCTTTAAATCATTTGTAAGCCATATTTTTGTTATCTTGATTAAGGTGGGAAAAGCCACCCCATTTTTTTCTCACTTTTTATTTTGTTCTTGATTATTTTCAGTTCCTCCCTAAATCAAATGATAGTGTCCTGGTTACTGGTGCTGGTGATTGTCAAATCCGCGTTCATGACTTGTCATTGGGTGAACCAACTTTAACCTGTTCCTGTCATGTATCCAGAGTGAAACGGATAGCAACAGCCCCATCAATACCTTACATGTTCTGGAGTGCTGCGGAGGATGGAACCATACTGTAAGTTTATAAAATTGTCTTATATGGATCTATTTGAGGCTTTTATTTTAGCACCATTTCTGAAAAGCTATATAAGTAAAAATGGGCTCTTTAGAAATTTGTCTGTTATAACTAACTTATACTGGGGAAAGGCAAAGCCTCAAGTTTTCACAAATTCCTTTGTTTCTGTAGTTCCATAATGGTGCTCTGGCAACTTTGCCCATTCTCTTCGAGAAACATCATTATTTTCTCATGCTTAAATACGTTTGGTATAACGCCATCCAAACTGCATATGTTTTGAAGTATGATTTGTGAAAATCATAAGTGAATGTGAAAAATCCTATAAAGAGTTGTTTCAAACAAGGGTAGGGAAAGTAAACCATTCACTTACCGGGACTGAAAAGTGGTGTGCTGTTACGATGCAAAGTGCAAAATAAACACAAATCCACAATATTTCCAGTGTCTCCCAGGAATGAAAGTCATTTAACATACACTCACTTACTCTTACTTCTCTTGCCTTCAAATTTGTGGTGGATTTGATTTCCTGCCTGGACTTATAATAAGAATTAAAAATTTGTATACTAACTTTACAAACCTTTTGCTCTCATATAGATTTTGCATTTTTGGCAATTATATAATATTTGTGTGGATTATTGATTAATAGGTTTTTCCAAGCTGAGACAGATCCTGAGCACTGTCCCT
The DNA here is from genome assembly GCA_031002005.1 of Vandiemenella viatica. Classification (NCBI taxonomy): domain Eukaryota; kingdom Metazoa; phylum Arthropoda; class Insecta; order Orthoptera; family Morabidae; genus Vandiemenella; species Vandiemenella viatica. Next base: position 133,137,254 of record CM061921.1, on the reverse strand, counting down.
ATTAGTCAGCTTAGCATCTGACGTCCTTGGCCTTGTCTCACTTTATCTATGTGTCTTGCAGAGCTCCTTACTAGGAAACATTGATTTCTATTTCTCAGTATTGTCACTTTTCTAATCTTCTTGCAGCATTACTTTATTCCAACCCCTTTCTCAAGTTTAGCTTTAGAGATTGAAACAATGTGTGCTATAGATTTAACGGTTTTTCTACCTCACTTAGGAGGAAAATCTCACCCAGTAATTCTAACCGGAAGAATTTTCAGCTAGGAGACTGCATACTTTTACATGAACTTAATTTTGTGTACTGATTTGTCAGATCACTTGGAATTCGGGAAAGATTATGTATGCAGGGGGAAAATTGTTAATGTATTTTGTAGGACAGTAATGTATGAATATGACATCTTACAAAGAAAATTTGTTGAAGGGCAGCCATAAATGAAACTATATATTGCCTTAATAAAAAAATAAAATAAAAAAAGACATGCATTTTGCTGGGCATTGTTACCATCCATGAGACTTTGCTTAAACTCGTGCTTATGTCAGTTTTTATTTCTTGTTTTGTCTATGTTAATTCTTAGTTAATGTGAATTTTTTGTTTTTGTTTTATTTTTATTTTTTTCCCCCATTTATTCACTCTATTAGCCAGTGAACAGAAATGATTACTGCTGTGAGGAAGTATTTATGACAGAATGAAAAATTTGTAAATTAAATTTACATGGAAACAATACTGTGGCACATCATGACCCACAGCTTATGTTTAACCCAGCTAATAACTAACTTACTGTCACTATCCAGTAATTATTAATTACCATATTAGAAGGAAACATGGGTTAGAGGATAAATTTTCTTTACAATTTCCGTGATGGCCTATGCCTCCATCAGTAATGTATTTAAATTTATTTTCATGCTTGAATATGGAATCCTGCTCTGATGTTAGCACCTGCTCTGAAACTTCAACTAGGTTTGCAGATATATATTTTTGTTTCCTCCAAGAGTATATGACAACCTTATTTCTTGTCCAGTGTAAGCAGTATATATTTGAGGATAACTTGCAACTTGCCTGTTTCTAAAAGGCAGTAATGGCTTCCTTGTAGTTGTGTTTGCCTTAGAATTCAGCACATTAATATGTTCATCCTTTGGTTTGGTCAGACAACTCAATGTAATGCCATGGCAACAGATCAGTGCAGATTGATGTGTGTGCACATGCCTGCATGAAAGATAAGAGAGCACAATTCAGCTTGACATGCAACGCTTACATTATGTGGTTAAAACGTGCTACTCTTCACCATTTTTACCACATTTATCTTTGTTTCTGCAGTAACAGCATTGATATCAGGCATTGCTGATTGATGTGCTGTATGCTTCATTGAAAATAGTAGATGCAACATTATTTTAGTTATTGTTTACATATTTTCAAAGCAGAAAATTGTTAATATAGAAAAATTCATACATTTTCATTTGTTGCCCACTATTGTAGTTGGTTGACTAGTGGGAAAAATTTCATGAATTGCCCCTGGAGGCTTCAATATTTATTTTCAAATTCCTTATCACAGTCCTTCATACAGTAGGGTACTTGACTAATTTTGGGAAAGTACTCAGTGAATATTGGTGCCAAAAAGCTTGCAGCTGTCAGTTTGTCTCTAGCGGTGTCACTTCTTAGTTCGTGCCCCTATAAACAAAACTGCAGTTTGCTTATTTTGTGAGGTTAAGATGTGTTACTCTCCTCCATTTTTACAACCTGTATCTTTATTTTTGTGGTAAAATGAGTTCTACATTTCACAAGTGGTGTGAAAGTACATCAATTAAAACACCAATCAAATTGTTTGTTTACATTCCAAACAAGGAAAATATGCGGAAAAACGTCTAAACCTTCACAGCAGGAACTACTTACTTGTTTACAAAACATTCTAGGTATTTTTGGGAAGACCACTTTGATGTTAGTTGTTACGTACTATTTTATCATGTTCAATAAATAAACTGTGTATTTTAATGTTTTTTCTGTGGTAAACTTAAATGTCTACCTATAAATGAATGATCACTTTCAAAATTAAATATTGGCTTTATAACCTGTTAAAATTAGAAAGGCATCATATGTATGTTCTGATGAACGAAGACAAGCACATAACTCATCTAATAAATTAATAATTCTTTCCAAAATATGACCATAATTTACATAATATTGCTACTGTTAAGAGTGCGCTGTTCATAAGTAACAATATCTGTGATTTATTTATTCATTTATTATTTTCCAATAGCCTATGACTGCAGTTACATTTTGATAAGGTTAGCTGTACTTTATCATCTCAATTAATATATCATCTCATCTGAACATTGGTATATTGTCACTATGAATGCTTGCTGCTAGTTCTTTGTTTACTAATTTTATAGCAATTAAGAAATATTTTCAATTTAACTACTGCCTCTGGTAATATTGGTCATATAAAACAATATTTAGCTTATAATAACAATTCTTTCCAGGCTACATAAGTTTCCTGAATCTACCCTCTAAAGCCTAACATTCAAATACAACACCAATAATGATTTCATTCTTATTTAACTCTTCTTAATTATATGTGAGTAAGTTCACTATTCAGCACAAAATTACACAATTTTTTTTGAGTATGTACACTTTGAGGAAAGTTTTGACAAAGCAGAATTCTGCTGTGCAAAAGTCAGTTTTATGGGGAAAATGTTCCCAGCATTTTGGGTAAATTAGAGCTGTTTGATTTGGTAAATCCATCTTCCATTGCAAATTTTATTCATTTTATGGATTAGTAACCAGAACTAAGTAATGAATTAACTTAAAACCTTAAACGTGCGATATACTGATTGTCAGCAGACACTTAACACATGCTGAGACATGATGTCATGTGTTCTGATTGGTGTTTCACATCACATGACATTGTTACAGTTTTATTTTATTAAAAATAATATGTTTTTAACTCTTGTCAAATAAAAAACATTGTTGATTTTTCGTATCCTTACAACTTACTCTATCTTTTCAATTAAAGTTTCATAGTTTTCCTTTTAGTGTCAAGTATCTGTTCCTAAAAGCTGCTTTCAATTTGACTCGTAACTCTTATTAACAGTTGTCCACAAATGACAATAAATAAATCTACAATAGATGCTTTTTCTTCTAGATGTTTTGATAACTTTTGTAACTTGTTACAGTTAACATAAAGCAAAGTTTTGTTCCTTCCAAATGAAGATATTAACTCGTAAGGCTTTTGTCAAGGTAAGCTGCTAGTTGGTGTTCTTGAACAACATGATGACTTGATCGTTAACCATGCCCTGGTAGCTTTACGTATTCTATCTCGGTCGCCAAATTATTGCTTAACCCCAACAGTTAATGGTAGGTTCTCCAATAAAATGCACTGTAGATTTCTTGATAAGTTTTAAAATAAATATATTGTCAGAAAAGGATCTTGTGCATGAATCTTCTAAAAGACATCAGACTGCGATCCAGAGCTCAAAATTGATTACAGGTTAAACCATTTACATGCAGTAAGCAATTTCCTCCTAACCCTAGATAGTTTTGAAGTTAAAACTGAAACAAGATTTTCAACCGAAACCGAAAGCTTGGTCTCAGTTTTGGCCTTAACCAAAACTTATTTAGACATGATTCCTCAGACTTCCACGGCCATCTTTGTTCATGATTAATTGACTTTCGGGTTATGCCGCGTTGTTTATTTCATTACCTGAGCTTTCGGCGGGTATCCTCCAGCCTTCGTCAGAGATACTGTTTATGTTGACATAGCAACGAGCGCCAAGCATCGCAGAGTAAAAGGCCGCTATCTTCGTTGATGTTGTTGGTATTGCCGCATGAACGCCAGTGTACCGTCTGCCAGCATGGCGCAGCGGGTAGCGTCACGAATTGCGGTACCGAAGGTCGCCGGTTCAATCCCGCCCACTGACAAAAATTATTTAATTCTGTTTATTATTTCCAGAAGATTCTACATGTTTCCTAAGGTCACTTGTAACTTCTACACATTTCATTTGTTAACTACTCTTGTAATCTCTAGTACGTTCTATCTGTGTATAAATAGAAGAGCATTCTGCCCAAGAGGCAGTCAGTGCTGCGTGTATGTTTGAGTTCTCAATAAACCTGTTCTCAGTTTAAGTGCTGTGTTCATTGACAAGTAACCTTCGAATTCACACCTGTCCCGGTTCCAACGCGACATAGTTTGGTGGAGACGCCGGGTACCCTGTGCAACAGCTGCATCGTCGTGGCTCCGATTAGGCAACGTAAAAGTCGCCGCCTACACGGACTGGAACCGGACTACAAAGGATATACTCAGTACGTCCTTCCGAAAGTCCGCGTCATTAGGAAACCCATGGCGGCAAGCCAGCTGCACATCGACACCCATCGGTGTTCTCTGGAGACGCTGGACAGGATCCTAACAAATGGCTAAAAGGGTTCGACCGAGTCGCCAAGTACAACAGGTGGGATCATACCATGTGCTTGGCAAATGTTTATTTCTATCTGGACGGAACCGCCCAGCAGTGGTTCGAGAACAACGAAGAAAAACTGAATAACTGGGAAATGTTCCAGACGGAACTTAAGAAAACGTTTGGGGACCACCAGCGACAAATCCGCTCGGCGGAAGAACAACTGAAGAACCGGGCCCAACGACATGGGGAGCCGACGCAATCTTACATACAGGATGTTTTGGCCCTATGCAACGTAGTCAACCCGAATATGACTGAAGCCGACAAAATCACGCACCTAATGAAAGGTATTGCAGAAGACATGTACCAAGCTCTTCTGATAAAAGACGTCGCTACGACGGAAGAGTTCATCAAGTGGTGCCAGCGGATTGAGAAGATGCAACAAAGGAGGGTTGGGCGAAAGAAGTATGACAGACTTCCCAACGTAGTCCCTATGGCAGTTGTGGAAGACCAGCACGACTTTGCGTCTCTCATACGACAAATTGTGAGAGAAGAATTACAACAGTTCATGGCAGCTGGGACTCTTGAACCGAGTGAGCATCAGATCATGGCCATGGATGTAAGCCCAGTGGGTCATGAAGGAGCCGACGCGGCGGAAAAAGAGGTATTTCAGACAATAGCTCCTGTCTGCCGAGCCAATCGCACTCGACGTGAAGAATGGCCTCGCCCTGATATGACGTATGCTGCAGCTGCCAAACGGCAGCCTAGGAACCGGCCGACACGGCCACAACCAAATCCTCCGGCACCTATGACGTCCCGCAGACGAACGGACGTCTGGAGGACAGAAGACAACGCGCCAGTATGTTTCCACTGTGGGCGCCCTGGACATGTCATACGCTACTGCAGAGAGAGAAGACGAGTATTTGACGATTATTTTGCCGCAAGACGTCCGCCATCCGAACAGTTCTACCCCAGGCAGCCACCCGCTGACGAGTTCGGTCGACCTACGGGAAGAAGCCCATCGCCGTACCCTAGACGAGGTCGATCCCCGACGCGCCGCTGCCGTTCATCGTCGCCGGACAGAGCTACCAGCCGCTCCCCTAGCCGCCGCACGCAGGAAAACTAAGCAAGGCGACCATCTACGGAGGTGAGGCCGCCGCAGATGAAAATCCTCCATGGATGACAGTCACTAAGATGTCGGGAAATCTCATCAACGTTATAATCGACGGCCAACCTGTCCGGGCGCTGGTTGATTCAGGAGCTTCTTTCTCCGTATTGTCGGACAATTATCGTCGCACACTAAAGAAGACAATGTTCCGTGATACGGGGGCAACTGTGCTAAAGGTCGCAAATGGAAAGTACGTCCAGCCAGCTGGAGCTTGTGTCGTGAGAATAACCATCAACAACAGGACCCAGCCAGTTGAATTTGTCATTTTAACAGAATGTAGTCATAATGTCATCCTTGGATGGGACTTCCTTAAGGCATCCCAAGCTGTCATTGACTGTGGAACGTCTGAGCTGCAAATTGAAGAAGTCGTTGCGACGGGTACACGTAACACAGAATCTTCTGGGAAGTTATTCGCCGTTGACAACGTGACAATCCCGCCGTTCGCAATGAGAAGAGTCCCAGTCAAAAACACGGACGACCGCAACCTTGAAGTGCTTGTCGATAGTAGAAAGTTTATTAGGCTCACGAAAGAAATCTACATACCAGCGGCTATCATAAGCATTATCGGTGGTCGAGGAGACATTTGGATCACCAACTGTCACGAGCAGTCACAAATTATCCCCAAGGGAATGTGCATAGGGACAGCTGAACCAGTCCAGGAGGGCGAGCTCAACGTCATTAACGAAGATCCATGCTCTGTTACTAGTACCGACAACACGCTGGAGGAAACAACTATGGAACTGCCAATAGGGTCCGGCCTGACCAAGGAACAACACCACCGGGTGTTAGCTATACTACGCCAATTCTCTGGTGTATTCACACCCCAGCAAAAAAAGGTCAGACGTCACATACGAAGTCGAGGATTATGAGCCGTCTTCGAAACGACGAAAGTGAAGGGACATTGTTCACGTCCTCCGCATGAAGCCTTACTACAATCCTGACGAGCAGCTAGGCACAACCAGCTTCTTGTCCAAGGACTCTGAGGACGGTTTGGATACTGAGGAAGTCTGACAGGAAGATAATAGTACAAACAGGAGGGGCCCTCCAGAACTGCCATACAGAGGACCCACGACAAGATCAAGATCCAGGACACTTCAGCGTGCCCAAAAAGAAATCTAACAGCGGGACGCTGTTTTCCTCAGGAGAGGGAGCAATGCCGCATGAACGCCAGTGTACCGTCTGCCAGCATGGTGCAGCGGGTAGCGTCACGAATTGCGGTACCGAAGGTCGCCGGTTCAATCCCGCCCACTGACAAAAATTATTTAATTCTGTTTATTATTTCCAGAAGATTCTACATGTTTCCTAAGGTCACTTGTAACTTCTACACATTTCATTTGTTAACTACTCTTGTAATCTCTAGTACGTTCTATCTGTGTATAGATAGAAGAGCATTCTGCCCAAGAGGCAGTCAGTGCTGCGTGTATGTTTGAGTTCTCAATAAACCTGTTCTCAGTTTAAGTGCTGTGTTCATTGACAAGTAACCTTCGAATTCACACCTGTCCCGGTTCCAACGCGACAGTATTTTTTAAAATTTCTGCTGCCTCTTTCACCCGTTGGGGCCACCACTGGTCTTCTCTCCACAGTAGCCTCGTTTCTTGAAATTTTATTTCATGCCCGATATTAATAGCATGGCGGACTACGGCGGATTTGTCGCTGTTGTTATATATGTAGTGGCGGATATGTTCTTTAAATCTCTCCGCAACAGTGCGACCTGTCTCGCCGATATAAACACTGCCACAGCTGCAGGGGATTTCGTAAACACCCATAAGCTGGTGTGGGTGTAATTTGTCTTTTACCTTTGTCAGTGACTGACCAAGTTTGCAGTTAGCCTTATATACTATTTGCACCCGCTTTTAACAGTTTCCCAATCCGGTCTGTTATACCCTGTATGTATGGGAGACAGGCGAATTTTGTTGGCACATTAATATCATGGGATAAGTTGACGTCTCCCATAGGTTTTTTTGGGTCTTAAAACCCTCCTGATGTCAGATTCACTATAGCCGTTGGCTTGGAATATTTTTGTAAGTGTCTCCATTTCTTCATTCAGACTTTCCGAGTCACATACTGTCTTAGCTCTTAAGTTGAGTGATGTCAATACGCCTCTCTTCGTTGCTGGATGATGGTGCGACATGGCGTGCAGATACCTATTAGTGTGGGTCGCCTTGCGATACACAGTATGACCCGAACGTCCATCGCCTCGCTTGTGAACAAGGACATCGAGAAATGGCAGTTGTCCATTTTCTTCCACAACCATAGTGAACTGAATTCTTGGGTGGGCACTATTCAGGTGGTTTAAGAACTTTTGCAAACTCTCCTTACTGTGAGGCCAGATGACAAAGGTGTCATCAACGTAACGGATCCACTTTGTATGTTTTAGGCACCTTCACTATGGTTGTGGAAGAAAATGGACAACTGCCATTTCTCGATGTCCTTGTTCACAAGCGAGGCGATGGACGTTTGGGTCATACTGTGTATCCACCATTCATTCTCAAAAAAAAAAATTCTTATTTATAACAATATCAAAATCTTTAGCTTTCACTCAAAATTATTACAAAATTTCTCAAAAACTCATTCATTCTCCGAGTATCATTACTAATGACAAATTATTAAATGTCAAATGAATTATTACCAAAAAGCAAAATATGAAGTATCAAATTTTCACAAAATAATTACCATGTGTATCATGAGTAATTTCAAAAATATTAAAATATCAAACAAATTATCAAAACATGAAACATAAATAGTTATAAACACAAATTACAAAAAGTACATTGAAAAATATTAACATATAGAATATCAAATTTGTTTTCCGAAAAACAAACAGTAAAGTGTATGATTTTACAAACATAGAAATAAAAAAAAATGTTGTGTTTTAGTAAGTATAAACAAATTGTATTATTCAATCCCATGAAAGGAAAGTCTTTCGTTTCATTAAACGTCTTTATTTAAATATTATTTGGTTTTTGTTATGGCCTTAAACTACCACTTTTCCCTTTTGTCGCTTATCACACAATTCCCTAATAATGGGTGAAATCCCAAGTCCTGTAACGGGAGCAGACTGTAAGGCTCGCAAATTATATAAAGCAATAGCCTTGTAGCTAGGTCTGCCGAGAAATGTCCATCATCCCCGGTTCCTGACGCAGCAGGAGTGGCCTGGGAATCTCGGTCAGCTAGCTTGTCTGTGAATCATACAAAACAGAAAAAATAGTGGGAATTAGTGGTGGCCAAACTGTTCTTAACCACTAACATATAAGAGAAAAATACAAAATAAATGTATAGTTGGGATAGTAAATACAACAATGTTCCCACAAGTTGTTGGGAAATAAAATAGTAAATAATGATTTTCCTTAGCAAAGGAAAGTAGTTACAAATAATAAAGAAAAGTAAATGAAAGTAATATCCATATAATGCATTGAGAATCAAAAGTTATAAAGTTAAAAAAAATATTCTTATGTCTTAGAACAAAAATCAAAGCAAAGAAACACAAGTTTATACTTGGTTATAATGAAGTTAGTAAACCACTTAAAACTACCAAGTCTTTACAATAATGATAGTAAGCATGAAATATAATTGTTATTTGCAAAATATTTTACCAAAATAAAACTAAACATCCTAAAAATATGTAGGAGAAAAATTATAAGGAAACGTAGTTTCCAATCAGCAGTATACTGCTGTGTGAAGTGAGAGTACAAAATTGGTGTAGTGGCAACGGAGTTGCGTGCAACCAGTATACTGGTTGGAGGTCACCATAGTGTAAGAAATCATCATTTATATTCATATGGATAGCCAGCTCGCAGCTGCTATAAATATCCCTCATTCTCTATTATAGGCCTATTTACTTCAACAAATTCTCTAATCTTTTCAAATTTAATTAGTTAGTGACACTATGAAGTGTCTAAGGTGCATCAAAGCACAAAAAATCCTCAACCTCAGTTGGGTAAATAAGACAAAGCGAATAAAGTGTTACATAAAGTAGGAAAATCCTTAGTAAATTTATTGTAAAAAGTTTTCCTAGAATGGTTTATTTTTATTATAAAAATTTCTGAAAGCATGTGTAGGTATATCCTCATCATATTACTAACATCATTCAACTTTTTTTTAGTGTACAAGACCAATTTGGATTGCTGTCCCAAAACCGTTCCACGGTACATAGATAAACACTTAAGACAGTACATAACTTCCAAAATAGCTTTCAATTCATTCTTCAGCAACAAGAATGTAAACTCACATCAGTTGTAATGTCATATCTCCAAGACTCCATTATATGTAACAAACTTGGTCATTTCTGCTTTTGTCTCTATAGTGTGTTGACTGTTCATGTTTCCTATATATATATTTATTGTGTAACTATAAGAAACACTGATGTAAAAGACTCTTTTTATTCTGTTATGCCGGTTCGTTACTTATTCGTCAGGATGGATAAGTTGTATGTGGTCACTGTGGGCGTTAGCCAGTATTACTTACTTGGGGCGAGTCTGCTGCGGCTCCCGTCCTTGGTACCTCCGTCTTGGCTTGGGCTATCTTACTTAGGCTATGTACCTGAACCTGGATCTTACTGACTTGCACTAATGAAAGACACTAAGTGCGTACATAGATTTATTCTTTCACTGCGGGCTGTTACATTTGTCCATTGGCCACGAGCAGGACTCCAAGCACTTGGTAATATAAAAGATTGATGGACTTACATTGGTATGGCAGATCAGCTGACTAGCGGGCAGAGCTGGCCTTCGTTCCCAACTCGATGTTTAACGCAGCATAGTGGCTGCTTAGTCACTCGAACTTGGCTTGACCGACTTCCCCCGAGCCTCGGTGAGCTCGCGCTTATATTTCGTCAGTTGCGTACTCTGTCCCCGTTCTAAGGGCAATCAACTGACAGCTAGCGTTTCTTGAAGCTTCTACACGAGCCCAGTTTCCATAACTATTGCTCGCCGACCTGGATTTATTGCTGAGCTGTCTTGCGACATCCCACGCCAGGCGCTTACTGCCTTCGAGTGCCGCCGCTCATACATTATCATTATAAATATTTTCACATCTCCCAAAATATACTGTAATTATTAAAACGGTCCATTACAATCTCTCCCTCCTTAATCGAAGACCAGCTTTGTCCCCAAAGCTTACTACTCTCCTCCATTGTTGAGGTTACTCACTAACTAGTCCTAGTACTGTACATGATTCGTGCTTGGATTCTTGCTTCGGGCTTACAAAGTTATAGCAACATTCTTTTATAATCGCAAATGCTTTAAGGTGTGGCGTCCAATCCTGTATAACAACAAAATCAATTCTCGTTAAGAATCATAAGTATAAAAGACAAGGCAATAAAAGAGAAAAATAATCATTTGACAAAAACAATAGAACATCAATGACAAAATTACAGTTCCGATTTAGTTGTGCAGTTTTCAGTGTCCTTAGCACTATTCTTGCCAGAAGATGTTAACGTCATTACAATTTATTCTGCGGTTGGTATGGGTCTTTCAATATCAAATCTTGTTAATTTTTATACTATACCATTTGTAAATTAACAGTATCCAAATTATTACAATAGATAATGATACAATAGTTGTTAGAATCATAGTGGTTACCATGGTTTTGTGCCTTGATTGTAATTAAACTTGAGTTTCTATGGCTGCTATTGATTGATTATATTTAATTGAATCCCTTGGTTGTTGCAAATGTTTTGATAATTCTGTGCTCAAGATTGCGGGATTTGTGTGATTTAATTCCACTAATTTCGGACTAGGGTATGTTTCTTTACTGAAAGTAGGTAACACGTATTCTGGATATGACAGATTGACATGAATGAGAGTTTTATGCAACACAGGTATGAAGAAATTTTCTCCTACAAATTGACAGTGAGATGACTGCTGAATGATTACTGAATTCATGAGTTTCACTCGATTAACGGTTTGATTGACATCTTCATTCCAACAAGTGACAATAATTACGTAAGGTTTGGGCATAGAAAAGATCCAATTTTGATTTACAAGGCTTAGGTAAGGTTTAGAAACGATGCATCAATAGGTTAAATCTAGTATCTAGCTGCCGACTGTACTCCCATAATTCTCTGAAATTGATCTGAGCCACAATGGACCAAACTAATGGCGAATGAATAACATTATCTTGCTTGACAAACATTATACCACTCTTAAGGGGTGTGACTTGATAACATTGTATTGGGACCCTGCCCAGTGAAAGAATTAGTACTACTATTAAACCCTTAAAACGCAACATTATTCTTCTAATAACACCCTTGGAGAAATTATCTACTAAAGGTTACACACCAATTGTTACTATACGATACTACAAATTCCCTAATAGATAAAGTTCTTACTACCTAAAATATTTTACACCAAAGTCTTAAATCTAAAAGGTCTGTAAATAATGTTTTGATACTTAGAGATTACAACGATGTGCTGTCACTGCTACGCAAGCATTGTCAGCGCAGCCCCTCGCTGTGTCGACATACGTCACGCCGCGTGGTCAGCAACTCGACCTACGGAACATTACACCACAGCGAAATTCTGCACATCGGTGTTTACATGACACAACAGCTGTGTCGGACAACAATAAACACTCAACTTGCTATTGTATACAAAGCACTTGCCACAGTTTTACTTGCACTTAGGTTCACTCAAAAAAAAAAAAAATGATTCTCTTGACTAGAATTCAACACAGATTCGTTGAGTCGAAACCAACCCAGTTTACAAGGTTTCATTAAAATTTTAATTCATAATTCTGGTCTAACTTTAAATTGCTTTACTTATTGACATTAAAATTCCTACTTTGCAATTACTGTTCCACTTTCTCCTTGGCAGCACCTTTGCAGGGTTGAAACAATTATTATTTACAGCTTATTTCCCAGGTAACTACTCCTCATTTCTTAAGTTATCTGAATGATTCTGTTGCAGTTATGTGTCCCTTTCCCACTTTCTTTTGGTGGTATTACGTGTTTCCCTTTTACTCACTTGCTTGTTTCCCTCAAATAACGTGTGATTACATTGTAATTGGATTTGCCCTTCGCGCGAGATTAAAATCGTTATCTTATTTGCTTTTGTTAAGGAACTCCCATTTGAACTGTTTTATCGATTCTCCTTTTAAAGATCCTTATCCATATTTCATACTTAAAGGATTAATTACAGATTATCCCATAATTTGCTATCATCATAGGTGAATGAGTTACCAACTACTACCCAAATAGTGATACACTGCCATTAGAACCATACTGAGTGAAATTAACTCGAGGATAATTTTCTAGAAATAAACATGTGTTTAGGATTGTGAACAAGTAACAGAGACCTAGAATGCTGGTTTGGTCTTCCAAAATTCAAGTTGACCTACTATGTCATTTAAAGAGATCATTTATCACTCCACCTGCCCTATTACTTTAATACTACCCCGGGTTTATTTTATGTTCCTTGAGACAACCTGCACTCAGGACCCGTCGCTTCATAGGCACAGCCGTATTCTCTTTTTGACCGTCCTATTAACCAACAATACTCTTCGTACCTGCAGCGTAAAGTATGAAAAACACGTCTTCACATGACATCGTATGCCTAATTTTCCACATGCCAAAGAAATCAATGAAAAATCTATTTTCCAATTAACAAGGATTTAATACAATGCAGACTTACGCAAAGGATGTAATTATAGAAGAAATTACGTTTAACAGAGAAAGAAAGACAAACAAAAGTATGGCAGAGATGCAAAACATTTACATTAATTCTACGTTCATCGTACCAAATGTTATACTTTTTCTTAGTAATTTAGCTTGCTCGGACTTAGAATATTATCCTTTAGTGACTTAGTAGTTAATTCCATGTTATTGTGGCTTAGCATTCGTTAGACTTAACTTTTACGCTTCATTATACTCCTCGTGGCTTTACTGTTTATAACTCTTGTGGCTGGTTCTAAACTTTATTTCTTCCCTGGTGCTCATTACAATATTAACACCACATTAATTCCCACAAAAATAATCCCAAAAGGTGAGTTACTTTGATCGCTCCTATCCACCCCTGGGTATTATATTTCTGATCACATCAACAAAAATCTTTTACTCCCTGCTGCATTCCCTTACAGCCTTAAGGGTATCACAAATCATTCCCTGCTACAGCCTTACGGGTTACCACACATTCCCTGCTGAGCCTTACGGGTATCACATTATCATTATTACCACAATTACACATTTAATCACTTAATCCACATGCATGTCTTACTTCAACACTTTTATGACCATATTTATTCAATTGCTACATTTACATCTCAATATTCGCGAATTTACTACCGATAGAAGACTACTGACTCACATCGCCTGCGCGATGAAGAACATGTCTCCGTAACATTACTGCATTATTTTCATCTTTCATAAAACTTCCTAGGGCTATTAGACAATCACGCAACTCCGATTCTTACATCAATCACATCACACTATTCCCCTGTGAACGAGCTTGACCTTGGACGGGTCGTATAGCAGAACACACATTCCCGACTCCTCATACTGGCGTATTTGTTAGGCGGTTTGGATTCGTATTGCGGTAACTATTTTAGGCGCGCATTTCCAAAACAATCACCTGAACCCTCGTATGGCCCTTAAAACGATCGCAAAGGATACACTCGCGTGATTTGCACTAAGCAACCGTTGAATACTCCAAGTACGGATACTCAATCCATCGAAAATTTACGCTACGGTCTGCCCTTCGATAATATTTGCCACATTCTTCGAAATTCTGCCACGTTTATACAATATTTCGCCACAATACTTTACATAGGATATTATGCCACTACAATGAATTTCACACACATTACTATTTCCAGTTTCTTTTACATTTAATTGCAATCATTACTTTACTGTATAAAATCTCCAATTTTAGTCCTACCACAAATCTTAAACCACAACTATGCACAAGTATGCCTAAACTTTCATAGAGAGTCCGTGAAATAATGAAATTACTCCGCGCGTATTTTTATTGCACTCGAGGGACTGGTAGACATCTCTTACATTTATTTACCACAAAAATAACATTACTACACATCAATACAGAATTTTGCATGAAATATTTAATTTAATTTTTATTTTAAATACTGTTTCTCACATCCGATTTTATCTGGTACGCGAATTTTGATTCTTAGCAGCACTTAAATTTCTCTCTTATTCTACATCACTTATAATATAATTCCCATTAAGTCATTCCATTTCCCTTTCGAATTTATAAAGTGCGCATCTACTTCCCGTTTCAACTTTACAGTGCGCTTGACAGGGTTGCCAACGTAAGCAACTGAGATTTTACACATTGTATACTTCTATTCGTCAGTTAATAAATTTAATTGAAGGTTATTCACAGCCCATAAGCTTCAAGGTTTCTTAATTTAATATCTGAAAACATGCTAAAACGTTAATCGATCACGAAAATCCCAAATGTTTTCCCCATGATTTCCCGAAAAAGTGATGCCACGGGACAAAAAGTGTACTAACTAACTGCAAATTTCTGGTATAAATTTTACACAGCTTCCTGTCCGTTCTATTCTGAGACATACTGGGTTAGCATCCACTCACCGAGTCTATCACCACCGTCGTCCAAAGCTGCCATCACTCGTCGTTGACGGCCGCCACAGGTCCGCCGCGCCGCGCTCGAACTGCTGGCCGGTGACCCTCCCGTCGTCTCGCGTCAGCAAGGCTCCGCTCCTCAGCTGCGTCACCGCTCCCATTTTCTGGAACAGCTGACTACTGCGTAACGTATTTGCGCCGACCTCCTTCTTCACCCGACCCGCTAGCACAGCCGTTTTACTTTCTTTAACCAATGCCATCATTTTAAATGCCCAATAAAAATTAAGTTCTTCTCTTCACAGTTTACTGCATACAATTTAAGTGATCTTCTGTAGCCAAAGAAATTACCTTCGCCACCAAGCAGTTTTAAGTTACTTAATTTTCCGGCTTCTTCCTTTCCTGGCTCTAAATTTTTCTGACACCCAGTTGCGGTGTCTTTTTACCTGTTTTCATCTCTTCCTGGCTCCAATTTTTCTGGCACCAATTGTAAAAGTGATGTCAGCTGGATACGTTGTCTGTGTTTGTCAGGTTGGGCGTTAGCCAGTATTACTTACTTGGGGCGAGTCTGCTGCGGCTCCCGTCCTTGGTACCTCCGTCTCGGCTTGGGCTATCTTACTTAGGCTATGTACCTGAACCTGGATCTTACTGACTTGCACTAATGAAAGACACTAAGTGCGTACATAGATTTATTCTTTCACTGCGGGCTGTTACATTTGTCCATTGGCCACGAGCAGGACTCCAAGCACTTGGTAATATAAAAGATTGATGGACTTACATTGGTATGGCAGATCAGCTGACTAGCGGGCAGAGCTGGCCTTCGTTCCCAACTCGATGTTTAACGCAGCATAGTGGCTGCTTAGTCACTCGAACTTGGCTTGACCGACTTCCCCCGAGCCTCGGTGAGCTCGCGCTTATATTTCGTCAGTTGCGTACTCTGTCCCCGTTCTAAGGGCAATCAACTGACAGCTAGCGTTTCTTGAAGCTTCTACACGAGCCCAGTTTCCATAACTATTGCTCGCCGACCTGGATTTATTGCTGAGCTGTCTTGCGACATCCCACGCCAGGCGCTTACTGCCTTCGAGTGCCGCCGCTCATACATTATCATTATAAATATTTTCACATCTCCCAAAATATACTGTAATTATTAAAACGGTCCATTACACTGACACCTTATTTTTATATGTGAGGTCATCCCTAGGTGATGCCTAATGTATTTTTATATGTGAGGTTGCCTTGTTTTGTTACACTGATATTTTATTGTGTGTGATATTGTGTAACTAAGAAACAATGACACCTTATTTTTGTATGTGAGGTCATCCCCAGGTGATGCCTAATGTATTTTTATATGTGAGGTCACCTTGTTTTGTTACACTGATATATTTTATTGTGTGTGATATTGTGTAACTATAAGAAACAATGACACCTTATTTTTGTATGTGAGGTCATCCCCAGGTGATGCCTAATGTATTTTTATATGTGAGGTCACCTTGTTTTGTTACACTGATACATAATAATAATAATGATAATAATGATGGGTGGAAATGCAACTAATAATTATGGGATTCTCAGGCGAGTCTTTGATTCCTGGCCCTATTAATAAATATGGGACTCGCAGGCAAGTCTCTGCTTCCTGGTCCTAAGAATAATAATTATGGGATTCGCAGGCAGGACTCTGTTTCCTGGCCCTATTAATAAAATAATAATATTGCATTCCCCAAAAATGGTACTATCTTCTCTTCCAGCCTCCCCCATTAATATAGGAAAACATGTTACATCTTCACCTCTACTTTAACTAGAGCATCAGCTTCCTCACTTGTACAAACAACTTTATCTCTTTGACAATCAATCTCAACATCCATAAGTTCCACCCATGGCGTCTCAAAAATCCTATCCAATCTAATCTGGCGTATGACTTCCCAAGGTAGATGTTCAAATATTGTTCGATCAAAGTACTCATTAGAAAAGTAAAGAGTTTGCAAAACTTCTGGTCCTAATACTACTTCAAAAATCAAAATCTGCTGAGTAATAAACTCAGATAAACAAATACTAAGAATAGTAAATAATAGAAAAATATGAAAAATAACCTGAATTGTCTTAAAAATCCTCAAAAGATAGGTTAATTGTGTTGGCACCTTGTGAGGTATATTAATTTTAAGCTTAAGAACATTCCTCCTTTCTGAAAAAAGTATCATTCTTCTATTTGGTGGTAAGGGGTTTAACTGATTTTTCAATTTGGTCCCCCTCCCAAAGCAATCATAACTCAAAATAGTTTTCTTTTTATTTGTTGGTAAGAGGTGCAACAGACTTTTCATTTTAGTCCCCCTCCCAAAGCATTCATAACTTAAATTTGAAAAAGTTATCTTTTTAACAGTCTTCCTGTGTTGGTACAACTTGGACAAGTGGGTTTGTGAAATATGAATAGTATTTTCTTCCATAGTAATGAATTCAAATTTAACGAAGTGCCCACGGGTTGAAAAATAATTTACAAGTGTTAGTGTGCCTTCCCAAATGTGGAAAGTGCTACAAATGAAAGTTATTTCATTAGGTGACAGTTTCTGAAAAAGTAAGGCATGCAATACTAGTTTCTTTCTAGTGGAGGTTTCCCAATTGGGAATGGTATGCCATGATAAATCAGTATTAATGTTTAATTTATCCACATATGTGGGTTTTCTTACTTTGTTATATAAATGTTTTTGGAAAATCAGCATGGTTGCTGTGGGTGGGTATAGTTGTGGGTCAACAGCTGTTTGGGGTAGGTGAGTAGGTATCCTACTATCAGCTGTGAAATGAACCAAAGGTTCTATCACCTTTATAGGCGCAGAAAAAGTTTCAGAGTCTCCAAAATTATTCACAAGTGGAGCAGCTGTAGGATCAGGTAAATCACTACAGTTAGATGCAGGCAAAGGCTCTGCTTCACTGTCAACTAGGGTATCTGCAATAGTTAGTTGTAGTGGGGGCAAAGCATGCGCAGTTTCTACCACTAGATCAGCTGTTCCTATGGGTATATCTGCAAAATCAAAAGAAATGTCCACTTCAGGTGAAGCCTGTTTCTCAAAGTCAATAAGTGGAGTTGCAGTAGGTAGTATTAGACATTGCTCATCAGAGGGCTGGGGTGGGTTGGGGGTTACCAGTGCAGATATGCTATCTACCAACAGTTCAGTAGCTTTTATAGATGCTGGTAAAAATTCCCTCTCCCCAAAAATATTTTGAATTGGTGGTTCCTCTATAGGAGTAGGGTTGAGGTCAATGTCAACAAGGTTATTTGGAATAGTTGGTTGCATTATACGTGAAGCATATACTAGTTCAACATCTGAAGGCACAGAGGAAATAGAATCCTCTGTATCCAAAATATTATTGTGTTGGAAATCTTCTAATTGGTGGTAAAATTTATTGTTTTGTTGGTTAAATTTATTGATAAGTGTATCCAATTTATTATCCTGTTGATCAAATTTGATATTAAGAGTATGAAATTCATCTTTATGTTGGTTAAATTTGTTACCCAAGTCTTGTTTTTGTTCATCTATCTTTACATTTGGTTGGTGAAAGAATGCAACCATCCACTGAAATTCTGGTGGTACATTTATTATCTGTGTGGGAAGTTCTGCTGCTCTCGCTTGGATATTTATACCTGTGGATGGGGGTACCGTTTGTAAATTACCAATAGTGGGTTCAGGCATTGATTGGGGGGCTTTACTAGTAGGCAATGTTGCAACCTGTGAATCCATATTAATGAAAATAGACAAATACTAAAAGGGAAAAACAATTTGAAATGGGTGGGATAAGTGCTCGAAAACACAATGTACCAAAAACTAGCCACCACACCGCTACAGCAAACAGCTGTTTTCAAATCTCATCGCCATTTAAAAAAGAAAAAATAGTAATCCACATTCCAAAATACACAGAAATAAATCTTAACCTTAACCTGAAATACACACAGTAATCATAGAAAAAAATATATGTTCCTTCCGAAAGACATTGGTCGTGGAAAATAAACACTGCAAAGATGAACACAGGATCAGAAAGCCACTACTTGTAAAATTTTGTCAAAGACTGTTGGCGGTATAATGTGTATACCATGAATAGACTCTATGCACTGAATTTAACAGGAAAATATGACGTATCTACGACAAAGAAACACTTTGCACTCAATATAAACAAGAAGCAAAGCTGAAAGGTTATGTTCTCGTATCGAGTCAAATTGAATGCAAAATGTTGTAATAGTCTGCCTCAGTAAGTAAGCAATGTTTGCAACGAAAATTACACAATTAAAGAAAGTGTTGTTGCATATGTGGAGGCAGTGTTAATAAAAAAAAATCACTTGAAGGTCTCGAAGAAAAGTTGATGAAAAAAGTTTTACTTAGCTTTGGAGAAAGCTGCATGGTGAGCTGCAGCATGTTGATTTTCCATCGTTGTCGTAGCCGCGGGAACAGCAGTTGGTCTGGGAAGTCATCAGGCTGGAATAGGCATCCTGCCACATCTCTCGTCGAACAGCTGATGAGGTCGGACGTAGTGTGAAGTCGGGTTGAGGTGGCGCAAGTGACGCTCATCTGGTAGCGGGTGCTGGTTCTGGCCTCAGTGAGCGGGTGGTGTCATAGTCAACGAACTTTGCATGATGAGTGGGTTGAAATGGTGTCGGTTATTCCCCGAATTCCACTCGTAGCACAAAAGTTCGGTAAATTTTCTTCTCCACCGTTTGAAATATTCAAATACGAGCCTTACAGTTTCCATGTAAGGAACAAGGCTGATACCAGGGCTGTAGTATAGCCTTAGCGCCTCAACTAACAGTTTAAGTGGAGTCAAAGTTCTGCGGAAAGTTCATAAAATAATTTGAATTTGACCACGTAGCCTGTCAGAAACTCAACGTAAATGCTTACAGGTCGCCACTAGATCTGTTACTAAACCACAAATCTAGAAAAGGTCTACTGTCTACTATTAAATCACAAGTCCACTTTACTCGAAAAATTTGAAGTTTATTTAAAAGAAATCACAAGTTCAAAAATAGCATTACACAGTTGAGTAGGCAATCGAACAGGTTGCATGCAGGTTGTGGAGAGAAATTTTACTGACCGCACCCCTTATGAAAATTTAAAAGTTCATGTTAACAGTTATCCTCGCAGGCTATCACACCAAAGTCCCAACATGGCAGACTCAGTAGTTTCACCTTCAACAGATTTCCTCCCGCCCCGACACAAGACTGACGCAGGCTCACTCACATAATGTTCCCCGGATACAGAAAGACGAAATCAAACCAAAGACCAGGTCACATGTAAGCACGAGTTTATATAGCAAGTGGCCAAACCAATGACGTCAGCAGCTGTATCACAACTTTTTGCTTCCGCCTAGCTAAAAGTGTGTGTAATTTATTTGACGATCCAGATTATTAAAAATGTTTAAACTTTGACAATGTCTAGACTTATCTACTAGAAGTCCAATGGCAATTTAGTGGTAAATATAGAGTGATTAGTTTTAAAGTTTTATTTAATTCCGCGTGGTGATACAAAGCTCTAAAGTAGGGGATTAACCCAAACATTTGAATTTTTACAGCGACAATCAACGACAATCTATCTACAAAAACTTAATTACCAGACATATGCTAAAACTTTTTTACGAAAACCACTATATATTCAGGATCGTCTTAATCAGGGCTGTCTACTGATATAAATTTCAAATTAATATCTCTTTTAATTAAAAAGTTCATTTTTTTCTCTTAATTAAAATCGCTAATTAAACTTTACCAAATTATTTAATTTTACTGCCAAAATATCGGGAACAATGTTTACTATAGCTGGTGATAAAAGTTCATCTGTCGCTTTACTCGATTTAAAGATATTATACATCTTAGAATTTCTACTTTTCCGATCGCGTGTTTCAAAACATGAACAAACCAGAATATCTCTTAAAATAAACGTTTCACGATATGATAAATACACTTTAAAATGATTTTTATGACAAATTGTAACTGTGGGAAAGATTACAGGGAAATTCCTTTAAGTTGAAAACTAGGGAAACTAGAATTTGCCAAAATTCTAAGGTTCTTACAACCTAGATTTTGTCAGTTCTAAATCTTACTCTCAGTTTTATACCACATTTTACTTCTCTCGTCATAATACTCTCGATTATTATTCAATGTTACTAGCTTTTGTGAACACACATAAACTATTTTATTAATCTACTTCCTTCCCCCGCATGTTTTGCAACTTTTAATGACTGATTGACTTCGTTTACCACTTTCCTTTTTGCAATACTGCAACTTATTTCTGGACTTACGTGATTCAACTTCCTTATTCCATGAACGATATTAATTCCTAAAACTGATGTGCTACTGTGCATTAATGTCTTTTAAACATTTGATTAACGTTACACGAAATCTTTTCTCTCAACAGAAAATTTCATACTCGTAGATCATTGCTTAATCTCTGCTTATTGAATTTTATTATCAGAATTAAACATCGGCTTCCTCTATTGTCTCCCAGAAAAGCAATTCCTTCCCTCTTATATCCGGGCAAGGCATTCATTCTAACCTACTGGAAATACCTAACACAGCAAATCATAAAATCTGCAGCTAATTCATAAATGCAACAAATTTACTCTTTCCTCCTAAAGAAAATTATATAATTTTAGATTCTCTGCCTCGTAGGCATAAAGAAATTTGCTACTACTCTCTCTTTAGTGTATTCTTAGAATCAACTGACTAAACTTAATATCCTTACTGATTAAACAAATTTCTTATGTACCATGACCTCTTGTAAGAGTTTGAAACCATCTAGAATCACCAGATCAAATTTGCCAGCTGCATAAAGCCACGGGAGTTTGATTCTACAATCTTTTTAATCTTCCATGAACTACCTGAAACCATTTCTTACATTCTGAGACTCTTCTACCAGAAGTCTTTTCACCTTCGGACATTCCATGCAACACAGAAAAATTTTCAAAGTTCTTACTGATTTTCCTACCTCCTCGCAATTTCAGTAACTTTGAAATCACATTGCGATAAGCAAATGTGTGTAGAAATTCTAACTATCCCTCTCTTTGAACAATTGGAATACGCAAAAACTCACATTCAGAGATTTTTCTATTCACGCTTACACAAGGCGGCTTCTTGCTATTAGGATGCCAAGAATTCTGTTTGCCTGTTAGGCTCACAAACGAAACCAAGGATACGGCAGGTATCATCTCATTTTCCAAGAAACTTACATACTGCCAGTCTTTTCTTTCACTACCAAAACACAATATTTTACTTGCTTGGACAAACCGTTTCTTTGATACTGATGCAACTTTAACAGAATGCTGATGAACTATCTTGCTCGATTTCATCACAACCTTCTGACTGTTATACTCAATTGGGATAACTGCACTGACTTTAGCAAATGATTCGCTCGTGACAAGAATGCAAGTGTCTGTCTGCTGACATTCACATTCAATGCTTATATATAGTGACTTAGCATCTTAATTCTCCACTTCCCAAAAGCTTTTCTCTTTAATGCCTGCACAATTGATTCTGTATTCTTAAAATTGTTTATTTCCTTAGTGACACTCACTATTGACCGTACTTTCAGCTCAGCAAATTCTCCTCTGACAGTTTTCATTTGAGAAGTCATTTTAGCTCTTTCCAATCACGAATCTATCCTTTCCATTTGTGACTTCACTTCTGTTCGAAAATCATCTACTTGTGATTTTATTTCAGACTGCATGCCTCTCAAAAAATCCATTATTGATCCCAAATTTATCGATTGCAATTCAGCAACAGTTTCGTCTCATTAATTTACGTTATTGTTACGTAACAACGAAGCCACATCTTCCTGTATTTCGGACTGATTGACTGGCTCCATTCCGACACTTGCAACAGGTAACACAGAATTTCCCTCGGCATTCATACTGATGTTTCTACTTCTCAATCACATTAATACCACAATACTGCAATGGTCTTCAAAATAATACAGAATTTCCCCCACAAGCAATGAAATTTAACACAGCAACACAAAGCACAGCTCACAAACAAAGCAAACAAACCGGCATACCACAGGAACTGACAATATAACCCCTCGTCAAATCACAAAAAAGCAAGACAAACAAATAAAACAACGCCACTTTCGAATGAACATACCACAACAAATTTCAATGAAACCAATATACCATCAGAAAACTCAATGCTTCAAGACACAACAAAATGTGATAATACAAACGTAACAATTGACACAACATCTGAACACCAGACTCCATCTAGCTGAAGCTGGAAAGAAAATACACACTGTATACCATACAATCGCTACAAAAATAAAACAAACAGCAAATACAAGAAACACAAATCATTCACTCCGCCAAGACAGAAGTTCACCTGCTCGCTATCTGAAAGTAACTGACAAGCATTCATTAAATATCTCATGAAGTGAGAAGAATTTTACTGAAAAAAACAAGCTCCAATTAAAATTTAGATTTCAATTTAAGGGCAAAATGTAAATTTTTGACCATCGAAAGCCACGAGTTGAGCGCCAATTATGTGGTGTCCCAGTCGGTATGCCTCGGGATTTACTACTTCGTTTATTAATTTTATTAATTATAACAAAATAAATTACTGCGGGTGGGGTTCTCTTCCGAAATGGTCCTTCACATTAGTACAAGTGAAACATAATAAATTCAAAAGGAACATATTGATTTTATTGATCTTTATGCATAGAAAGCAAACTGTATTTGACGAAACAATTACTTGAATGGATTAATGGTTGTTCCCTCTCAGGTTGTGGAATTCACAGTTCATAGGTTCTTTAATTTTGAGGCTCGTTGTGGTCACCGTGGAAATGATTCACGGGTCATCCAGCACACTCCCTTTCAGATGCTGTGCTTATTTTGAAAGGAAGGTGCCACCACCTACGGGCTCGCTAGAACTGTCATAGTTTTGACAGGAAAGATGATGTGTTGCCATCTGTATGTGAAACATTTGTATTCTGTGTGATTAGTGTATTTTTATTTTTGAAATATGTATTTTATGAGGTGGAGATTGGGAACAATCCCAGCCTTCGCCTATGTGATTACAGAAAACTGCTTACATAAAAATTGCAATCAGGACAGCCAAGCCCAAGATTTGAATATAGGCACATTGTACCTCCGTGATCCAGTACGATGGCACTTTAGAGTAGGCAGTCACACTGGTTGGTTAGATTTTATGATAATACAAGAAAGTATTTCTAGTTCATACATTAATAACAAAACTTTTATGATGTCAGAATTCTAATCAGCCAGTTCACATGTGACTGTTTTCTCTTTTATTGCTGCCGGTTCATGGATTGATTCTTATACTTGTCTGTCTTCTATGTAAATATTTAATAGCCTGAAAAGCTTTAAAAATCTTAATACTAACTTCTTGTGTTTCAATCGATTTTTTAATACTAACTGAACATTCTATTTTCGTATTAAATAACACCATAATAGGCACTATAAAAATACTCACTCTGTTCCAGCAAGCGTAGACAGAAGTAAATTGTCATGTAGTTAGGACTGGAAGTTACCGAGCGGGGCGGTGTAACGGTTAGCGTGCTCGCCTCGCATTCGGGAGGACGGCGGTTCGAATCCCCGTCCGGGCATCCAGATTTGGGTTTTCCATGGTTTCCCAAATCACTCCAGGCAAATGCCGGGATGCTTCCTTCAAAAGGCCATGGCCGAATTCCTTCCCATTCCTTGCCCCCCATCCTTTCCCGTCTCTAAAGACCTAGATGTTAGGAGACGTAAAGCAGTTAAAAAAAAAAAAAAGGGACTGGAAGTTCTTCAACAAACACCAGAATTGCTAGGATTGGTTGCCTTCGCAGACAATCTTCTTCTGCTAGTTGAAGGGATGTCAAGAGCTGAGTTCGAAATGAAGTGTGAAAAAGTGCTAAAAGTTCTTGTGAAGTGGTGTGAGGAAGTTAAACTTAAACTCGCGCCCAATAAATCAAATTACCTGGTGTTTACGAAGAAAAAGCAACTGAAACAAAACCCTACTATTAAGACAGATAAGACGAAAATATGAAGAATTCCAGTCAATAGATGCTTGGGCTAGTGGCTGGATGAATGCCTTAATTTTCTAGCTCATCTGGAGTAGGTCTGTGAAGAGCTCTATGGGCAATGAATAGAATCATAAGTATAGGGCACAGACAGTTTCAGATCCTTGCTCTGGCAATGAAGGTATACCACAATGGTATACTCGTATCAATCGTCGGTTACGCGGCTAGTGTCTTGGTTAAACACCTCAGTAAGGTTAATCCAAAGGAAGAGTCCGGAGGTTGCAACAAACCATACTAATCAGGCTCACAGGCACATATCGTACAACATCAACATCAGCTCTAGCAGTAGAAGCAAGTGTACTTCCCCTGGATTTAGAAGTGAGGAGATGCGGAGCAACATATTGGCTGAGAAAGAACAGGATGGAAATAGTTGGGAAAGAAGTAAGCACAAAGGAGGAATTATGGAATGCATTGATTGAGGAATGGAAAAACGAGTGGGACTCCAGCGAAACTGGTCGTAGAACATACGACATGTTCCTGTCCGTAGCTGAAAGAATCAGCATGGGATTCTCTCAACCTTCTCCAGGGCGAATCCAGTACTTAACCGGCCACGGACCATACAGAAGCTTCTTAAAGAAACCTGTACTTTCACCAACCAGCAGGTGCGAGTGTGGAGAGGAAAGTACAGAGCACGTGGTGTGGGAATGTCGAATAACAGCTGAGATGAGGTTCACACAGCAACAGCAGCTTCAAGGGCTGAGGATATTAGATATACTGCGATCTGAAATACTATGGCTTGCTGAATGAAAGTGCAGAAATAGCCTCTCAAATCGAGAAGCAAAATACTTGGAGTGGAAGAAAGCTGAGGGCGGGAATCGACGAAGGCATCCACCATGACCTGCCGAAATCACCTTTGAGATCCCAAAGGAATCTTCCTTCTAAGTGGCTGCTGGAGTCCATCATGTATTCCAGGAGGGTAACTTCCTGAAGCGCTGGGGTCTCCGCCGCAGTTGATACCAGGAGAGAGAGTTATGGCATGGGCTGCAGTCGGGGCTCTTTGAAACATACACACCATTCTGGACATCTAAGACATCTGACGAGGTCTAGTAGTATCAACGGGACAGTCAAATTGAACTTTTAATATATAGCTGTTCAGCCTGTGGGATAGAAATTTTTCTTCTTCAAATACATATATATCCTTGTAGTTTGATATACTGTAACTTGTTTCCTAATTTATTGTTAGTTTCATTCATGGGGTTCTATGTGTATTTTTATTATTATGGTAATTATTTCAATTTAATATTGTCTTTAGTGAAGAATATTTAGCAGTCCAGTTTAGCCTCTAGATGCTGGGTCAAAATGTATATCGAAAATAAAAAAACAAAATGACCACCTGTTTCATTGAATGCAGTTGGTGGAGGAAAATTTTCTATTTTCCATATTTTTACAACAAAATTTATTGCGTGCCACTTGAAGGTTTTAATGATCCCTAAGAGAATGTTGTAAAGTTTCATAGCACACTATATTGTGCTGGCCAGTAAAAATTTACTTGATTATTAGCTTATCAGATTGAGTGTTATTAATATGACCTATCTCAGTAGATTACAAAAGATTAAATGGGCTCATAATAGTACTGAATTTACTTGACAAACCAGTGATTTTCTTATGAGGATAAGATCTGATACATTAACATGTATCACAGATTTTAATTTGGACTGGCTCATTTACCAAGTCTTTAATTAGTCAGGGGCCTTTGACATGTTGCAAACTTGTGATACTGAAGGAAAACTGGGTGATGGTAATGGTGTGTAGATGACGCAACTTAAAGAATAAATTAGTGAGATTTGCAAAAATATAGCTAAGTGTAAAGCTAAATACCAAATGTCTCGGTGGGACGCAGAGTAGCCTTTTGATTCCAGTGATGAATTAACTGTGGGTGTTATGTGAGAGACATCATGAACAGAACCGCAGGATGTGATGTAAGGTGAAGTTATGAGTGTTAAGAGGAAAAGGGGGGGAGGGGGAGAGAAAGAGAGAGATTTTATTCTCATTTCTATTTTAATAAGTGTATGAAGATATAATGGTCATATAGAACAAGTTTACATCATCTTCAAAGATTCTATTAGTCACTGCCAGATTCCCATGGTTTTGACGCATACATATCTACCTCAGTATACATAACCCAAAACATGCTTGTGGAGAAATATGTTTCATTGGAAAAATAAGTTGAATATTGGCAGACTCCAACTCGAGACCTTCTGACCACCAAACTCAAATCACTGCCACCAAACTACGTAGTATGTTAAAAGAGACTGTACATTATAGGAATATAAACCTGATATATATATTTATGAAAAAAGTATATATTATTCCTGTGAAAGTGATATGGGAAAATCCCTTTACAAGACTCTGTTTTTTGATAGTTTTCAACCTCAAAATTTGAAGCTACTTTGAAATTGGTTACCCTCTCCTTGTTAGAACAGTCTGCCAATAGGTTGGGGTAGGCATTGTTGTGCCCGTTATAATGTGCATTGTGTTGTTGAGTTGGTTTTAGCAATTGTGCTGTTTAACCTCACAGGGACATAGTATTCTCCTGCATAATACACTAGACTGATCACTCAAATTGGAAGGAGGAATCCATATTGTGCAACAAAACTTTGAGTACAGTTTTCCTTATCTTTAACTTACCACCTATTTTATAATATTTCTTTGAATGATGAAATTCTGTCAGACACGGCACTGCGATATCTGGAGGTGCTCATAGGTAAGGATATTGTTTCTGAAGCACACATCCTGACATTTAGTTTATTGTTAAGATATTATTTGTTATAATATTTTCCCATCACGATCATTTCCATTTGACATTTTCCTCGACCTGTAAAGTTTTATCTTGGGTATCTCCAATCCAATCCTCTGCAAACTTTAAGGTTTGTAATTTTGGCATATCAGCAATGTAAGGGCTGAATAAATGTAACAATGAGAGAGTTCATATTTATGATGAATGATTGTTAAGCTTGTGCTGTTTACTAATTTGTCTACTTTGAATGTTCCATTTGTGAATATATTGTTGATAATCACAACTTGTTTCCATACAAGGTATCACGTACTGATTAAATATTACACCCTGTCCCCAGATGTTATCATATTTTGCTGTTATGTTGATGGAAGCTGCAGCCTAACAACAACATATGACACCATCTTTAGGCAGGGTGTAATGTATTTAAACTGGTGTGAGTGGCATCATATTGGAATATAAACAAAATGCTCATATATTGAATCTTCCAAATTGTCTTGGGGCTCATCATTAAGGACTAAGAAAGGATCGCCCAGTCCCTAATCCTATCAAATGAAATGGTTTAACTCTAACTTCCAGAGTGATGAAGGAACTGGTCAAATATTGTGGCATTAGTTTTAACACTCTGTACCAAATGCATATATATATATATATATATCTGACGCGACGGGTCCATATGGACAGGATTATTATCTATTTATCAGTATTTTCTAGCTTATGCCTTTCTACCCCCACCCTCACTTCCCGCCATGTTGTTCTTTTCCCCCCACCACGAGCCATGGGCCTTGCTGGCTTACTCAGTTGGCTGCCAGCCTCCAACATCCAGCCATCTCACTACTACTGAAGAAGGGCTATAGGCTCGAAAAATTTTATACTCTATGTGTGTACGTGTTTTTTTTCGTGTATCGACGCCACAGGAATCCTCTTCTATGGTAAGCGGTGGTTTTTCTCCTATCCAAATGTTTAATATATATGTATACTTCAAATTTTAATGTGGCAGTTTCCAAACCTGTAAAATGTGAAAGAGATCATTGTTGAAAGTTTTTGTTTGTGATCATTTTTTTTTTTAGTTTTAATGTATAATAAGTGTAATGTTTTGTTTTGTTTTAGACAATTCGATCTTAGGACTTCTCACAATTGTAATAATTCAGTCAATAATCTCCTGATTAATCTGCTGAATCATTGTGGGAATGAAGCAGAAGTCAAGTGTGTAGCTATTAATCCTTTACGGGATGAACTACTTGCTGTTGGAGCTAATGATCCATACATTCGACTATATGATAGACGAATGATTAAACCCGTAGACAGAAAGGTAAGCAAGTGCTCATTTTTCAGACGATCACTTCATAGCATGTTTGTTGGTGTCATAAGCTTATATTTGTATTTATTAAAAGTTTGCTATTAAAAAAATTGTGAAAATTCAATGGCACAACTGTGTTGTGTAAGATGATTATCAGTTTTTAATAATTATAGATATTCCTCAAATTTGTGATTTTTTAATAGATGTTCTCTTTAATATGGTACATTATTTGACGTAAAAAAAATAATAAATACCTACAACTAAATTTAATAAATAAGCAGCTTAGAACATAGGAATATGCTGGCACAGATTAGCGTCAATTCCTAACATATATCAATAATTTTCATGGTTTTCTATGGTTTTAGTGATTTGCATGTCTCCTTTCTCTTCCTGTAACAAGTAAGCAACACCCTCATTCCTCTTTGGTTTCTAAAATACAAGTTTTAAATTAAAAACTCATTTTTTTTTTTTTTTGCTGCCTGTAAAATCAAATTGAGCCTAACTGTACAATTCACTGTTGCATAGTATTTTACGTACCTGTCAACTTTTACGTTTTTTTTTTGTAAAATTTATGGAAAAGGGCTGTATTTTATGGTTTTACGGATAAGCTGTGTTGTTTTACGGATTTCCAAATCAAATTCGATCACTTAGGTCTGATCTTTATGTGGCACAAGGTTATTGCGGTTTTTATGGACAATTGTGGCAAGTTTTACGATTTATTTCATGAGTGTAAGTGCTCCTATATGTGCGTTAAAGCTTCTTTCATTTGACTCTGAAATTAAGCTAAGATACGCTAATTTTACTGTAGTCAATAATTAATGAAACTCTCTCTCTGATTTTACATCAATACTTTTCTGAAAGTCAAATCAGCAATCGTTTGAATATCATTTTCTTCCACTTCTGAATTCCAGACAGTACTGCGTGCGTTCTTTGGTTGGTTGATAGTTTGTGTAAACTGTGTAACCACGAGTAATGCTAACAAGCAATATTTCCAGACATTTAGGGAAGCGTATTCTGTAGAGTGTCTGTGTATAATAAAATCAAGAAAAGGGATTGCATTTTGTACAGAGTGTGGGTGTGATATAAAATATATCACATAGTGGAAGAAATTGATTTGGCATATCACATGAAGTGTGGTAAACACATTGCTTGTATAAAATCAAAAGTAAAGAATCACAAAGTCAATACGTTTTTCGCAAAATCAGGAAATTCTAATTCTAATTTGAATGTGATTATTGCGGAGTGTTTGTTCACTTCGTTTTTGGTGGAAAACAATATTCCAATAAGTGCAGCTGATCATGCAAGTGCCTTATTCAGGAAGATGTTTCCGCTGTCAGAAGTAGCGAAAAAAATGTGGATGTGGTCACACTAAATCAACTTACATTTTAATAGAAATAGATGTAAGTACTGTGCTATGCATACCAGCATTGGAAGGGAACCCAACAGGGCACAATATAGGTAACCTCATGTTATCGCAGCTGGAACATCGCTGAATACCAATTGGAAAGTGTGGCATTCTGTTCCGATAATGCCTCTGTAATTATGGGGCAGAAGAATGGAGTTTCAGTAGTTTTGAAAGAAGTTCATCCAATTATTGTGATTGTTGGATGTGTGTGCCACTTAATTAATTTAGCTGCTGAAAAAGCCTTTGCAAGATTACCACTTAAAATAGATGAGATTCTTTTCGATATTTTTTATTATTTAGAGAATGCCAAAAGAAAAGAAAGTCTTAAGAAGTTTCAAAACTTGCACAATCAAGATTGCAAGAAAATACTGAAGCATATATGCACGAGGAGGTTGTCTTTAGGCAAGTGTTTGGACAGAATTCTAAGCAGTGGGATCCACTTCTTTCTTTTTTTAGGGATGTGGTGCTAATATGTGCCCCAAATATTTCAGCCAGCTTGACATCATTCACACTACCAAAAGTTGAACACAACGGATCCAAGGGGCAGCAGAAGAATAGAGTTATTGATTCTCCATCCTCATCGACTAAAGAATAGCTTATTCTTTTGAATGGAACTCAACTGTTCTGAAAAGCAAGTTTGACTACAACTCGTGAGGAAAACGCTGTTTATGTTTCTCTCTTCTGACTTGAACAAGGCTTATTGTATTTTCCTGCACATCATTATACCATTATTTGATAAACTCAATACTGGTCTTCAGAGTGTTTCCCCACAAGTACATGTTTTGTTAGATTAAAAGTTATGCATTACTTGAAGTGAAGTACCACCTAATTCAAATCAGAAAGAAGATGATGAAATAGTTATCGGCATTCAAACTGTGACATGGTTAAGAAACTTAATAATGAAGATAAAGCTCTATTCTTTTGATCAGTCCAAAATTACTTTTCTACAGCCTGCGATTAAATCATAAACAAGTTTCCCCTAACAAGTGATGTGCTATGACATACACAAGTAGCCACATTTGACAAAATTGAAGATGCACAATTTTTTTCAGTTAATTTCTTCTTAGAAAAGTTTCCTGTTATCTTACATAAGAAGGAAAATTAAACAAGGGATGATGCTGTAAATGCAATTTATACACTATTCACATCTCTTCAGTTAGATGACATTTCAACTGCTGCAGATGTAGATGCTCCAAATGACGTTAAATGGGCACAGTTATCAAATATCTATCAGTGGTGCTGATGGAATTCTTAAATATAATAGAATTTCCAGAGTAATGTTGTTCATACTTACCATTCCCCACAGCAATACAGAGTGTGAATGTGTTTTCAGTATGGTTGAGAAGAATAGGACACAGTTCAGATCATCCCTCTCAAATTAAATCCTAGAGACTGTTTCCATTCTGAAGACCACCAGTTCTGGTCCTTGTTATACAAACAGTTTTTCTCCATACTGCTTCATCTTTGAAGTCTGATTGAAAGTATGCATGTAATGTATATCAAACAGTTTAAATAGGTTCAGTGCTAAGTGAAACAAGATGTTGTCTCTTCAAAGTTTTAGTTTCGAAGTTGTTTTTTTTTTAAAAAGTCGTATTTTATCTTGAAATTAGTGTTTGTCAACAATTATTATAAAGTAAGTAGACATGATTTCAATTTAATATGCTGTTCATACAAATTTCTGGATGTGTAGTTAATTTTCGATTAAATGTAGATTTTAAAATTTTTGTGGTCCATGTTCTTATGGAAACACTGTATTGGTGGTCCAGGGTTTTATGGAAACACAATTTTGGAAGTTGGCATGTATGATTTTAAATATATATATAAATATTTTTTAGCCAAACTGAGCCTGATCCATAATTATCGAATAATTAAATTGTCTGCTTTTTAACAGCTTTAGTAAATCAAAAAAGATTTTGTTCTTGGTTTTGACAACTGCAAGGTTTACTGTGGTGTAGGAAGGTTAGTCACAGCCAAAGGATTTTTGAGTAATTTTCTTTTACAATTATTTTTTTTATAAATTATGTTTGATGAGGTCTAGAAATATACTTTCAGTTTTTGGTTACAATGCTCCAAATGAACTTGAGGCATCAGTGTCAGAATTTTTGTGTGTTGGTATGAGATTTTATAAAGATATTTCACATATATTCAAAACTTAACTGTACTTTATGTAAAGCCACTGAAACTGCAATTTATTCATTGCTGTAGTATCCTGTTCATGTTTAGATGAAAGATTGCAAGCATAAAAAATATCTTAGAATTTTTGTGAAACATTATCTCATTAGAATTTAACTGTATCTGCATAATGGCGATGTAATGATGTTACCTATACCAGTACCTTAAATTTGTGTTTGAAAGTGTGATTATAATTTCACAGTATAAATTTGGTCTGTGTTCATTTATGCTTATAATGGCCATCCACATTGCCAAACAGCAAAGTTTGTATAAACAGTGGACGAATGAACAGAACATGTTTGTTCCAGAAAATGATATTTCAATACTTAATTGAGCACTGTACAGGAAGTTTGCAGAGTTGCTCATACAAGTTATTTAGATTGTATACAAACCACTACAACATATGCAAAGATCTAAACAATGGAGTGTATTTTGTTTTTAAATTAACCTCAAGAAGGGATGTGATCATAAGTAACTTCCAGCGTTGCATTAAAAAACTAAATGGATGTACACAAAAATAATTGAAAACCTTTTTTAATTTTTTTGAAAAAGGAAGGTTATTTTATGAAACATTGGAGACAGTTTTATTGACAGTAGAAAAGAAATACTTGAGTCAATACCATTTTTAAGGATGCATATACCATATTAGAAGGAATAATGAGGCCAACACCATGATTATTATTATATTCATTATACTTAGAAAAATACTGCACATGGATTCATTAACAAAATGTTTGGTGGAGTATGAATTGTTAGTTCCAACAACAATTTATTCTTGGCTCTTAAAAAATAAAATGTTCTCTTCTGATTGATTTTCAAATAGTGGCCTGCAGAATTTAGATATAGTCACATATACTTTTATATGATCTATCCAAAAAGTATGACAGCAGAAATTTCTCAGAAAGTGCTTGATATATCATTAGATGACTGGTGAGTTTAAGTGTGTGAAGTTGCTGAGGACATAGATAGGCTAATTTTATATAAAGAAATGTGTATACAAAAATCTTGGAATAAGGCGGTTGCCTGAGTTCTGAATAGTTGGTCAAAAACTGATCTGTATTTAAATATGTGTAGTCTATGGTGCTTTTTATTTTAACAAGAATTAACTGGTTTTGTGTTTAGATTTTTAACAATGGATAGTGAGATTCGGCTTAACAATTGCACATAAGAATCAGAAAGATTGTCAGACTGTCAGTTCCATTCACCCAATTCTTTGCTGTCATCAGTCTTTCGACTGGTTTGATGCAATCCTCCATCCCTTCCTATCTTGTACTAACCTCTTCATCTCTACATATCCCATGCAGCCCACGTCCTCAATTATCTGCTTTATATATTCTAATCTCTTATCTTCCTCTACAGTTCTTCCCTTCGACTGTTCCCTCCACCAGCAAATTAACTAATCCATCATGTCTCAAAATATGACCTACCAGCCTGTCTCTTCTTTCTGTTAGCGTCTTCCACAAACTTCTTTCCTTACCCATCATTTCCAATACTCGTTCATTTCTCACTCTGTCAGTCCACTTAATTTTCAGCGTTCTTCTGTAGCACCACATTTCAAATGCTTCAATTTTCCTTCTTTCCAGTATTCCTAAAGTCCATGTTTCGCTAGCGTAAAGTGCTGTGCTCCACACATAGAGTTTTAAAAAGTTTTTTCTAATTCCTAGATCAATATTTGAAACTAAAAGATTTCTCTTTTTCATGAAGTCTCTTTTTGCTAGTGCTATTCTGCTTATAACATCATTCTTGCTTCAGCCATCAGTTGTAATTTTGCTTCCTAATTAACAGAATTCACTTAATTCTCCAATTGCTATTTTTATATTTAATCTACTAGTATTGGTATCATTTCTGCTACATTTCATCACTTTAGTCTTGCTTTGATTTATATTCAGTCCAAAATCTTCCTTCAGAATTTTGTTCATTCCATTCAGTAATTTCTCAATATCCTCAGCCCTTTCTGCTAACAAGACAATGTCATCAGCAAATCGTAGCATACTAATTTTTTCTCCCTGAACACGTATGCCACATGGAAATTTTTCTTTTACTTTCTTTATTGCTTCCTCTATATACAAGTTGAATATTAACGGGGATAAACTACAACCTTGTCTCACACCCTTTTTAACTGATGCTTGTCTCTCATGATTCTCTACTTTTATTACAGCCACTTGATTCTTATATAGTTTATAAAGTATTCTTCTATCTCTATACTTTAGACCTGACTTCTTTAAAATTTTGAACATCTTTTTCTAAATCATCAAATGCCATAAAAGTATCTTTGTTTTTCTTGATCCGCCCTTCAAGTATTAATCTTAAAGTCAGGATTGCTTCCCTTGTTCTGCGATTTTTCCTAAACCCAAACTGATCTTCACCTACTATGTCTTCTACTATCCTTTCCATTCTTCTGTATGTTATTCTGGTCAGTAATTTTGAAGCATGTGATGTTAGATTAATGGTGTGATAATTCTCACATTTGTCGGCTTGTGCTTTCTTCGGAAGTGTGAAGATATTTTTATAAAATCAGTTGGAATTTCTCCTGTTTCATAACTATTTGATATCAGCTTGAATAATCTGCGATTCCTTCTTCTCCTAGGGATTTAAGAAGCTCTGCAGGGATCTCAGCAATTCCAACTGCCTTATTTGCTTTCAAGTCATTCAGTGTTCTATTAAATTCTGTCCTCAAAACAGAATTTTCTCCAGTCCAGGCATTCAGATTTGGGTTTTCCATGGTTTCCCAAATCACTCCAGGCAAATGCCGGGAGGCTTCCTTCAAAAGGCCATGGCCGAATTCCTTCCCATTCCTTGCCCCCTCCCCCCCCATCCTGTCCCGTCTCTAAAGACCTCGCTGTTAGAGAGACGTTAAGCAGATAAAAAAGGATCTCCTAAGTCATCAATGTTGACATCGCCTTCCTTTTCCATTACGCTATTGTTCAAGGCGTCCCCATCATACAGTTTCACAATGTATTCCTTCCATAGGTTAGCTCTATCGTCTGAGCTTAAAAGAGATTTCCCATCGGCAGCTTTAATGTTCACACCTCTTTTCTTCATTTCTCCAAAATTCTGTTTGATCTTCCTATATGCAACATCTACTTCACCTACGACCATTTCCTTTTTTACTTCTTCACACTTTTCTTGTAGCCATTGCCGAATACCGTCGATAATAACATTGCTAATGCTGATATACATTACTATGTTACAACCCCGCCTCCCAATTTATCATTATTTCTAGAAATGACTTCATAAGAAAAATTAGATTTTTTTTTTAAACTTCTAACTTCTGCCCATGAATTACAACATGTACACATAATTCAAAGAACATGTAAAAAAAATGCAAAATTATGTTAAATGATAATAACAAATCCTTACGCTGAAGTTCCCTTATCTGTTGGACCAGAGTTTGAAGTAGTAATGCCAAAAATGATTGCAAATGTAGTATAACTCAATTGGTCAAAGAGCCAACACATTTTGACAAAGATACCTCATTCTTTTTCGATCTATTTGTATAAGCAACCTGGATATTGTTGGTAAAATTTGTGTGGAAGAATGTGAGTGATCATGAGATGGGTGTGGTAACTTTAAAACCTAGTCTGATTGTAAAACATTATAAACTCCTATTTTGCTTTGATAGGTCAAACAATACAGGTATGTTACATCACTTGGCAAAAAAGAACTTTACTTGGTTCAGGCGGGAAGTAAAATGTTTGCTCAGGAAGCAAAGACGTACGTGTAAATGCCACAGTAAAGAAAACTGGAGATCCATATTATCATGTTAAATTATGGGCAGAATTGCATGAGAAAATCTGTGAAGCTTTTAAAGAATTCAGTGTTAGGACTTTATCTGAAAATGTAATTAATTCAATAAAGTTCTGGTCATATATTAAAAAAGTACATGCCATCACTGATCAATGAAAATGGCTACTTTTATTCCTGAAGTCAAGGGAATAACAAAACTGCCTCGGGACATAAAAAGCGTTAAGGCTCCCTGTACAGGCGGTGTCATTATTCTGTTCTACTCTAGGTTGACGAAGAAAAATGCACTGTATTTTATGAAATTATATACTGCCGTACAGGTGGTGTCATTATTCTGTTCTACTCTAGGTAGGTAAAGAAAAATGCACTGTATTTTATGAAATTATATACTGCCTCCTTGGGGTAACAATTCATAGTAATTTTTTGTGAAATGAATATATTGAAAAGGTGGTTAGGAAAGCAAACCATATGCTCTATTTCCTTTGTTGCAATTAAAATAAAAATTAACATTGATTGTATACAAACTCGCTTTGAATATTGTTATTATGTATGAGGCCCCCATCAAAAAGGGTTAATAGTAGCGTTTGAGAATGTCCAAAGAAGAGCCACTCAGTTCTTGATGGGGGTATTTAGTTGGAGGGAAAATCTTAGTGTGATGTTGATGGGTTTGGATTGGGATGATATGAAACACCTTAGTCGTTGCTGTCATCAGAAGCTAATGGGAAAGTAAATGACAGATTTGTTTCAGGATGAAAGCAAAGACATTTTACTGCCAGCAACATTAATATCTAGGAATGACTGAGAAAATAAGGCTGATTGTAGTGGATGAAAAATTTGAGGATGTTGGTTTCTACCATCAGAAATTCCTCAGCTTTTATTAAAATGATCAAAAACAGACACCTGGAAAGGAACAACTTACTAGTAAGCATTGACGTCACGTACCTTTTCACGAATGTGCCAGTAGATGAAGCAATCAACATAATTAGGGAACATTTAAAACATCACAACCTGCCACTAGAATGGGCATCTCTTGCCAAGTTTTGCCTAAATACTACCTTCTTCGAATATGGGAACAACTTTTACCAATAAAAAGAGGGAGCAGCAACGGGTTGCCTACTGTGGCCGACATCTTTATGGAGTCATTTGAGGCTGTGGTCGTCAACAACTCTAACCTGAAACCTTCTTTGTGGTTGAGATACATTGACAATACTTTTATCATCTAGCCTAATGGACGAGAATCCCTCCAGGACTTTTTTCAATATTTGAACAGTGCCCATGAAAAAATCCAATTCACAATGGAAGTTGAAGAGGACCAACAGCTTTCGTTTATGGATGTTATTGTAAAAATGAAGGAGGACAGTTTACTGGGCCATGGAGTATATAGGAAGCCGATGCACACAAACTGCTATTTGCATTTTAACTCCTACCACCATCCAGCGATAAAACACGGTATTTTAAGGAATTTAACCATTAGTGCATTTGCAGTTTGTGATGAAGCAAGCATAGCTGCTGAAAAATGTATTTTAAAGGAGATGTTTCTTGCCAATGGCTACCACCCTGTTATTATCAGCAAGTCCATTACAGCACTTGGCGCTCAAATATCACCTCCTACCTCAGCAGCGACAGAAGAGAACAGAAGACCAATTGATTTGCCAGTGGCACTATTACCATATATCCAAGGGGTGGTGGATAAGATTGGTTGCCTGCTAAAAAAGAAAAATATCTGTCCTGTATTCAGAGCATCCAGGAAAATTTCAAATGTATTTGTAAAAATAAAAGAGGGAGAGAAATTACAGACACCGGGCATATATCAAATACTGTGCAAATACTGTGCCTGGTATATATTGGTGAAATGGGTCGCATTGTCAAGGAAAGACTAAATGAACACATGAGGCATTAAAAAAGAAAAGAACGACGTCAGCAAATCAGCTGTAGCTCCACATTCAGCCAACAGTAGACAGTCTATTTAATTTGACCAGACCAGCATTTTGGCCATAGAGTGCAGATGATGGCCAAGGCAGGTGATAGAGGCACTAAAATTACAAAAGACACCTAGCAACATGAATGCTGATAGAGGCTTACAACTTGACCATATTTGGTCATAACTACCGAGAAGGATGCATGACGAACGACCCCGTCCGACCACTTATGCTAAGTTCGATAATGTCTGTGACGTCATCGCGGATGGTTAGAGCGTGTGCTCCCTCTGCTATATTTAGGTGACAGTGGCAACAGATACGGCAGTCCTCTGATGAAAGCCACAGCACGATGGTTGAAACGTTAGGTTTTAATAAATCAACGCGGCTCCACCCAGAGAACCAAGATAATATGTGTGAGGACCGTGGAAGCCTATGCAATTATATAATTCAGTTATAATAGCCCACTCCCTTAAATCAGCAAGACGCATTTAAATGCTTGCAGGCAGTGCATATTTTAAAGGCATAGCTAACATTAATAACAATCGGCTGCTGCATTTTACCCTAAATTCAGGAAGAACTTCAGTTTCCTGTAACTGAAAACATTAAAAAAGGAATATAAAGGGTTTCTTTTTAACCACCAAAATAAATCAAATACAAATTTGATCCTAATAGTCTGAAACATATTTATTTCTGTCCTTTCTTTTCGAAGAAGCCTATCAACCGATATTTAAATTGAAATGTAGATTGTCAGGAGATTCTACCGCACCAAGTTCCGAAAAAAATAACACTACTTTTGATATTTTCTATCAGTTACATTCCTCAACTGTAAGGTCTGAAAAAATTATTTGCTTTATGTTGCATAAATGATATAAAATCAAAAATGATCGCTTCAAATTTATTTACATTAATTCCAGTCCCTCTACATGTATCCTCAAAACTGTGTCAGCCAATTGCTTAACTTGACATGCTCATTCTTAACTCCATGCAAATCTTTTTTGCTGGTAGTGTAACTAAAACAAATTTAATATTAAAATGGCTTTGCTGAATCATCTCTAAATACTCCAGAAGTTTCACTGGCCCTACACAACACATTAAACATTTACCATCCTTTCAAAACGAAAACACTGAAGTTAATCTATGGGTCTACAGGCAAATATGCTAAGCCCTTACTAAACCTTCTGAAGGACTTATGACACATGATACACCACTGGGACAAATTCACTTACTCTCATTTAAACATTGATCTGATCTCAGCTACCAAACTAGACAAAAAGTATTTCCCTCCAGCTAAAGACTGTAGACTTCACAATTCCTCTACTCCTTGGAGTGGAACATACGCACCTGCTCACATTTGGTGATGGGAAATCTCTTACCTCACTCTGACTACTATTTACAGACTTACGTGACCTCTGAATATGGTGCAATCAAGGGGAATCCTCCACAAGGTGCTTCTCTTGCACCAAGCCTATTATGCAAATTTTTCCTCTCGCACTTCTCAAATCATTGTGCCACACTCTAAAACACCAAAAATATGGCCCAAAAACCCTCAATTTAAATCCGTAACAAACTCCCGTAACATTACACAGTGCTGCTTCAACAAGATGGAATTGTGCAGGCTGTGAGACACATATTAAAACTTTAACTAAACATTTTCAACCATAAAATTATCTTTTGCTCTGTTTTTCCCATATGCATGGTTGCTGCCTTCGTTCCACCGCAGTGGTGAGTTGTTCAAATTTTTATTTTGAATTGCTTTATTGCATTTGTAGTGACAACCAAATGTTATTAGTTGCTATATTGCAGTCTTCCAAACTGGTTGTAC
This sequence comes from Vandiemenella viatica, assembly GCA_031002005.1. NCBI lineage: Eukaryota > Metazoa > Arthropoda > Insecta > Orthoptera > Morabidae > Vandiemenella > Vandiemenella viatica. The sequence continues at coordinate 133,097,032 of CM061921.1, read as the reverse complement.
TGTAATGTGAGGAATTAGGTCATGCACAGATTATATCTTCATCTTCTAATGTGGTGAAATATTTTTTTTTTTAAGTAAATGTTTTTTTATGATGGATTTTTGTCTATTTCTTCCAGTTTGCTTGTGAGATCGTCTGTGTCTTTAAGTATGTTAACTAGAATGTTTATTAAAGTGGTGTGATCAAATTTTGAGCGTCGTCTGTTTGCTTATTCAAGTTATACATATTGAATAATGTTCTTAGCTTGTGTTTAATACTTTTTATTGAACATTTTGTAGTATTGTCAGTATTGGTCATGTTATTGTAAATAGTTGTCTTTAAGCTGTTTCGTTTAATGTTATGTCATACATTCATTATTGTGTTTAATTATTTTATCCTAATTATAACCTTACTGAGATGTAGACAAGCCATGTTTATAACAAATTCTTATTACAGGAATTTCTTTTCCCTGCTGGTCGATATCCTGCTCTGCCTGTACCAGACAACTTGGGGCCATCCTGTGTAGATTACTTTGTAGCAGGTAATGAATATCCTAGCCCATTTTTTTTAAAAAGTGTAAGCATTGAATAATTTAGTTTTCTACAGATCTGAATAAAATGAAAATGTTTTCAAATAGAAGTTCATTTCATAATATTGCATCCATGTAGAATGAAGTTATATGTTTGTAAGATTATAAATAAAACATTACTGTTGAGTTATGCACTCGTAGTAGACAATCAGCTGATGCATTAAAATAATGCAACATCCAAATTATCCCTCTCAGTGTTGTATATTTACAGCCAAATTTAAGCTAATAAACTATACTGAAAATTTAGACCCAAAATAAATGTACAGCAAACTGACAGTAAATAAAAATCCCTGCAATGAATACAAATTACTTTTATGCCACTTGTAAATCATGAACTATTTTGCTGTATGGGGAAATTCTTAATAGTTAGGATGCAAAAGGTCAGGGTAAGAAACATGGTATCAAACAAGGTATATTTTTTTCTTTTGACTTTACGCCTTGTTGATGTTGAAGTCATTAGAGGTGGGATGATGTAGAAGCAAGAACAAAAGTATACTGTATGGGTATTTAGTCTATTGCAGGGGTTCCCAAACTTTTTCTTACCATGCCACCCCCTCCCTTTCTGTCAAATGAAAAGCCCCCCCCCTTTTCCTTTTTCTGTCAAAACAAAAGTTTTCACGGTACACTCCCATCCCTCCTGGCCAAAATTTTATTATTAAAAAGGTAAATGCCTACTTATTATTGTTAATAGTGACATGTCAGAGGAAACTCACTGAGTAGATGATGTTAGAACAAAGGTTTTCACCCTATAATAGGCTTTGAAGTAGGCATATTACTTTCGATAATGTAGAGGTAGAGTATTGTCCATACAGGTGGAAAAGTTACCTACCATGCTGATATGTCATCGCGCCCCCCAATTTAGGACCCTATAGTCTATTGGGACCATTTATGTTTTACAGTAGAACTCCAATTATCCGAATCGCTGATTATATGAATCGCTTTTTATTTAAAACGGAAACGTAGTGCGATTCAAAAAATAATGATTCTGCCTACATATCATATGAAACTTCTCACTGTCAAGTGGATGAGGACTTTGCTGTTGGAAAACAGATGAAAACAGTCAAACAGCTTACTTTGGCAGAGATGTTCAGCAAGAAATGACTTTATTTACAGTATGGTACGTACTATACATACTGTACTAACGTACAGCACTTGTAACTACGCTTAACATGTAAAAGTTTTGCCTTTTCATTCAATAAATTAAAAGCTCTTTTCCTTTAAATATAGTGTTTTTCTCCCATTTTCAACATACATACAGCAATTAATTAAAATAGACCCAATTATCCGAATTTTCGATTATCCGAATAGGGTCCGGTCCCAATTGATTCGGTTAGTTGGAGTTCTACTGTATTTTAATAAATAATTCTGTTGTTTGCTTATTTTTTTTAATTCGGTAAAGTATTAGCATTATCTAGAAAGGAAGAGATGACCATGATCATAAACTATCCCTTGATCTCGGATGTAGGGTAGTCTGAAGGTTTTCATTTGTAGGTAGGGAATCAAAGACTGGAATTAACTGTCAAGGGAGGAGTTTAATAATTTGCCTCAAGCAGTGGTGGAAAAATTTAAAAGTAAGAATTCACTTAATGTGTAGGGGAATTGCCCAGTACTGTGAGATCCATTACAATTAACAATAATTATCTTCCCTAGCATTGTGAGTCGTGGGTGAGTCGTAATGTTTGTGTATGGCAGTGTGGAGGACCCAGGTTTGATTCCCTTTCCAGTCATCCAGATTTGGGTTTTCCTTGGTTTCCCCATGGTGCGTTTGTGATACACATTTTCTGAAATGTGTAAAATGTCTAGCTTTCGGGAGCAACATAGAGATTAAGTAAAATCTTGTGTATTGAATGGTAGCATTACTTGGGTACACTGGAAACCCTTTACAATGAACTTTATAGAGTTTACTGCAAATAAGACAGAGGGAAATATTCTTATTGTAAATTATCTAGTTTACTATATCTGAAGTGTACATTAAGTATTATGAACGAGTCAGTTGGGCTGGATGTAATTCCATATTTTGCGAAAAGTAATTCAGTCTATTTTTTTAATCATTTTTCTGTTTGTGAATTGTTAAAACTTATCTGTTATGACCAATGGAAAATAAGTAATGCTACATCCTCTTGTGGAAATGTGCAGGTATGTATTCCCACTGAGTGTGAAACTGGAGTTTATGATGATTTTAGAATTATCATCTACATGTTTCATTACAGCACAGCAATTTTAATCTAATTTATAATGCAAAATGTGTTGTTAGTTGATTTTATTGTTGTGAAAAAATAGTTAAAAATGCATTAGACTTGGTACAATTTTTGTCAGAATGCAGTAGAGATAATTCATTGGACCTGTGTATAACTCCAAGCTTTGAACTATAACAGTTTAAAAGAAATTATGCAAGAGATTTCAAAATTTTAGTTTGAAATTTTGATCATTTTTATAGAATGTGCATTCTATGAACTCACTATTACAGGATGGACCTTCAGAGTACCTATGAAAAAGACACTGAATGATTTTGTACTTCAATGCTTAAGTTACTGGCTCAGAACTGAGAGGTCTCCATTTCATTTGGTGGAATTTTGCAGTGCCCTAACTTAATATTTGCCTCTGGCATACCTTGATTTGTTTATGTTAAATACACCCTGTTTGGATTCCATATTAGGCTGCAGATCCAGCCATAGCAGATAAAGAATGTGTGTCATCTTGAAACTCTGTCATGTAACTTCATTGTCACCCAATTGGGAGAGAAGCAAGAGTATTTGGCCACCATAACTATCAAAAACACATCAGAGTTTCCCTGAACCATCATACATCATCCTCCACTACTGCTGGACATTTTGCATATGTGTGGTGTAACATCTCCAGCAACAAATCTTGCTCCCAGGAATGCACACAGATTGATAATTCATCATCACACATTTTACATAGACTTTTTTTTTTCCTTCAAGTAGGAGGAGGTCAAGAGTGTTACAACTTTCTGCCTATATTTTACAAAGACACTGGCATGATGTAAAAACTGGTATTATTGCAATTCTAATTACCACTTAATAATAACCAATTAATGATAACTCATACACTCATGAGACTATGCGCAACAGATTTTTATGTGATGTTGGCCTGTGACTACTCTTGAAGTGTCGTTAACTGAAAATGTGTGGAATCTCGGTTGTTTTAGATTTTGTTCTTCTTTCAGCTATGTTTGATTGTTTTATTTTTTGGTGGAAAGCCACAATACCCATACTGCATGTAGCCTAAATTTTGTACTGCCGCTCCGTGCTAATTTTTTTAATATGTATTCCCTTTCTTTTATATATTCTTGCAGTTTTCAACCAATATTAGTATTTTGTATCTTCACAACTGTACATATTGGGACTTGTCTGTCAGGACTACCTGTGCAGGTATGATGCAACCAAAATGCCTGAGAATGTAGCTGGTGATAACAGTTCTCTGTATATTCGATCTGTAGGTTCTGTATTGGTACAATGAGTCTATCCTGTTTATACTATGCATTTTCACAGTTTTTAAAAGATGGATTCTATTTGTGTCATTTTTTGTGTGGTGTCTGATTGTTTAAAATAAAAAAAGCTGTATCAATACATCCATGAAGACAAACATTTTGTCCCCATCTCCTGATCTTTGGGGATAAGTTAAACCCAAAAGACAAAATAGTGTCATGGATGTTGGCCAGATAGGGAATCTAAAATGGAGTGTGACTGCAGTATGCTCCTCCTCCAGTGGGAAAAATGCAACCAGCTAAACATGTTGTCAGTGTGTTGCTGAATAAAGGTCTTTCCTCTATAAGCCAGTTGGTGTGGATTTGACATGTTGAGTCCGATATTTGCCTAGTTCTGGGCATGAGAGATGGTTGTAGACATTGGCTCTTGTGGATAAGTGTCGGGTTGAAACTGTGTCTTTGAGTGATGGTTGTGAAGCTGACGTGTTTACTCTCCGCACAGGTCTTATACTTACTGGCTTTCCTGCTCTTTTCTGCAGACCTTGTTGCGTGGTGCATTGCTGCACTTATATCGATACTCTGTAAGCCGTAGAAAACTGCAGTTAGCTTGCAGTGCTTTGTACCAGAATCTCTGTTCTGTTCTCTGCATTTTAGTCCCTACTGGTGTGAAGAAAGAAAAAAATCATATAGGCATCAGAATGGCGTCATATTTACTTGATTTGATCTATCCTGTCATTGCAACCCAAGTATGACAAACTCTAGAGGACTTGTTAAAGAGTGGAATTTTTTCATTCCAAAACTGTTTGGTGTTTGAAAGCTACACACTACCTGAAATCTCCAAAACATCCTGCAGCCAGATGGCAATGTTGCAATAAAAGTGTTGCAATTAGTTTTTATCTCTAAATATTTACTGTCTGCATAGAGCAGCAGCTAGTTGATCTCCAGCTACCGTCGCGATAAGTGCTGCCATTTCTGTTTATTTAATTTAAAGTGTTGTAGTTAGTTTTTATCTCGGAATATTTACTGTCTACGCAGCAGCTAGTTGAACTTCAGCAACTGTCTTGATAAGTGCTGCCATTTCTGTTTATTTAATATAGTGTGTTGTAGTTAGCTTTTGTTTTATTTGTTTTATATGAGTAGTATAAGTGTACAATACTACTACTCAGTACAGTATCTGCTGTCTGGTCTAAACTTAATTATCTCCATAGTTAGGTTTTATTTAAGCTGTGATTAGTGATTGTTAGTTACTAGTAAATTTGATCTTTGCCCCATGAGATTCGTGCGAGAGGGCGGTGTAGTATTGAGATCACTGGGTTAGTTCATTCTTTCATCCAATTGTCAGTTTTTGTTCTGAAATGTAATATGTGTATGGACTGTGATTGCTGCATGCAGATGCAGACTGAGGTGGCTGATCTTCGCGCTCAGCTTGCAGCTTTGTTAATGAAAGTTACACAGATGGAAGCTGCCATAAGTGTTTGCAGCAGATGTGGTATGGTGACCCTGTTGAAGCTAAGCCTCTCACTGGTTCTCCCCTACCAATCATTGTAACTGCAGTTCAGGCTGAGATGATAGAATCTGTGTGAGGGTCGCCTGACGGTAACTGGCTTGTGGTTTCTGGAAGTTGATGCCACATGCGGGGGCAATCATACATGTCTGACTGCCAGGAAGGTGAGCTTACACCACTGTCCAATCAGTTTTATGTATTGTCCGGGGCTGATTCAGCTTTGCAATCTTCATTCTGTGAGCTGGCAGCCCGCTAGGTCTGTGCAACCACAGATGGAGATTCTAGTGGTAGGAAGTTCCAACTTGAGGCAGTTTATTGAGCCCCTTAGGGAAATTACAAATAGGTCAGGGATGAAATCCAATATCCATTCATTGTGTATTCTGGGAGGTTTGATCCATGATGTGGAACAGGCCATCCAGGATGCCATTGAACAGACAGGGTGTAACCAGCTGCGGATTGTAGCTCATGTCGGCACCAATGATGCTTGCTGCCTTGGGTCAGAGGTTATACTCTCTTCCTTCCAGCGGCTTGCTGAAAGGGTGAACTCTGTGGCCACTGGCCGCAAGATTTCAGCTGAGTTAACTGTCTGCAGCACCGTTGATAGAACTGACTGTGGACCTCTGATTCAGAGTCGAGTTGAGGGTTTGAATCAGAGGCTACAGCATTTCTGCAATAATTATGGCTGCGGATTCCTCGATCATTGCCCTGGGGTTGAGTTGTGTAGGGTTCACTATACGTGAATCAGCTACACATGTGGCAGGGGCCGGTGTGGAGTGCATTGGAAGATTGTTTAGGCTGCGTGAGAAAGACAGTTACGGGCAGCCCAATTAAATTCGACACCACACATAAGGAGTAGATTAAATCATTCTCGACTGTTAAAAGTACTCGTTATTAACTGTAGAAGTGTTTGTAACAAGCAGCCTGGCCTGGAAAGTGTCATTGGTAGCACAGAAGGAGATATTGTACTAGGTACTAAAAGCTGGTTAAAACCAGATATAAGTTCAGCAGAAATTTTTAACAATTGCATGAACATTTTCCATAAGGATAGGTTGCATTCCAATAGAGGTGGTGTATTTATACCCATTAGTAAACATCTGTCATGTAATGAAATAGGTATTGATACCGTCTGTGAAATCCTGTGGATTAGGCTCAACGTACCTAGGACAAAGCTTGTGATAGGCTCTTTCTATCGTCCACTAGATGCAGATGTAACTATTGCTGAGGCCTTAAGGCACAACGTAAATAGTACAGCTCATCAATTTCCGGATCATGCAATAATACTCATGGTGACTTCAACTTTCCGTATATCGACTGGACTAATTATGTTCACATTACTGGTGGCAGGGATAAAACAGCTTTTGAAATTATTCTTGACCGTTTCTCAGATCTACATCTTGAGCAGCTTGTCACTAAACTAACGCTGTGCCTCAACAGTAATAAAAACATTTTAGATATTCTCGTAACAAATAGGCCTGAATTATTTACGAACGTTTCTATCACTCCAGGAATAAGTGATCATTAAGCAATAATTGCCACAGTAAAATTAGTAACTGAGTGCAGAAAGAAAAAAGATAGGATCGTTTACAGATTCAATAAGACTTCAAAGCAGCGTTTTAGAGCGTACATGAGGGATAATTACCTTACCTTCAAAGTAGCATGTGGGACCATTGAAGAGATGTGGCATTGATTTATACATGTATAGTCACGGAGGGTATGGACATACATATACCGATACAAACAATCAAGTAGGGAATGATCCTCCGTCGCATACACATGAAGTTAAAATGTTACTTAAAAAGCAAAGGAGGGTACACACATGCTCAAGAAGGGCTAGATACGGTAGTGATTTAGAAAAGTTTGCTATGGGAAGAGGATGTATTAATAATGTGATGCGCGAGGCCATTCATGACTTTTGTTGCAATGCTCTTTCCAAGAGCCTGTTATGTATCTATTATCTTACCTAAACTGTTTAGTACGAGGCCTATTACACATAATTCATATATAAAATAACTTTTATGGTCATTATTCATAATAGTAAAGCACTTTTGAGCTCAGAACATAATCTTGTTATATATCAATTATCTTGCCAAAACCATTTAGAAGGGAACAAATCTCATATAGTTGTATATTAAAGAACTTATATAACAATTTTCTTAACAATAAAGCACTTTTTAAATTGATTGTAAACTATTTTTTGTAAAAGACAAGATTCAAGTAAGGTTTTTTTCAGACATAATTAATTTTGTTGCATTTATTTCCACTAAGAAAGCATAGAATGACGATCATTATAAGGTGTATTTTGTATGCTCTTAAAAATCTATTTAAGGAGATATTTCAACAATAAAAAATTTGAACTTTTTGAATAATAGAGCTAGAAATATTAAATTAGGCTTAAATGAGAGAGAAAAATTCATTTAATAATATAACAGTTTGAAGTAAATCTGAAATTTAAAGAAAGAAAAATGAAATTTTAGTGTTGAAATGTGATGACATCATCACGTGTGACTTTTAAGAATTAATAGCTCTTAAACAAGGATAATTATGAGAAAATTTGTAATAAATGAAAAGATTGGGAATAAATCAGACTATACGATAGAAAAATTTCAGGAAAATCCGAGAAAAAATAGGGTACTATGAGGATATGGGATTTTTGTAATTCACAGGAGAACACCTCTTTATTCTATAATTTGTTAGCAAGACATTAGCCAAGGCTATAAAAATCCAACCAGTGTTCCCATGGGGAGGCAGTTTCTAGCAGTACTTGGTCGGGATGGGACGTGTGTGCCATGTCTCCATAAGAACATCGCTATAGTCACCTGCAGGTGATAGAATTTTGCCTTATTGAATCTGTAAATGATACAAATATTATCATGAACTGAAGGGATTTTCTTTTTACCAACTATGGGGAGTGGTGAAAACTTTATCAAAGTTGTGAATTTAAGTGAGTGAGTTGAATCTACCTGCTGTCTTTGATAATGGATGTGTAGATTAGGTGACTTTACTTAGGCTCACAACTGATACCAGTTATGCTACAAAATTTTTCAGAATACACAGTTTTCAATGAAGTGACCTTTTTATTTGATTGTACAACCTCTCACCTGTTAGCTGTTACAAGTTAAATTAACAGCTTAGCGGTAGATTTATAGAAACCTAGCAACTCGTGGATCTGATTCAAGTAGTATAATCTGTATCAGCAACAGTCACAGCTTACGCAGAATCTTGCAAGAAACCCCCTCTTCAGGAGAGCATAACAAGCCTCACCGAAAACCCAAATAAATTTTGGTCCTACGTTAAAAAAGTCTGCTGTAGTGGTAACAATATGCAAGTATTAATTCAAGACGGTCATGGCTACCAAATTTAACATTGAATTTAAAAATTCATTCACGGACAAAAATATGGAAAACATACCAATTTTTCCACATCGTGAAGAATTATAAATGGATTCGATACAAATTGATAGGTGTGAAGTTAGCCTATTACAAGATCAGGATGGTTCAAAAACATTCCTTGCCTTGTAGTTAAAGAGAAGATGCACATCACGTGGGTGAAGCAATGTCTGGAAGTCAAGCATAATAAAGTTCTGTGAATTAAATGTACAATGCAGCAATTAGTTGTTGACTTCAAATTATTTACTCATAATCTCATCCATTCGAAATATGTAGCAGAAAGCAAAAAAGTTGTCGTGTATTTTGTAAAGTACCAAGTTGTTTTCTTCATTAAATGCTACTACTGTTAGTCCATTATTTATGAACTGTCACAAGATTTTTCTGTTACATTATTTCCCAATAAATAAAATATGGCTTCAGTAGAGTCTGTAGATGCTCTTTACCAATAGTAAAATTAATGATAAATTACCCAAAACATCTGCTAAATCAACTGATACCCATGTTTATGAATCACTTCACATTTCCACAGCATTAATATAGATGTAATTAAAACAGATTTTTGGAGCATTGACTGTCTGCAATATTGATCATTTCGTGTTTGTGGATGGTGCCGAATACATGTCTAAGTTTTTGTCACACTGCAAATCAGCAACCATCACCATGTATGATTTTTTTGATCTCATAGTATACAGCAGACTATTTCACAGGTATCCAAACTGGACTTACTGACTAACTTACTCTCTCAGATGATCAAGAGGCAATCCAGAATATTGTGTATTTTTGTTCTTTTATTATTTTTCTCACTGCTTTTGCCATTGCCTTTTTGCTTTCAAATCAGGTAAGTGATGGAGTTTTTCTCTGCCCTGGTTGAAAATAACAATATTTATCATTCTCCAAAAATTGGTAAGTATGTGTAAAAATTGTGATTTCTATTGTGTCTGCTAGACCTCCAAAGCAAATGTTGTGGTTGTTGTTATTTTTAAAATATTTTTGACAGCATTGGTCATCAAATTTTCATGAAATATCTGGTTTATTAACTTGGAAGTTAGGTGGTGATGAAGCTAAAATAGAATTGAGTGCAAAAGTTTTTGTGACAGCTACATTTACTGATTGATTGTAAAGATTTTCATGGTCAGTATTTCCTTGATTGTGTAGGTGTAGTTGGGACTCCACCCAACATTTACAGAATGTGGAAGAAGAAATTATTTTGTGTCAAGACTGATGACCCCCAAAGATTTGTGAATTTTTGTGTTTCTCACTTTGCCAACAGCATCACTGTCTGTGGTAATCTCTGAAATCTTGCCTGGGAATCCCCATATATAAAAGAAATTTCCCTTTCCGTAGAAGCAGGTCCAAAACTCAATAACTTACAGCCCACAGTGGACTTGTGCTATAAAGTAAGTTTTGGTTGTTTTCATGTGAGAGGTTGTGATTGTTTCTTATGGAAGACATCATGGTTGTTATCCTCTGTGAGCTATATTAAGCTGGAAATTCAGGCTCTCACTGCTGCAAAGTTATTTGAATATTTGAAAAAAAAATGATACTAACAGTAAAGGTAGTATTGAAAATAACTAATTTAGTCCATTGCCTGAATGTAATGGATCCTCGTGTAGTAGATGTACAGTCGGGGACAGAATTCGCGAGACCCTTCGCCTTTCGATTATGCTTCGTTCTAGACACGAATACCACATGGGACAGCATAACTGGTAGGTGGTACACTAAATTCATGATAAAATAGACCTCTCATAGCCAGCACTTTACTCAAGACTAAAAAACTGAGCCCGCGCGGCAAGATACTCGCAGACGCTCAGAGGCAAAGTTCGGAGTTCTACAGTAAAAATAATCACGAATATCACCATTTTAGTCATAATAATTATTGAAATAACCAAATAGATTGATCATAGAGAGATGATAACACTTTTTTCGTAATTTTGATAACCATTGTGTATTTTTTCCCCGTCGAGTAAACAGTTAACAATTCGTTAGCAAACGCAATTATATGGCGAATACCGAAAAAAATCGCTAAATTACGCACGGAAAACCAGTAAGAGAGTTTGAATGGACTTAGTTACACTTTCTAGAGCTGCATCGTTATAGAACTGTGTGTGACAAATACACACAAAGGTTAAGGGTTAGTAGAAAGAGCATTTACGAAAGAACTCTAATGGTAAACTATGTCACGAAATATAAATAAACTATTTCTAGAAAATTAAATGATGCGGAATATTAACATCTGAATTTTGTTTTCATCATACCATATTTAGAAGGTAAGCTAAATTTGAACGCAGTAGCAACAGTTTTAGTAGTCATAATAATAATTAAGAACAATAAATAAATAAATAAATAAATCCACCTGCAATGTGAATTAGAGGATCCACATTTTAAATCTGGAAGATGGAAATAGGAAAACTTTCATATCTCTCTTTGTTTCTAACTAACACTGATAACACTATAAAATTTTCTGTCAAGCTTTACTTCCTGCCTTCCAAGCCCGATGGGTTATAGGTAACACTGTTGCCTGGCATTCGGGAGGACGCGAATTCAAATCCCGTTGGGCATCCAATTTCAGTATTCCATGATTTTCGAAAATCTCTCCAGCTGAACTCCAGAAAAGTTCTTAAATTATTACCCGATCCTAGTTTCCAACACCATCAGCATTCATATCACATTGGTGTCGAAGATATGAAGAAGACGGAAAAAAAGAACGTGGTAGGTATGTGGTATCACTCTAATCCGGCTTTCGGGAGGACTTGGGTTCGAAACCGCATCTACCTATCCAGGTAAGCGTTTTAGATGGTTTCCCCAAATCACTCCAGACAAATGCCGGGATTGTTCCTTCAAAAGGCCATGGCCGAATTCCTCTCCATTACTTGGCCCCAGTCCTTGCCTGCCTCTAATGACCTCAATTAGATGTGAAGCTAGAAGCAAAAAATAATTTCTCAAATAAAAATAATTACATCTCTGTGGTGTGTTTTGGAGCTTTTCGTTGTTGGATTTATCTTATTCAACGGCCGAGCATGGTATCGAAGGGATTAGAGTGCTATTTCCACATGTGGAGAGTCTCTAGTTCGGTGGTGTTTTAGGGCTGGTCGACGTCGAAATCATTATAGAGGAAAGAGGACTGGGGGCATATTTCTGGAAGGAATTCAGCCATGGCCATACCAGAGAATCATCCCAGCACTCTACGGAGTGATTTCGATTAATCATGCAATATCTAAATACGGATGGCTGCACGAAGATTTCAACCCCTGTCCTTCCGAATGGGATGGCTTGAGCGTTACCGGGACTCTCGGTCACTGGTGCGATTCCGGCCAGGGGCATGGGTGTTAAAGTAGGTGTTGCTGTATGTCTTGTGTCGTCTTTCAATTGTATGAGCAAAATGCATTTGGAAATACATCAGTACACAGGATAAACACAAAACGGCTTAGCTGGATGAATGGCTATCGGGAGGAATGCTATTAAAAATTTAAAGACAATTTTTTTGAACCAAAAGGCAATTGGCCGCCTTCAAAAATATCTCACAGGTCCACCTCATCTCACAGAAAATATTCTTTGTTTGGTGCCAACTAGTAACATGGCTAAGTTCTCAAAACGTATTAGGATAAAAAATTTGGAAAGTAGGCGTACTGTACTGAAGCTCTTTAGTGCACACGGGAGGGGTATTTAATTTCAGTTGAGTGTATAGGATTTAATCTCTTTAACATTATGTGTGGTTATTTCGTAAGGAGAAAATCTTCCTGCTGGCTCAGTTCAGACGCAAGGAGGAAGTAACCGATCTGGCAAACATTTCGAGGAAGTTTTTATTTACCAGTGGCTCTGAGAAAGTGAAGAACACTTGTGCAGTAGAATTTTCTCTTATACGGTTTGTGAACATGACCATCCGTACTCGAAATGTGCACATTTTCGAATCACGAGCACCTACAAATACAGTGACAGCCATTTGCCGAAAGTTACAGAAACCACTTCATATAACATATTATTAAAGTTACTTGATCATAGTTAGAAGACCGATGAAAATGTTGAAAAAACATTGAACTAATATGTATTAGTCATTAAAAATTTCTGAGAATTGCTTCTCGAGGATCTTGACTTCAGCATACCCTCATTGAATCTTACAATGTTCTACTTGCACTATTTGATTACGAAATGAATTGATCAATATTCCGTAATAATGGAGCTATGTTAAAAAAAAAAAAAAAAAAAAAAAAAAAAAAAAAAACCTGGAAGTGCACGTTATTGAAAATTGACCTGCCTCCATCTGCTGATCCAAATATTTTATGACCTTCGGTGCCTTTGAACATTTAACCAGCTGACTATTGTGTCAGCCTTTGTTGAGGTAAGGTGGCATTGTATTGTGAAATCAACACAAGGCGAACACTACACTCATTCAAAAGTAGCCATATGCGAGGAAGAACTCGAATCCGTGGCCTTTATTATTATTATTACTCCGCGAATCACTAAAAGTGTGTGGCGGAGGGTGCATTGCACCTATCCGAAAGGGTAATGGTTTGGAAGGGATATGGCAGAAGGCCTTTACAATGCGATGTCAGTGTTCTAGCCCCTACATTGCTAGCGCCAGCTTAAGTATCTTGGTCGGGACTCTAGCGAAGGATTTTGTGAATGTGTCTGCTGTCGTGGTTTGCTAACACGGAAGACAATTCCGTAGGCCCACAGAACAAGGAAATTATCAGACATTTCAGGCATGCGATTTTCCTCTTCCTCGTTCAACTAACTTGCTTATAATTGCTACCTGAGGCTCACACAGTTAACAGACGAAAGAATTATACAGGAGTAGAACCGTATATCCTCGAGGAACCAGGGCTTTCTGAACTTTTTTAAATTTGTTTCCAGCTTGACTTCTCGACTTCGAGGTCATGGGAGACGGGAATATGGGCTTTTTGATGGAACTATCTCGACGTTCGCTTGCAGTGATATGGAAAAACCGTAGAAAATCTAAATCTGGATGGCCAGAAGGGGATTTGAACCCGCATCCTCTCGAATGCGAGGCCAGAACATTATCGCTCGTCAACTACGCACAGTTTATTTAATTGACCGTAACATATAGATATATAGGAACAATAATTACAGACTGACTCGGCCATGAATCTTTTTCTAATATATATATTAGACGAACAAATATTTGATCAACTAAAGATGTCATATCTTAATCACATCGTTTCTCATGAACCCGGAAACAACCATAATACACCCACTTTTATAACCACATATGTAACCTTTCAATTAGTTTTTCGAAGATAACATCATTTTCCTTTTACAAATCCAGCTTATTCCAGTTTCACTATCAATCATCCATTTCCTTCAGAATGCAGGCATAAGAATTTAAAAAGCTCGACTGCATATGAAATTAGCCAACGTCATTAACTGTAAGGCTGACAGCGGTCTTTTTCCAAGACCATTCTTGCTTGCAGAAAATGCCATGTTGTCTCCCAAAGTGAGAAGAATTATTGAGCCGGTTCAAATTCCAGTCGGCTATAAGATTTCGTTTTTCCATGTTTCCTCAAAACGTTTGCAGATTAATGCCAGGATGATTCCACTGGTAGGCATTGATCAACATGTTTTGTAATCTTTGTTCACAGTTCTTTCCAATATTTATTTACCTCGACAGTAACGAGGCGTTTAGCCCTATAAATAGTAAAAATGGTTAATGTATAAAAAAGAAGAACTGATGTGCAGTTTCCAGAGGTGAAAATTAAATTCCAAAATACTGTAAAATAAATATTTGAAATATACAGAAATTATTATTATTTGTATTGACAGGTATTTGACGAATAAATGAAAGGCATGTTTTTCAATCGTCGTTCATAAAACCGCAGATCAGTATGTTGTTATCACAGCGATATGTGAAAACTTATTTAGGATATTTTTAAAAATATTATTGTTTAATAGGCGGGATTAGGGGTAATAAACTATTCTTGTTTAATTTTTCTGCAGCACGTCACAGTGCCTAGTATTTAAAAGTTATTCACACATCGAAACGGGATAATTACTTGCAGTTATCAGTTTGTAAAAGAATCTAATCCAGCAGTATTCTTGTTAAACTTTTACAATTATAAAATTTTATTTTGTTACTCCTTTGTCTAGCCTCTAATGAAGGAAAATGTAGTTTTATTTTGATGGCAGATAATTCCGAAGTCACAGTAGAAGGAAATACGCATTGTTTCCTGCCTGAAGACTTCCTCATTGAATGTGCGACTAGTATTCAAACATTAGTTTGCTTCACTGTCAATCGCTACACCAGCCATATCTAGCAGTTTGCGTGTTCCGTCTACTGACTGTTAAATCTTCCTTTTTGGAATAATATTTATCGTCCGTCCAGAAAGCTTTGAGATGGGGATTTTAGAAAGTCGTCTATACATTTTCCGTCTTTCTTATAATGTAGACCGTTTCTGCCCATACACTTTCTACTGAGTTCATGTCGACGTTTTTGATGGGATAATCAGTTTCCTGCGTCTTTGGCTGCTCGAGCAAACATCTAAAATAGGCGGGTCAGGTGGACGAAATATTTGTGCTGCTGGGACATGATATGGGCGACATAAATCACAGCCTTATAGATGGTAACATCGTGTTATACATAACAGATACACAATTTTCATAAATAAGTTGGTCACAGATTACTGTCTCGGAATCCCCCACCTTTACAAATGACAATATTCGACCTTATCACTGAATATTCGCGACGCCTCGTAGACGAATATTCTATTGGAAACAACAATCCTATGTATCTTTAAACTGTAATCTATATATATAAAGATGAATGTATGTATGTTTGTTTGTCTGTTGGTTTGTTTGTTATTAATAAAAATCACTAGTTTTCATCCGATATCCATGAAACTTTGCACACTTATCTTTTGAAACGAGGAGAAAAATACTGTCTACATTTGATTGAAAAATTTTCTGTATAAATAATACATGTTGTCTCATAATTTTGAAAAATTATTGAATGGTGATAGACAGGCGCGTAGGATGTGTAGGTATTTGTACTACTTTTCCTTATAGCGGTCTGGTAGCTCAGTGGATAAAGCGCTTGCTTACTGCTATTTGGTTCACATCTCCGTGGAGACAAAGATTTTAAAAAATTGTTTTTGATCGTAAGAGTCACGCCTGGACCGTCATTTGTTCGGATTGAATGTTAAACTGTAGATATAACAAATTTAGGGGTGTAATGCGAGGCAAATCGTAGGTAGTCTTGCAATGCTGTAGGGATACACTTGTTTACGTTATATTCGTTATATTGATCCCTCAGGTGTTGTTCGCAGTCAGTGTGTGTGTGTAATCTGCAGTAACAATACTATAAATGCGGAAGCAAGTCTCTGTCTTTTTGTTACGTTTTGACGACTAAATGGCTAAACCGATATTGATGGAATTTGTAAAGCAAATATTTGTATCTGCAGGAAGGGCACAGGACATTTTTTTCGGTATGATTAACAGTTGTAGTCACGAACTTATGGTGACAGAGAGACGGATGTGTGTTATGTTACGTCGCTTGCTCAAGCTGTACTTCTCGCGCATTATGTTGGTGTATAATTTGTTAATAATTTTCGTTTAGAGAAAAAACGTATTATTCTGTATAGATGTCGATTTTCTCTGTCCTATTACTTTGTATCTGTTTAAATGTTTCTGGCACCAGCCTTATTTTGCCTTCATTTTTTATGTGCCTTGCGGGCGTAAACTGGCCTAAGGTGTAGCTCTAGCAGAGCACGAGCAGCTGAAGTTATTAGAACCCAAGAATCGGTGCTCATGCTGAAGAAAGAAGGAAAGACCAAGCTGAAATAAAGCTGCTGTGGTGAACACCCTCCCCCCCCCCTCCCACCCAGCATCTTCGTTTGTTTTTCTGTTTTTAAATATGTTGGAAATTGATTCTCTTCAAGAGGCAGGTTCGACGGTAGAATGATATAGTGATGGCTTTCCTGTCATATTATGCCGACTCGGTGTTGTTTCGGACCAATCCTTCGATACCAGCAACTTTCTATATTCAATTCTGGCAAAGAAATTCTTACTCTACGCGTACGAAGTCGCGGGTATCAGATAGTGTTCTATAAAAAAGGAAAGCTGCTGATAGACCTATTCTCGCCAGAAGTTGTTTTGCGTGGTGTGTTTGTGTGGGACTGTTCAATGACATTTCTTTCCTTTGGATACCCAAATAAACGGCATAGCACCGTTTATTTGTATATATTCATGATTCTAGTAATAAAACCGTTTGATTATTGCTCTTCATGCAAAGTAATAATTGCCGCCCTCTCAAATCACTCAAATTACTTGATGCGGCTGGTGAAGCGATGGACAATGAAGCAAACTAATGTTTGAATACTAGTCGCACATTCAATGAGGAAGTCTTCAGGCAGGAAACAATGCGTATTTCCTTCTACTGTGACTTCGGAATTATCTGCCATCAAAATAAAACTACATTTTCCTTCATTAGAGGCTAGACAAAGGAGTAACAAAATAAAATTTTATAATTGTAAAAGTTTAACAAGAATACTGCTGGATTAGATTCTTTTACAAACTGATAACTGCAAGTAATTATCCCGTTTCGATGTGTGAATAACTTTTAAATACTAGGCACTGTGACGTGCTGCAGAAAAATTAAACAAGAATAGTTTATTACCCCTAATCCCGCCTATTAAACAATAATATTTTTAAAAATATCCTAAATAAGTTTTCACATATCGCTGTGATAACAACATACTGATCTGCGGTTTTATGAACGACGATTGAAAAACATGCCTTTCATTTATTCGTCAAATACCTGTCAATACAAATAATAATAATTTCTGTATATTTCAAATATTTATTTTACAGTATTTTGGAATTTAATTTTCACCTCTGGAAACTGCACATCAGTTCTTCTTTTTTATACATTAACCATTTTTA
Source organism: Vandiemenella viatica (assembly GCA_031002005.1). Taxonomy (NCBI): domain Eukaryota; kingdom Metazoa; phylum Arthropoda; class Insecta; order Orthoptera; family Morabidae; genus Vandiemenella; species Vandiemenella viatica. Next base: position 133,079,236 of record CM061921.1, on the reverse strand, counting down.
CTATTTATAGGGCTAAACGCCTCGTTACTGTCGAGGTAAATAAATATTGGAAAGAACTGTGAACAAAGATTACAAAACATGTTGATCAATGCCTACCAGTGGAATCATCCTGGCATTAATCTGCAAACGTTTTGAGGAAACATGGAAAAACGAAATCTTATAGCCGACTGGAATTTGAACCGGCTCAATAATTCTTCTCACTTTGGGAGACAACATGGCATTTTCTGCAAGCAAGAATGGTCTTGGAAAAAGACCGCTGTCAGCCTTACAGTTAATGACGTTGGCTAATTTCATATGCAGTCGAGCTTTTTAAATTCTTATGCCTGCATTCTGAAGGAAATGGATGATTGATAGTGAAACTGGAATAAGCTGGATTTGTAAAAGGAAAATGATGTTATCTTCGAAAAACTAATTGAAAGGTTACATATGTGGTTATAAAAGTGGGTGTATTATGGTTGTTTCCGGGTTCATGAGAAACGATGTGATTAAGATATGACATCTTTAGTTGATCAAATATTTGTTCGTCTAATATATATATTAGAAAAAGATTCATGGCCGAGTCAGTCTGTAATTATTGTTCCTATATATCTATATGTTACGGTCAATTAAATAAACTGTGCGTAGTTGACGAGCGATAATGTTCTGGCCTCGCATTCGAGAGGATGCGGGTTCAAATCCCCTTCTGGCCATCCAGATTTAGATTTTCTACGGTTTTTCCATATCACTGCAAGCGAACGTCGAGATAGTTCCATCAAAAAGCCCATATTCCCGTCTCCCATGACCTCGAAGTCGAGAAGTCAAGCTGGAAACAAATTTAAAAAAGTTCAGAAAGCCCTGGTTCCTCGAGGATATACGGTTCTACTCCTGTATAATTCTTTCGTCTGTTAACTGTGTGAGACAACAGCCTCAGGTAGCAATATAAGCAAGTTAGTTGAACGAGGAAGAGGAAAATCGCATGCCTGAAATGTCTGATAATTTCCTTGTTCTGTGGGCCTACGGAATTGTCTTCCGTGTTAGCAAACCACGACAGCAGACACATTCACAAAATCCTTCGCTAGAGTCCCGACCAAGATACTTAAGCTGGCGCTAGCAATGTAGGGGCTAGAACACTGACATCGCATTGTAAAGGCCTTCTGCCATATCCCTTCCAAACCATTACCCTTTCGGATAGGTGCAATGCACCCTCCGCCACACACTTTTAGTGATTCGCGGAGTAATAATAATAATAAAGGCCACGGATTCGAGTTCTTCCTCGCATATGGCTACTTTTGAATGAGTGTAGTGTTCGCCTTGTGTTGATTTCACAATACAATGCCACCTTACCTCAACAAAGGCTGACACAATAGTCAGCTGGTTAAATGTTCAAAGGCACCGAAGGTCATAAAATATTTGGATCAGCAGATGGAGGCAGGTCAATTTTCAATAACGTGCACTTCCAGGTTTTTTTTTTTTTTTAATAGCTCCATTATTACGGAATATTGATCAATTCATTTCGTAATCAAATAGTGCAAGTAGAACATTGTAAGATTCAATGAGGGTATGCTGAAGTCAAGATCCTCGAGAAGCAATTCTCAGAAATTTTTAATGACTAATACATATTAGTTCAATGTTTTTTCAACATTTTCATCGGTCTTCTAACTATGATCAAGTAACTTTAATAATATGTTATATGAAGTGGTTTCTGTAACTTCGGCAAATGGCTGTCACTGTATTTGTAGGTGCTCGTGATTCGAAAATGTGCACATTTCGAGTACGGATGGTCATGTTCACAAACCGTATAAGAGAAAATTCTACTGCACAAGTGTTCTTCACTTTCTCAGAGCCACTGGTAAATAAAAACTTCCTCGAAATGTTTGCCAGATCGGTTACTTCCTCCTTGCGTCTGAACTGAGCCAGCAGGAAGATTTTCTCCTTACGAAATAACCACACATAATGTTAAAGAGATTAAATCCTATACACTCAACTGAAATTAAATACCCCTCCCGTGTGCACTAAAGAGCTTCAGTACAGTACGCCTACTTTCCAAATTTTTTATCCTAATACGTTTTGAGAACTTAGCCATGTTACTAGTTGGCACCAAACAAAGAATATTTTCTGTGAGATGAGGTGGACCTGTGAGATATTTTTGAAGGCGGCCAATTGCCTTTTGGTTCAAAAAAATTGTCTTTAAATTTTTAATAGCATTCCTCCCGATAGCCATTCATCCAGCTAAGCCGTTTAGTGTGTTTATCCTGTGTACTGATGTATTTCCAAATGCATTTTGCTCATACAATTGAAAGACGACACAAGACATACAGCAACACCTACTTTAACACCCATGCCCCTGGCCGGAATCGCACCAGTGACCGAGAGTCCCGGTAACGCTCAAGCCATCCCATTCGGAAGGACAGGGGTTGAAATCTTCGTGCAGCCATCCGTATTTAGATATTGCATGATTAATCGAAATCACTCCGTGAGTGCTGGGATGATTCTCTGGTATGGCCATGGCTGAATTCCTTCCAGAAATATGCCCCCAGTCCTCTTTCCTCTATAATGATTTCGACGTCGACCAGCCCTAAAACACCACCGAACTAGAGACTCTCCACATGTGGAAATAGCACTCTAATCCCTTCGATACCATGCTCGGCCGTTGAATAAGATAAATCCAACAACGAAAAGCTCCAAAACACACCACAGAGATGTAATTATTTTTATTTGAGAAATTATTTTTTGCTTCTAGCTTCACATCTAATTGAGGTCATTAGAGGCAGGCAAGGACTGGGGCCAAGTAATGGAGAGGAATTCGGCCATGGCCTTTTGAAGGAACAATCCCGGCATTTGTCTGGAGTGATTTGGGGAAACCATCTAAAACGCTTACCTGGATAGGTAGATGCGGTTTCGAACCCAAGTCCTCCCGAAAGCCGGATTAGAGTGATACCACATACCTACCACGTTCTTTTTTTCCGTCTTCTTCATATCTTCGACACCAATGTGATATGAATGCTGATGGTGTTGGAAACTAGGATCGGGTAATAATTTAAGAACTTTTCTGGAGTTCAGCTGGAGAGATTTTCGAAAATCATGGAATACTGAAATTGGATGCCCAACGGGATTTGAATTCGCGTCCTCCCGAATGCCAGGCAACAGTGTTACCTATAACCCATCGGGCTTGGAAGGCAGGAAGTAAAGCTTGACAGAAAATTTTATAGTGTTATCAGTGTTAGTTAGAAACAAAGAGAGATATGAAAGTTTTCCTATTTCCATCTTCCAGATTTAAAATGTGGATCCTCTAATTCACATTGCAGGTGGATTTATTTATTTATTTATTTATTGTTCTTAATTATTATTATGACTACTAAAACTGTTGCTACTGCGTTCAAATTTAGCTTACCTTCTAAATATGGTATGATGAAAACAAAATTCAGATGTTAATATTCCGCATCATTTAATTTTCTAGAAATAGTTTATTTATATTTCGTGACATAGTTTACCATTAGAGTTCTTTCGTAAATGCTCTTTCTACTAACCCTTAACCTTTGTGTGTATTTGTCACACGCACAGTTCTATAACGATGCAGCTCTAGAAAGTGTAACTAAGTCCATTCAAACTCTCTTTCGGTATTCGCCATATAATTGCGTTTGCTAACGAATTGTTAACTGTTTACTCGACGGGGAAAAAATACACAATGGTTATCAAAATTACGAAAAAAGTGTTATCATCTCTCTATGATCAATCTATTTGGTTATTTCAATAATTATTATGACTAAAATGGTGATATTCGTGATTATTTTTACTGTAGAACTCCGAACTTTGCCTCTGAGCGTCTGCGAGTATCTTGCCGCGCGGGCTCAGTTTTTTAGTCTTGAGTAAAGTGCTGGCTATGAGAGGTCTATTTTATCATGAATTTAGTGTACCACCTACCAGTTATGCTGTCCCATGTGGTATTCGTGTCTAGAACGAAGCATAATCGAAAGGCGAAGGGTCTCGCGAATTCTGTCCCCGACTGTACTTAGAGTATGTGAAGTAGTACCTTTCCTCTGGGCCCACAGTTTAATGTGTAAAACGAGCCATTCACAGTATATTTCACATACTTAAAGCAAGTTTTTCCAGAGGTGATAATTCATATTTTTAATGCCAGTAAGACTTGTTATCACTGAGCTAGTCGATGCCAGTCATTGATACATTGTACTTAAAATCAGATCTGGCATGTGCTCTGTTGAAGTTGATTACTTTTTCATATAATATCAGATAAATGACACCTGAGTTATACAGGGTCTCTTTTAGCACCAGTTTTATGGTACAATAGTAATTTCAAATGCCTCAGTAGAAAGAAAGGCTGAAGTTTGAATACATTGTGCTATTTTACTTCTTAACTACACATGGTGTTGAGTCACTATTACTGAACGACAGCATACCAGCAGGTCTTTAATACAGCTAACATATGCTGGAGCTTCTCATTGTTAGTAATGCACTGTACTCCTAAAAACTCGCATGTGGTTACATAATAACTTTGTATGAAAAAATCAACTTGTATTTTTGCTGTTCATGTGCATTTATTCCTTTGTAATTTTATAAATTGTAATGAGATTGTGTGATGAAAGTTTATATCGTTTTCTGGAAAAGAAGTAGAGCACCTTTTATGTTTGTGTTTTGTTTTCAGGTCATCTTCCACTCAGTCTGGCGAGATTGGATGCCAAGAAAAATTATAGGAATCTTGTCTCAACATATCTAACATTTGGACCAAATGGGAGAGATTTGTTGGTCAATATGGGTGGAGAACAAGTTTATATATTTGACATCAGTAGCAAGAGAGAACCAAAGACTTTTGATATGACGTTTTTTAAACAGGATGAAGGTAAAGTACCAAATGGTATTTCTTTTTTACTTGATAGACATTTGTAAAACTGTATGTTTATATTTTTATGAGCAAATAATTGCAAAATCAATATCATTTTAAGGTAACGATTTCATTGGAATTGCTATCATGACTATAAACATGTAGTTTTGTGCATTCCCCGAGTGATTTTTATCTGGTACAGGAGCCATTAATTTATATTAAATCAGTCTACTATATTGGTTTTCATTGTGTTCCTCAAAGGCAAATCAAAATTGTAAGGAAACATGTGGCAATTGTTTGGTGAGAGAAATTTCAAATAGGAGGTGTATTTTACTATGTGACAGTTTTATTAATAACATGGAAATGTCAGATAACCGTGATTTTGCTGCCCTGAAAAATTTCTATTCACGTCTCAATCAAATGTTTTAACTTTGCCAAACAATATAGTATCATGCCTCTAGAAGATTAGTGTACTTATTACATAGCATATATAAACTATTTATTATTAGCATTATTTTAGTACCAACAATTAAACTGATGTGATAATTACTCATTTTGTGGACTTTTAGTGCCAGGCATCCTTAATAAATAAGTGCTAACCTTGAGCAGTATAATTGCATTTGTGATCACTATATTGATATTTCAGTAAACTTACTAGAACAGCTAAGAGAGCGACTGTCTTGGATTTGAGACTTATGATACGCAAGCATTCAAGTGTGTCCATCAGTGGAGGAAAAAATCTAGCACTGTGATTATCCTCAGGCAGTTTTATTCGCTTATCCACATAAAATCTCCCACTTAAATAAAAAAAAAATCTTGTTTCTCAAACAAATGAAATAGTATGTATTACTTAAGCAATTGAAAGAATTATAATAACATAGACACTGACTTTACGGAGAATATAATTGGGGTGATTGACATCTGACTGGTGTTTCTAGAAGTTTTTATGACAGTCTTTGAAAACTTAGGAAGATGGAATGTATTCAGACAATTGTTGATAAGGAAGGAGCTGAGGATATGAATAACTCGTTATATGGGACCACTAGCCCCTACCCGCGACTTCGTATGCATGGATTAAGAATTTTTTTTGCCAGAATTAAATATAGAAAGTTGCTAACGAAGGATTGGTCCCAAACAATATCGAGTAGGAATAATATGACACGAAAGCTATCATTGTACCGTCAAACCTGTCTCTTGAAGAGAATCAATTTCCAACATATTTCTGTCACCATTCGATAAGGTCTCAAAATTTCGTGACTACAACTGTTAATCATACTGGAAAAAATATCCTGTGCCCTTCATACAGATTTCCTTATAAAATTGCATCTCCAACGATATAGCCATTTAGTTGTCAAAACGTAGCAAAAAGACAGAGACTTACTTCCGTATTTATAATAATATTACTGTGGTTCACACCCACACACTGACTGCGAACAAAACCTGAGGGATCATTATAACGTAAAAAAGTGTACACCTACAACACTGCAAGACTACCTACGATTTTCCTCGCATTGCACCCCTAACTTTCAAATATCTTCAGTTTAACATTCAATCCGAATAACCTACGGCCCAGGCCTGACTCTTACGATGAAAAACAATTTTTAAAAATCTTAGCCTCCACGGAGTTTTGAACCGGAGACCACGACGTTCGTAAGCAAGCACTTTAACCACTAAGCTGCCAGTCCACTATACGGAAACACGGTACGGAGACGATCATATCTAACGTGTCTGTCTATCGCCGTATTTCGAAGTTATGAGAAAACATGTGTTATTTATACAGATAATTTTTAAACAAATGTAGACAGTATTTTTCTCCTTGTTTCAAAGGATAAGTGTGCAAAGTTTCATCGAGATCGGATGAAAACTGTGGATTTGTATGGAGAATTACTGTGGTTCACACTCACACATTGACTGCGAACACCACCTGAGGGATCATTATAACGAAAAAAGTGTACACCTACAACATTGCAAGACTACCTACGATTTGCCTTGCATTGTACCCCTAACTTTCTAATATCTACAGTTTAACATTCAATCCGAATAACCTATGGCCCAGGCCTGACTCTTACGATAAAAACAATTTTTGAAAATCTTAGCCTCCATGGAGATTTGAACCGGAGACCACGACGTTTGTAAGCAAGCGCTTTAACCACTAAGCTGCCAGTCCACTATACCGAAGCACGGTACGGAGACGACCATATCCAACGTGTCTGTCTGTCGCCATATTTCGAAGTTATGAGACGTGTTATTTATACAGATAATTTTTCAACCAAATGTAGACAGTATTTTTCTCCATGTTTCAAAGGATAAGTGTGCAAAGTTTCATCGAGATCAGATGAAAACTGTGGATTTGTATGAAGAACAAACAAACAAACATACATTCATCTTTATATATAAAGATTAGCGGAGGTTGGGGAGGGGAAAATCAGAGGTGGTTGTTCCCCGCAAAAGATGAAATGAGCAGACTAAAATATTAGAAATAGATTCTGAGAGTATATGGGAAATAAGGAAGCCATAAAAAAAAAACTACGTGTAAAAGGGCCCAGCATAAATAATGTTACTACAGATATATAAAAGATGGGGGGAGGCATTTGCCATAAGTTGAAATATTATTGAGATTGTTATTTACCAGAGGACTGCAAAAGTGCCATAGTGGTACCAGTCCTTAAAGGAGAGGAGACAAACGGTTGAAAGTTATGGGCGTATTAGATTGACATGATTTTTAGCTAAGTAAATGCAGACACTGTTATGCAGCCTCATCAGAAATGCCAGTGGAAAAGAACTCATTTGCCAAAACAACAACATGGGTTAAGGAAACCAAATTCATGTGAATCTCTGTTAGTGAGCTACATGCAAGATATTTTAGATGAAACTGGGGGGGGAAGCCACATTGATAGTGTAGCACTGGATTTCTCCTAGGTATATTCAGCTGTAAGTTGTGGTAAATAAAGTAATAAACCACTGGAGTGCATGAAAAAGTCACATGACGTGTAGAAGAATTCTTAAAAAAAAACCAAAGAGATAGGGTAGGAAATGCAGTGGAGGTGGAATCAGGAGTTCCGCAGGGTAGCATGTCATTGGATGCAATGCTGTCCATTATTCAAATGAATAATTGTGTTGGTGGTTTACAATCAGAAGTTAGGTTGATTTGCAGATGAAATAATGTTATATAATAAGGAATGAGAGCTGATACAGGGGGGCTGGAAAGTATATCCAGCTAGTCAGGTCAACATAGAATGAAAATAAATGCCAAGAACAGTTATCTTATTAGATATGCCCATAAAAAAGTAAATGTTTTCTATGCATGTAAGGTAGGGGAGATCTTAAGTGTAAATATCTTGTAGTGAATACTTGATAAATCTAACAACGTTTGTTAGACCTACTGCGCACTTAATCTATGGGAGGAATGTTTGTGTTCCATCTGTCTGCAAAATATTAACTTTGTGTTCTCTATGATAAGTGTATTTTTATATGTGAAATGTTTAGTTTATGAGTTGGAGATTTGGGACAGCTTGGTGGCACCTTAATGCATGCAGCCACATTATTATTATTATTATTATCATCATCATCATCATCATCATCTTTGAAATATTACAGATTATTTATTATTAATTTTGAAGATGGTGATGGGATAAACTTGCATTTAAACATCATTCACGTATGGTTCACAAATATAAAATATTTATTCATTGAAACAGAAACAAAATATGCAGTTATAAAATGATACACAATATGTACATATTCAGTGGAAAGTGAATATTACAATTACATGGAGATATCATCAAGCATGAAACATAATTGATACATTAACATGAAATCATAATTAAACTCTTCAGCACAGTAATATCTTACATATATTCAGGGAAAGTCAAATTGCTTACTCCACTCAAAACTATGAAAATTTCAACAGTTAAAAAAAAAACACCACTAGTTCACTCTTTAATCTCCACACATCTCTCTGTTGCACATTTTAGGATTTATGGTGTGAAACACAATACAATAAAATTGCTTACAAATAATTTACTGTGTTATTGGTATCTTTATATTGCGTTGATGATTGCATGGGTTTTCAAACTGCTAATAAACACTTAAAAACATGATTTATAGGCAGCTATTACTGCTATTGCCCTGAGGTACTTTCGTGAGATCACCTTAAAACATTGTATGCTTAATATGGACATAATGACCGGTCTGGTGGCTCAGTGATTAATGCGTCTGACTGGAGATCGAAAGGTCCCCGTTTCAAATCTCTGTCTCGGCGGGGATTTTCAATGGCACTTAACCCGAACTTCACCTCTGGCACAGCTGTCCAATGTGGATTACACCAGAACACCTCCGTGATTCGGATTCCACGTTAAACTGTAGGTCCCCTGTACCTGGTAGGATTGCCGGGTTAGGTTAAGGCAGCTATGACGGGCGGAATGCGCAGCCAGTAGAAACCCTGTCACCCCGACCACACAGAATTATTATTATCGACATAATGTGGTTATACACTAAAACTGCTCCTCTCCAATAAATCAGAAGTTTACAGTTGCTGACCAAGTCACAGATTCACTTCTCAACATCATAAAAAGCAGTCATTTTTGCTGTGTTTCTCTTGCCTTTGCAGACACTACCTTCAACGCCATCTCAGCGGTAGTGAAGGAACCAGTCAGTTAATTTTAAAATTACATCCTATTTATGGTTAGAAGTGCATGAAAGGAAAAATGGCAACATTAGTTACCACTTCCTTTGTATCCTCTTGTGATTTCTGGAAATGCAATCACACCTGTTCACTGTTATTAGCCAAGCATTTTGTCTGTCATTATTGTTTTGTATGAATTCCCTGGTGTTAGCCTTTGCATCCATGAAATGTTTATACCAATTACTTCCCAATCCTATTATACAGGGCGTTCGCCGGGAAACGCAACCCACTGTTAGCGCTACAAGGAAGAAACTGCTCGCGGCGAGCGAGCGTTCAGCTCCCGGCATTGTTCGACCGTCGGCCGCGGACTATTTCATAAACTTGTATGTGCTAAGCATTTAAATGTGACGTAATTCATTAGCTTACCTTATAAAAGATGCTGGAAGTGTTGACACTCTTGTGTAATGCACATTTCACATCTTCTGAACATATTTCGAGACACACGCTGCCCTAACTGACTTAATGATTTTTTGGGTGACTGTTCTAGTCGAAAAGCGATATCGTCAATTTTCTCCTCTGTGAGAATACGGTTAACCGACAGTCTCTTTTTGTTAAAAAATGAACCCGTTTCTCTTACTTTTTTAACCAGACGCAGAATTGTTGATTTAGCTGGCAGTAAAGCGCCAGGATATTCGCGACGAAATTTACTGCGACACTTTTTAAACGACTTCTTCTTCACATATGTATCGTAGAGAAATATTCTTTGTTGCAAACTGTAACGTACCATAATTTTACTCACACTCAAACACGGTACAGATTAGTAAGAGTATGAAGCCCCAAACCGCAAAGAAACGTTTATTCACAACACTGATTAATAAAAGACTGAAGTCACAAACTAGCTACAATGCAAAGAAACCGTTCTTAACAATGTAAGGGTCACTGCACTGCACTGTTGGGGCAGCGGAGGTGTTAAACAGTGCGGTGATTCACGGTGCCGCGTGGCGGAAACTGCTGGCACCGCTGTCCGAGCAAGTTGCTGACGGCAACAGACTGGGAGGGTTGCGTTTTCCGGCGAACGCCCTGTATATTATCTTAGTTTTGACTCTCCAAGCACATTCAGAAATTCTTCACCTCAGGATGGTAATTAATTACTGCAAATAATTTGTACTGAGTTTCCTCTGGAAAACCTATGCCGCTCAACCCTCATGCAGATGGTAACATGTGAATAACATCCCACTGTGCACCCACCCAGCAGTCTGAACCCCGAGATACCCATCTTCTCCTTGCTCCTCTTTACGGACATCATCCTGTTGGTTGCGCAGCTTACGGCTGTAAACATTTGCATACATCAAGTATGCCTTTAGCACAATTGCAATGTTCCCTTCATACATAAATGTGAATACTGTTTACTGAAAAATGAAAAAGTGTTTTCAATAGCACACTGGGGTGTAAATATTAAAAAATGTGGCAAATCTTTGATCATCACAATCTTGGCATAACATTTGATGGTAAACGCAAAGGGCCAGGTAGTAGACAGAGGTTTTAAATTATTCATTTATTGGAGAGTGTGATGAATGTATTTACCAGGAAATTCCATTTCAAAACTGGGATCAGACCATCGCTTGTGTCTAATGTTATATTATGGGACCCACATTTTTGGTATCAAATACATTATTCTGAAATAGCTCCAAAAGAGGGAAGCTAGATTAGTTTGCAAAACTTATTGCAGAACACAATCGGTAACTGATATGGTAAAGGTGGTAGGTTTGGATTCATTGGAAGACAGGACAAGGGTGAACGGGGTCCTGGAAATGTCTAAGGTGTATGTTGGTGATGAAACTTTTTTTGAAATTAGGAACAGTTCATGGAAGGGATGAGATGACCATTGCTACAAGCTGTACTAGAGTTCAGCCATAAGGGAATGAGAAAATATCATAGGTAATGGAGTTGGAGACTAGTAAATCACCATTTGAAACGCTGAACAATTTTTCATAAACAGTGAAGTAATATAAAATTTAAATCTGTAAAGGGCAAAAGTAAGTAGTAAGTGAAATTTCATGCAAAGAGTTTTAGATTTAAAAAAAAAAAATCATGAAGTGATAAAGCAGATGTGTAGGAAAGTTGCCAATGTTCCATCACAGTTAAATTAAATTGGCTTTCTCCCAAGTTTTTCTCTGATGACCTGGTTATAAGAACACAAGATGTTCAAAGCCTGGAGAAGAAATGCATACTTTATTAAATAATGTAGAATTTTGTATAAAAATAAGTTTAATTTGTATTTTTAAAGAAAGTTATTTGTGTTAAACTATAAGCTTTATTTTTAATTTGGTGTATTATTTTAAAAAATGTGTCAATTTTTTTAATATACCTCATTAAGTCAATTATCTACTCCCATATGTAAACATAGTGAGAAGATGTTAACTTATTTGGCCTGGCGTGGCTTGAGTAAAGACACTAAACTGTGTACAGATGTTTTGATTTCTTTTAATGAAAGCATTGTGTGGCTATTTGTTTTTTTTTTTTTTTTTTTTTTTTTTTTTTTTTTCCTGGTCATCCAAATTCTAAATGAAATATATTTTATTATCTAGGGTTTTTGTTAGGGAGTTTTCACAAAACAGTCTCTTTTACCAGATGTTGGCTATTTATAACTCCAGTAGGTTTTTTTTGTTATTTAAGACCTGTGCTCTATCCACATTATTTTCAACTTTATCTTTTTGAATCTTTAATAAGAGCTATTATATGGGAGATTTGATTGCATCATAGTAGAAAATATGCAGAATACAACCATGTAACATTTGTATATGCCCGACAGTCTTGGTACACTGAGAGTTTTTGTTCTGTTTTTGTATTTTCTCCTCCTTTAGGATTTAAAGACATATCTTACTAATTGTCACTACTGCCCTTGTATAGATTAGCATTGTGCTTATACAAACATGACTTCTGTTCTAGATATTTTACTGCCTACAAATGAACACCTTGGAAGTAATGGCTATTCTGCGGAAGTGAAAGGGTGCAACTGGAGAAAAAATGATTCACTTAGCACAGGATACTCACAAAACAACCTCAAAGTTTCTGCCAAAGTTGAAAGGCTAAAATTACATGTGAGTTGAGATTTTAAAAGTACACTTCTCTCTTGTTGATATATAGTGGTATGTAACGTATATTGTTTTATTCTAGATAACTTTACATTATTTCATTTGATGCATTGTGTCACTTGAAGATTTAAGGTAATCAGTCAGGCAAATCATTATGAATGTAGTTTATTGTTTTGTTAATTTTGTACAATTTTGTGCTTCCATGGGGACTGCGTGTGCTTTTGGGGTAAATGTGTAGGAACATTCATTTATTATTTACAAGAGAGAAAACTGCTTTGTACATAAAATATTGTGATTTCACTACACACATTGGCCTCGATTCTGAATTTCATTTTTTTCTGGCAAATTTCTTTACATCTCTACCCACCATCTTGGCTGAGTACACTAAGGTGCTCCCCATTTGATTGGGGAGGTACAACAGGGCTGAGCATAAGTCCAGGCCCCCACTTACTGGCCGTCCTGACTGTGCAAGGTGAATGATGGAACAGTCCCCAATCTTCTCCTCATAAACTACACATTTCACAAACAAACAAAAAAATACACTTATCACACACATAACATAGTTACACATTTCACAGACAGATGGCAACACGTCACTTCCTTCATTAGTATGTAATCAGACTAGGCAGTAAGTATAAAATGCTTGGCATCAGTAAGGACATGCAGCCTTACAACCAAAGATCCAATTTTGACTGTAGCAACAATGAGTAAAACTCATCAAAGGCAGCCGATCCCTAATGGTGGAAAAAGACGGTGAAGAAGAAGAAGAAACTTTTTACATCCCTGCAAAATTTTTGTGCACTAATTATTAGTTTAATAAATGGGTTCCTGTGTCGATTATAGAATCTTTTTCTTGTTCACACGCATTATACAACAGTTTTTAACAAGTATTTTGCTAATATCATTATATTCTTTCCTTGGTGTGGTACTAAATGGGTGACTGTAGAAATGATAAATGCATTTACTAATATCCATAACCACCTTTCCATTTATACTACACTTCTTACTTTACAGGGCAATAAAGCATATGAATATCAAAAATATCATGATGCCATCTGCATTTACAACCAAGCAATCAAGTTGTGCCCAAAGTATGCTGTTCTTTACGGTAATAGAGCTGCAGCATTCATGAAGAGGGGCTGGTAAGAAATTATTTGCTTACAATAATGTTATTTATACCACAACACTATACTCCTTTAGCTGTAATGTGATAACTCACTACGCGTGGGCTATTAAACATTAATGTTAACTAAGTGGAGTAGATGAAATGGTGATTGTTGCTAACAAGTTGTAATCATAAGAATGATCAAATCGGTTATCATTGTGGCTCTCAAGCAGTGTTGCTATGTAGTTCTTTGGCTAATATCACATAAATGTTCCATAACTTTGGGAATCGCTAATTACCAATTTGCCAGTTAACTTTTATCCAAGATTATTTCTCCAATGAGAGGAGACAAACTTTTATTTTTATTTAGGAGGGTTGTCTCAAAGTAACATTCCTTTATTTAAAAAAAATAGAAGGCATTTTTACTACCATAATTATTTACATTGCTGTAAAATGTAAACGTTAATCTATTTTTCTACATAATTGCCATTTGTTTCTACTTACTTTTGAACACGATCCTCTTATTTTTGTAATCCCATGTCAGAGAACTCCGCTGCCAACCACCTACACTGTTTGTGGACATGTTGTATGGTGATACACTTTTTACCATAAATTTAACACAGCTGACGATGAATGTATAGTTGAACCTTTTTCGTGTTTAAGAAATGGATAACTGCACAAATTTCACATGTGACAGTGATAGCGATCAGGACATCAATTGCAAATGGCTTTCATGCCAAGCCTCCACAGTGTAACTTAACAGCGGTGGTGGGGATAGAGAGTCGGGTAGCTACTATTGCTGCTGCTGTGTTACATTGGGAACCTTATTTTTAGACAACCCTTGTATTGAGAAAAGGAGACCATTCAATAAATAAATTATATAGGTGAAGGTAAGATATTACCCTCTGTCAGTCCCTCAGGCATTAGTGTTCTTTATTCCCTCTCCAGGCCAACTGACCAGATACTTATTTAAAAATACTGCACTATGTATAAGGTAATGCTCTCCTAAATTATTTAACACAACAGAGCAAGTGGTGTGCAGATAAATTTCCATGCTCTGTGTTAATAAGGAGAACTTGAATATTTATAAGGCTCTTATTTTTTGCTTCCTTCCATTGAGGCTACTGTTTATAGTTTAACACTACCTGAGCAAAAATAAAAATGTTGTGATATGCTACATTATAGAACACTTATTATGTTATGTTGCATACACTATCTAGCACCAAATGGTCACCTGCATTTTCTTATCTTAAATGAATAGTTTTCAGTTTGGTAATAATACCATAATTGTAACTGAGTTGTTTTCAAAAGTCTCTGCTTTTATAAGTTAAACAGTAAGAAACTTTAGTTCACTCAATTTTGAAAAGTGGCTCAAAGTCACTCTGCTCTATCATCACTCTGCTGCCCTTACCCCTATGTGAAAAAGTGAGATTGTGTCTGCTGAAAAATTTGCTCATGGGAAAATATCCTCTCAATGTATGAGGAACAATATTAACCATCTCATCTGAAGTTTTCTTTAGTAGAACCGAGTATTTTAATTACTTGTCAAGAGCGAGATGAGTGAATCACGTGTTTTAAAAATTGCATGTTTACCAACTACAATTTCATATCGTAGTAAAGATGTTGTAATGTATTCATGGTTATGAATACGACAGTACTGCGTCAGAATTTGCTACTCAGCTATCTGCACACAACGGCCAGCTCAGAGGGGTAGGTAAGGGGAGGTGGTGGTGAGGTGAGTAGTGGGACCTGGGGGACATGTCCTTGAATTGCCTGTTTGGTGTGAAAAAAAGTAGATTGTAGGACGCTTCGCTAACCAGACAGACAGTTTAAATGGATGGCAGTAATATTTCACCCAGAAAATTAAGTACTTTGCTACTTTAATAATCCCTGTCACTATTATCCATAAATTATTATAACTCTTTATCATTACAATAATAATGCTGCTTGTTTATGGTCAGAAACTGCATATCACTTGATAATAGATCAGGGCTATATGAAACATGGCACAAGAATTCTCCAGTCTGGTTGATCATGAAGTGTAGATCAAATTTTTTGAGTATCAATCAGATATGAATAAGATTTTTTTTAAATATTTCTTCTTTGGATGAGTATATAGCAAAATAAAATTCAATACTGTTGTTCTCCATAGCATCCACTATTTTGTAGTTCATCCTTCAGGTTTTTTTTCTCCTCTCCATAGCGTCATAACAATGTGGGGCTGAGCATTATTGTTTACGATGCTATGGATGAGAATCTTGCATCTTTTTAACAAATGAGCTTCTTGAAATTTGCTTGACAGTTCACATTAGTATGCAGCATAAAAAAAATGATCATGAGAAGCTTGACGTCTACGAAGATGGGCAGCTATACAAGACAGGCATGAAGACTGCAAGTTTTGCCTTTGAGCAGAACAGCGACCTCTGGAAAAGCAGGCTGTACTCATAACACAGAGGTGGGGCTTAGTTGTTATAACCCACCTTGAAGAATTTAATGTTCCTGTACAACCTTTCCATGAACTACAAGGACTTCAAGTGTCTGACATTACGGGAACACAGCCATCTCACCACTGAAGCACATCATCAAGGGCTATCCAAGGTGGCATGGAGTGTGGCCAGATACCGTGGTGTTTCTTATGCTTTGGGCAGAACCACTATGATCTCCTCAGAAGGCGACTTGATACCATGCCATACCCGCCTGAGGACCCACATCTGGCAGATTACAAACATTGAAGCATTGCGTGTGGAACTACTGATGAGGTGCAGCCACTGGAGGAGTGGCTAGTCCTGCCATTGATGGCTAACTATGATGGAAACTACATGAAGCTGATAGCAGGCCCTAAGCAGTAACATCAAACCTCATCCTTGTATTTCCAGACTGAGCGTGGTGGTGTAACGGCTATTGTTCTGGCCTCGCATTCGGGAGGACGGCGGTTCGAATCCCCGTCCGGGCATCCAGATTTGGGTTTTCCATGGTTTTCCCAAATCACTCCAGGCAAATGCCGGGATGCTTCCTTCAAAAGGCCATGGCCGAATTCCTTCCCATTCCTTGCCCTCCATCCTTTCCCGTCTCTAAAGACCTCGCTGTTAAGAGACGTGAAGCAGTTAAAAAATACATATTTCCAGTGAGGAGCATCGTAAGGTTTCTGCCTCAACATCTGGGCCAGATACACCACATCAAACAGTTTCTGGATGAAAATGGCATTAACCATGATCCTCAACCGCAAAGAAAACCAGCCAGGCTGGTGATCCGTGGCCTTCCCAGCAACACATTGGAGGTGACAGTCACTGCAGAATTAAACAACTGCAGGATTACAACTCTGTAGGACCACCAGATGTGTCATCTTGGCACAGAAGAGTATCTCTTGCTGTGTATGGTTCAGTCGGCAGGATGGGTGCCGTCAGAAAAGCACCTCACCAAACTGCTTGGACACAAGGTCCTGCTGAATGCCAAGAAAAATCCTCCACTTGCCCTCACTCAGTGCTACTGGTGCAATATTTTGGGATTGCCTGGGACTGTACCGGAGCACAGAGATCTGTGTGGTGCAGGGACAACCACCGGGTGGCAGACGGTCTGCGACTGTGAGAAGCGACAATATTTTGCAATTGCAGAACCACCACCCGTGGAGCCAGCTGGGGTAGATGCCCAGCCTGCCTACAACTCCACCTGCCTAAGCCAGTGCCACCTGTGACCTGAACAATCAACCGCAGACTGGTCGCTGTATGCTGTATGCTACAGCAGGCCAAACTGAGTGAGGTGACCAACCACACAGCACCTTGCCACTGAGTTGAGTGGACTCAACGCTCTTTCCTTTCCCATTCCGCCAATCTGGCTGCTGCGATGGACATGCTCCTATGCATGGTCCAAGTGATATCTGCCCAAGTTGCTGCTGCAATATCGTCAGCTCTCACAGATCAGTAGTGGCCAATGATCAGCCGTAAGCTGGTTTACGCCATTCTGGACTGTGTACTTGGAGGGCTGGTTCTTGCGGCACATTCGACGACGATGGAATAATACTGAGGCTGAAGAGTGGCGAATGGTAAAGCAGCTAGTCAGCCAGGGCTAGGCAGGCTGACAAATAACACTGACGACGACGACGACGATGACGATGATGATGATGATGATGATGATGAGCAAACTGTTTTTTGTCTTCACAGTAGCTGCTTACACTTTTCATAACAGAAGAATTAATGTCATTTGTACTCTTGAGAATTTGGAAGTGTTTCATTGCTGGAATGAGCATACAGTCTGTGCATAATTTCTTGTTGTTAACACTTTTTATGTTCTAGAATTTGAGTAATTATGCTTTATTCTGTGGACATCACTCATCAAATTACTGTAAAAACAAAAAAGGCATTTAGAGTGCTAAGAAACTCATGCCAACTACATTCTGTGTCACATTAGTGAGCATCAAAGTACTCTGTGTGTGTTTGAAAAGTCTCATTTATATTCAGTCTGGCCTCATATCTTAGCAGTTATTGTTGTTAGATGGAAATCCATTAAATAGGCTTTGTAATTTTTTTCTTAGTGTTCAGCACTGGAAGTTCATCTGGTTCAATTTACATGTCTGTGAAATTTCATTGTTTCTTAACTTTTTAAGGAATATTGACAGTTACTTGTAGATATGAGATTTAAAATATATGCCTATATCACTTTTTGAGGCAATTCGCAAAAGATGTCTAAAATTGCTTTCATATTGTTTACAGGGAAGGAGATATCTATGCAGCATTACGAGATTGTTATTCTGCTCTTGCAATAGATCCATTCTATTTGAAAGCACATTTCAGGTTTGTTGTTAGAGCTAGTGGCATTGTTTGAAATGCTTCTGATTAAAATCAGTTGATAAATAGTATAGTGTGTTGCTTAGTATAAACTGTTAGGACTGTAACAGTTTAAATTTTTATTTTATGTGTTTTACAGAATGGCAAAATGCCTCCTTTTACTGCACTGTCCAGATGATGCTCTTAAATGTATGTCAGTGTTTGAAAATAGATTTCCTAGTCATGCAAACACAGCTGCTTGTAAATCTCTATTACAAGACATAAATTGCTTTAAGAATGCTGCTTCTGGAGAACATGGTAACTACTTATTTTTGTCCTTGTAATTGTGTGTTGCTAGGTTAGCTTATTAGGTAGAGAGAGAGAGAGAGTGTGTGTTTGTGTGTGTGTGTCACACACACAATGTATCTCTATTAAGTGAAATGAACTGGTGGTCTGACACTTTTTTTTAATATAGTTTTTCTGTACTCAGTTCACTTTTTCCAATGATGTTCCATGCTTTCATGCAATTCATGTATAAGAATTTGCTAAGGACATCAAAAAATTAGGTGAAAACATATATCATGTCTTGTTAGACTTAGAATGGGTGAGGGTTTGAAAATAATGGCAGGCTATATGGGCAAGATTGGTTCACAAGGTGGATTGTGGAATCAATTGAAATCCCTACTGCTGAAATCCATCCATGATAGTGAGAGGTGGGTTTTTATTATATGTCTCTTCCTCTTTTCCTTGATAGATACTCCAAGTTGCTTCACAAGGTAAGCAGAAAATGTCCCCGTGATGGTTTCACATTTTTTTGAGGAGCCATGTCTAAAAGTTGTACCCCTACATCCTCCCTAGCACATTCTTCCTCAAGATTATGCTAAAAAATATTCTCCTTCAACTCTCAAGGTTCCAGTATAGGGTCTCAGGCCACCTCTATAGGCTGTAGCCAACAGGGTTGAATCAGGACTCATCCACTGGTAGTATGGTAACCGTAGTGATCTAACCCCAAAAGACGCAGCTTGCTAACGTCCCAAGGCTAGCTATAATCCAGGATTAGTACACTACATACATACACAATTATAGTTACATTTTATCTAGTCATCAGTACCACCACTGAAACATTTACAAAGCACATGATGAGAATACATAAGAGAATTAAAATCCACTGTAGGCTAGTAGTTTTTTTGAAATTAATTCAATGCTTGGGTCAAAATATTATATCTGCCAAAGATTAATAATAGTAATTATTAAAAAGTTTGGTGCTGTTGGATTAATTACTAAAAATTAATAAATGTTAAATAAGATATTTAACCAACATTATGCCTAATAAATGATTCGAAGTGGATATGGTTGATGCAGCCAATGAAGAAGCATTGATCTGCAATAGAGTACCACCATAGCAGCTATTTGTCTATCAAACTTACCCTTTACATGGCCTATGAGGTGTCGGATGTCATTAGGACTCCCACCTGCTGATAGATGTTAGTGTCAGCTATTCAGATCCAATAAGTCTGACCATCAGACTTACACTGAGTGAAACATTTTGAGAGACGATGTACACACCAAATTCAAAGTACTAAGTTCAGAGACCATGTCCGACTGTGCCAGATAGACTTAAGAGTACCATTTCCGAAATTTCAGAACTCGACCCTTGAATTCTAACTGTCAAAGTTATTGTGTAAGTGCTGGGTTTTGCCTTTTCTCTATGCCAACTCATAACTTGTCCCACACATACATCTCCACCGCATGAGGAAGTAAACTGGCCTTTGATAATTGTTCACTTAGTAATACCTTTTCACTAACAAACTCCTTGGTTGTATATATTCGGCATGCACATCTGTCCCATGCTGACTGTTCCCATTGTCAGCCAGACTTGATCAGAACTGAATCTCTTTCCTGAGACTCATCCGTACCTTCATTTTGTCACAGCAAATCACTGGCCTCCTCATTCTGCCTCGCTGCTGAGTTTCTTGTTATTACCACTCCCATGGGTATCACATATTATTTGCTGGTGTGGGCCATATTCCCAATTCTTTCAGAATACCTGATAAAATTGCTGTTATTGTATGTAATTAATTAACATTGTCAACTGAATGTAACATCATACATGAGACACCGTTGAAGATGTGGAACTGTTTTTCTTGCATAATCAGGGAAAGTATTGACACTTGTTTCACAAAACTGGCAACCATAGAAGGGAGCAAACCACCATGATATATGTATGTTACGAAAGAACTTCTCAGAAAGCAAAGAAAAATACATGCATGTTTCAGGACAGGAAATAATAGGGACCTAGAAACCTTAGCTGAGCTAGGAGGACAAGAGAAAAATGTGATGTGTGAGGTTTTAAATGATTTCCATTACAATTCATTTTTTAAAAGCCTAGCAAAAACCCACCCCCCTCCCCTCCACAAAAAAATAAATAAATTGGGTTCTATATAAGAAAAGTGAGTTTGCGATGGCAACATTATGTTAGAACTGAGATTAATGAAAGCTGCAATCAGGCTTACATACTGAACACTGAATTTATAAATTAGTCATGACATTTTTTACACATCCTGTAGTGTTTGAAATGGATTTGTTACAAATAGACCTTGTCTTGATCGTATTCCAGTAAGAACATTTGCATAATGTATGACTGAGAATGAACCATTCCTGACTGATGCATGCCTCAAATATTTAGAAGAAAGAGTTGTATTCCAACTGGGAAATTTTGCAGTTGAGTAAAATTTTCAAGAGGCAGGTTTTGAATTTTTTTAATATGTATGCAAAGGAGGCAGCATATAAATCTCAAATATCCCTCATCCAGACTACTGTTGTGTTGTATGATATGCACATCGCAAAGGATTGGTTATGATTATCGAGAACATTGCTCTCTTTGTAGTTGCTTGCTATAGCTCTTATAACTTGAAGCAGATGTTAGGCTGAAATTGTCTGGCAGATAGACACTGTAGTCTCCAATTGAATTTATTGGCAAACGTGTGAATAACTACCATCATTTATGACTGCCAAGAAATATACCCAGCAACATATATGGATTGCAATAACTGGCGAGCGAATATCTGGGAAATAAGTTGCTGCACAGATGCTTCATGTATGCTCCCTTTTCTTGTGCTGTATAGGACTGGGATTAATTTTGATATAAAGAACACTCTGCCATCCACAGTTCTGTGAATTCAAATGAATAGATACAGTTCTAGATAACATAGAGAGGAAAGATCCATAAGTTTTGAAGAACTTCTTTGGTGAGGATAACTCCTGAAACATTAAACAACAATGAATCCATAGTAAATGATTTCAGAGTACAGGGTCAGTTGAAAACTAATGCCTCCTATTTTTTTTTTTCTCTCTTTAAATAAGTTAGTTGAGAGAAAAATTTGAATTTGACACCATTCCTCAAACCTCCTTCTGCAATTCGCTATAGTAGCAACTTCCTGTGTCAACAGGTGGCAGCTCTGCATCTAATTTAAAAGTGGCTGACATCAATGTTTGTTATTAGACAGTGCTCTGTGATTGAATTCTTGAATGCGGGAGTTGAAATGCCCGTGCACATTCGTGAAACGCTGAACAATGTATACAGTGATGCAACAGCGGATGTCAGCACTGTTAGACAATGTATTCGTCGTTGTAACAAAGCTCAAGGGCAAACACCATTGGCTGACAAAAAGCAGAGTGGGAGGCTGGCTGGAAACTGCAGAGACTCCATGTGGCATTAATAGAGTCGATGACATCATTTGTGGTGACCACAAAGTGACAACAGGTGAATTGTGTCACATTCTCCTCCTCAGTAAAGGCTGTGTGATAATGATAATGCAACAACTGGCGTACTCAAATTTTGTTCACGGTGGTTACCAAGAATATTAACTGACGAGAATAAAGAGACAAGAAAAACAATAGTCTCCAAACATTTGCAGCGCTTCATTTGGAAGGAGAGGAGTTTCTGGGAAAATTTTTGACCAGAGACGAAACATGGGATCATTATTTTGAACCTGAATCAAAGAGACAGTCAAAGGTGCTGTGTATCCTGCACTAATGACCTCCAGTTCTGATTAAAAATAATATATTGCGGCAACTTCTTCTTCCTTTCACTTATCCCATAATTGCAGGGCTGACCTTTTTCAGGGTGCAATGTCTTTGGGATTTGCTGGCTTGTCTATTAACCTGATGCCTCCTGAGGAGGAAAGTGGTGTTACCATCTTTCTGTGAAACATGTAACTGTATATCTTTTGTTTGTGTAATGTGTAGTATATGCAGTGAGATTGGAGATCATTCCGACTGTCATGGTATTTGCCTTTTTGAATTTGGAAAACTGTCTAAAAATTGCAGTCATGAGAGCCTGATATGCAGGGAACAGGACTTGATAAATTCTACTCCATAGTACATTTCTGATCCAGTGTACGGTACCTTGGTGCACTGAGCCACACTGGCAGGTAGATCATGGCAACTGATGAGTTATATATACCACTTCCATAACTAAATGTGTCATTATTGCTGAGATATATATTAATTGATATCGTTTATGATTAAAGACTTTCACTGTAATTTTTTGCATTGTAATATTTTCTTTAATGCCTATTGTAAGGTTGTGATAGCAACAAATAATTTATCTATGAATCCAAACTGGAGATATGAATTTGTGATAAATATTTCATTCTTCCAATCAGGCCACCACTTTTCTGATATTGTTGGTACAGCATTACACAGGAGGTTTATTTAGTGTAAGACAATAAATTGATTTTTCCATTCTCAGGACGACACTCTTTATATGATGTAAAATTACAAAGTTATCAGGAAAATATCACTGCACAGCCCGGTCAATATAATCTGACGTAGAATTGAGATGTTGATTCCATCTGGTTTTAGTAGAGAGGGAATGCAACCTATAACTTAACCACTCTATATAAAATGCTGTACATCAGACAATTATTTATCTGAAAATCTCCCATTGAGGTTTAAATATTCCTCAATTTAATTTTAATAACTGACCTGCCAGTGTGGCTTAGTGTGCTGAGGCATCGCTCACTGGATTGGGGATGTTCAACGGACTGGGCATGAATGCAGGCCCCCACGTACAGTCTGTCCTGACTGTGGTTTTCTGCAGCTATCAACGCGAATGCCTAGATTTACCCCAATCTCCCCCACAGAAACTACACATTTCACAAACAAAAAATACACTTATCACATGCTGAACATAGTTAAATGTTTCACAGACAGATGGCAACACTTTACTTCCACTGTTAGTACTTAGTACAACCCAGCAGTAGGTATAAAATGCTCACTGTCAGTAAGGGCATGCAGTCGTAAAACCGTAGCTCCAAATTTGACCATGCTGAGGCAATGAGTAAAACTCACCGAAGGCAGCCGATGCCAAAATGTTGGGAAAAAGTGGTGAAGAAGAAGAAGAAAATAATTTAAATAACTCTTTTCATACATTACTTCTTGCTTTCAACAGTGAAATATTTATTAACCAAATTGAAATTTGTTTCCTTGAATTACAACTGACAGTTTTGAAACAACCATTCCTGCTATTTTAATTTTTTGGTGAATTTGTGTGTGTGTGTGTGTGTGTGAGAGAGAGAGAGAGAGAGAGAGAGAGAGAGAGAGAGAGAGAGAAGTTTTGTGTAAAATTACATAAAATTGCATGATCATGTTCAGAAACTTCAGATGATGACGACTCACCAGCTTCAGCATTCTTCAATATTACATCACAGCTGGAGAAATACTGGAGAGAAAATGCCTATGATTATGAATCAAGATTTTGTGGGCATTGCAATACTACAACTGATATAAAAGAAGCAAATTTTTTTGGAAGGTTTGTCATGGATTTTTAAATATTTTGTTGAATAGTCATATTTTTATATAAATATCTTACAGCACTATAAATTTGTTCATTTTTTAAAATAAATAAATAAGGATATATGGCTTACACTAGCACAGTCTGGTACTTCAGAATTTATAAGTTAATCAAACTGCAAACACTGTCAAATTCTTTACCCTAATTTAATTATGACTTTTCATGGTGCAAGTTGGAACTAAACTTCCTTCTATTCCTTTCATTTCACCCCAAATTTTCTAGTTTTGTTCCTTGTTACTTTTGCAATTAAAGATATTATTTATCCTAATGCCACTGTCCTGTTTGATTGAAAAGACATTTTCCAGTTATTTCTTCCTTCCTCTCAATGTCATCCATTTATACAAGGCGAATTTCCCTTTCAAGTTTCTACTGGTTAATTTCCCGATTATAAATATATAAAAAATATAAGTAGTTATCAGAATTGTAATGAATTGCTACCTAAAATGAGCTTTTCTGCCTACCAAATGCCTTAAAACTTGGATCAAACTAAAGAAAAAAATTTATTGACAACTAAAACGTGTCACCATTGAAACATTGGCTCTAATTATAATCTGCAGCAAGGCACAAGATATAGCAATTAAAATACATTATTTCTGTTCTTCAGTATCTTTTTGTGCATTTATGAGAAACTTCCAAAAGGTATAGACCATATTTTTCTTCTTAGAAGAACAGTGAGTTTCAAAGGTGTTTTTTGGGATCTTCTTATGTATATGTTGGTTGGTGAGCCTGCAGAGTGTGTTATTTGTTGGCATTTATCCTGTGAGTTATAGTAGCAATAACATTTCTGGTCTTCGTCCACTACATAATAGTATTGGCCAATTCTTAGCATCTGATCATATTTCCTTAAGCAAATATGAGGCCAAATAAGAAAGTCTTTGTTCCTATTTTTTATTAGCAGAACAAGGTACATACTGGTAATTATAAATATATGTACTATTCTATGTACCTTATATTATTTTTCCACGTGGTCCCCACACTGGTTCAGACGTTTGTCCCATCATAGTACTAAATTTGAGATGCCCCTGTAGTAGAATTAATCTGGCTGACTGTGGAACCACCGTCAAACTTATGTCATGGCTTCGTCATTGCATGTGAATAGCTGTCCTGCCAGGAACTTCTTCAGTGGACTGAAAATTTCTGGGGGGGAAGTCCGGATTGTATGGTGTGTGGTCCAGACTTTCCCAGTGAAATGACTGGGAGCTTTTCAGCGGTTCTGATTGCCTCATGTGGCCTCACATTGTCGTGGAGGATAACCATGTTGTCCACAACAAGAATCCCTCAACGCTTCTTCCTGACAATAGCCCCTAGATGTGACAGTGTGTAACAATAACTGTCAGCATTGATGATTGCACCTTATGGCATGATCTGTTTCCAACATTGCATCCACATGGGAAAGATTTATCATCAGTCAGTGATGAATGCAGCCTCCCCATATGCAGGTCTTCACAGCCTATTTCAAAGTCACAATACCTCCACCTCACGCTTCTCAAAGCAAGACACTTTTCCCCTTACATGGGCTGCATTTCTGTGTGGATTTTACCAAGCATGGTGGTGTAACAACTAGCATTCTGGCCTCGCATTCGGGAGGACGGCGGTTCGAATCCCCGTCCGGGCATCCAGATTTGGGTTTTCCATGGTTTCCCAAATCACTCCAGGCAAATGCCGGGATGCTTCCTTCAAAAGGCCATGGCCAAATTCCTTCCCATTCCTTGCCCCCCATCCTTTCTGGTCTCCATAAAGACCTCGTTGTTTGAGAGACGTTCAGCAGATAATTAAAAAAAAAAAAAATGTGTGGATTTTGATGGGTGTTCATCCCTTGCTCCCATAGAAAATGAATCTCACTTCATTGCTCATGCGCCGTGGATGCATGAAGCACAACCGCCATCTTTAACAACTGGCAGCATGCTGTGGCACAGAGCTACTGGCATATGAGGCTGGGCCATTCCAAGAAAGGTCCCCCTTTGCAGTGGATATGTACACACTTTGACAATAAATTTGGCCGCCGCTGAAAACTTCTATCACTCTTATTTTGCAAAATATGACATCAATGTCATCCTAAGAAACAGTAACGCAATACTGGCTTTATTGTCAAAGTGTGTACATTTGGCATTTACAGCCGTAATTTGGCAAAAAAAAGGGGGGCAAAGTCTTTCTGATTCGCCCTCGTATAACAACCTTTTGCTTATCAGGCTTCTCACACTCCTTGGATTACTCCTTACAGTTGCCACTGTTCTCAAAGCAGAAGATGTCTCAAAAGTGGTCCCAGTTTCAGTTTGGGTCAGGTTAGACTGTGACATTTCGATTGTACTCTGTTCCTAGAGAGACCTGATTTCCTTCCAGTAGTGGCAGGGTCATTGTGTGGAAATGTTTGCAATCTCAAGCAAACTACTGTGAATAGGTTTTTGGTTTTGCATTCTGAGGTGAGTAATTTTATTTTTGCTGCTCAAAAGCCTTGTATTTTTTTAACAAAACTTCTGTTATGTTAGACAAAATACTTTTCACAGACCATAAAGTAAATACGAGGGTGAATCAAATATAAACAAGACTTTATTTTTAAAAATATTATTTTTATTTTAAGTGCAAAAAAGTACATATCTTATTTTTCTACGTAATCTCCTGCTTTAGAAACACATTTTTCCCAGCGGATAGGCAGCTTCCCAATTCCTTCCATGTAGAAAGATGCAGGTCGTGTCTGCAGCCAATTGCGCACGTAGGCTTCCACCTCAGCATCACTGTTGAATTTTTGGCCTCCCAAAGCTTCCTTGAGAGGACCAAACACATGAAAGTCACAGGGTGACAGGTCTGGACTGTAAGGAGGGTGGTCCAGTGTCTCCCACCCCAGTTTCTCCAATTTTTCCCTGGTTAAGGCTGCTGTATGGGGGCGAGCATTGTCATGGAGAATAACCACTTTCCTCATCGGTAGGTCTCGTCTTTTGCGGCGATATGCAAGTCGGACCTCACTCAAAATGTCGCAGTAGTAGGCCGCATTGATTGTCCTGCGCTCATGCAAAAAATCGAGGTGCAGCAAACCACGCTGGTCAAAAAAAACCCTAGCCAAAACCTTGCCAGCCGATAGTCGTGACTTGGCTTTCACTGGTCCAGGTTCTTCTTTTTTTCTCCACTCCATACTCGCTTGTTTGGACTCAGGGGTGTAGTGGTGCACCCAAGTTTCATCACAGGTGATGATGTGAGTCAGAAATGGGTCCCCTTCTTCCCGAAATCGTGCCAGAAGACGCTCACACACCTGAAGTCGATTCAATTTCTGTTCTGCTGTGAGAAGGCGAGGAACCCACCTGGCGCACACCTTACGGTACCCAAGCTCCTCTGTGAGTATGGAGTAAGTGCTCCCATAACTTATTCCGACCTTACTTGCAATTTCAGAAGTGGTAAGACGCTTGTCATCTTCAATAAGCCGTCTAACACAGCTGATGTTGTTCTCTGTAATGCTGGTGCGGGGTCTGCAATTATGGCTCTCATTTTCAACATGATGACGACCATCCACAAACTGTTTATGCCATGCAAACACTCTGGCTCGCGACAGTGTCTCTTTCCCGAACTGGGCAGTCAATCTCCTCAAGATTTCTGCCGGTTTTACGCCTTCTGCAGCGAGAAACTTGATTATAACACGTTGCGCAATCGACGAGTGTACCTCTTGCTCCGACATCGTGACGGTTGGCACTGAGCGAGTTGAGGGGGGGGGGGGCTAATGGTCTTCCCCCACTCCTGACAAACCTACCTATCGCCAAACGAAGAGGGAACGTTCTCCCACCACTATTGCGCCCGAACGGCTGAAAGTCTTGTTTATATTTGATTCACCCTCGTACCATATATTCCATATATCATAAAAAGAAATTAACAGAATTATCTGTTTTCACAGGGCATGTTTCAAACATATTTTTATCACCTATGAATTTATAATACCCTATCATAGTATTAATCCTCCAAAATTTCCTTTGGCTTGAATTGACAATTTCTTTCTTACAAAACTGATACATAAATAAATACTTGTTTTTCTTTATTAAATATCAGCATAGCACTATCATATTTATAGCTTTTTCTAAACTGAGTTATAGAATCTAATTTCTGGGGGATGTTCTGAGATCACATTGTTAGAACAGAATGTGGAATGGTGCCACATCAGGTCAGGTGGGTGTGTGATCATCTGTCCGGGGGTATGAAATGTGTTGTTTTTCATGTTAAACCTTCTTCTGAAAAGCATTATTATGTAGACCAGTCATTCATATGGAAAAATGGTTGGCAGTGAGGTCAGAACTGCTAGAAGGTCAATGGTTGCAAGAGAGTTAGCTGTGATCTTCTAGATATGTATGGGGATAAATAGTTACAAACAGATGATCTTCACCAGCAATCCAGTTTGGTTGGTACTTTTAATATCATCATAACTACGTTGGTAGACGGAGTAAGCATTATGCGTACAAATATTTCTAGTATAGTGAGTAGTTTTTGAAAATTCTTTTAATGTAAATGATTGGTCACTGATATGCAAATCATTGTTGAAAATTGTAAGTGAATCTACTACTTGATGATATTTGTGGCTGTTTTTTCCAGTGATGGCCAGTTTGTAGTTGCTGGATCCGATGATGGATCATTTTTCATCTGGGATCGTAAGACCACAAATATAATGAAGATTCTGCGTGGTGATGAATCAATTGTAAACTGCTTACAGCCCCACCCTACGTACTGTCTTCTGGCTACCAGTGGAATTGATCCTGTAGTCCGGTTGTGGACACCGAGGCCAGAAGTAAGTTCATTATTTTATTTCTGTTAATTATTAAGGTAGAGATTTCTATCACTGAATTATTATTTTTGCAAAAAAGAGAAACTGTACTGATATGCTAAGTTAACAACAAGTATTTTCTGTGCCACTTCTGGTAGAGGGTACAGCAGTATTATTAGAACCATCCTAGTTCCTTCGGGAGTTCAAAGAAATGTAATAGGATTACTTCTTTTCTTAATTTTTATAAACAATATTGGAGACAACGTTAATAGCAGTTTGAGATTGTTTGCTGATGATGCATTTATCTATAGGAAAGTAAGGTGCTCTGATGATTGCTTAGAAATTTAGTACAATCTGGATTTTATTTTGGAATGGTGCTATAAATGGCAGCTTACAGTAAATCGCATAAAAAAGTGCAAGGGAATGAACATAAATAATGAAAAGAATCCGTTTGTTCTCAGGTACAGAGCAAACGGCTCACTTGTTGACACAGTTGATTCCCTGAAGTATTTGGGCATAATAATACAAAGCAACATGAAATGGGACTGGAACATAACTTACAACATACGTAAAACTAATTCTGGATTACAAATCGGTCATATTTTGAAGAATTGTAACACTCATTCAAAGGGAATGGCATACAAAACTCTCATGCATCTACATTTGGATTACTGTTTTGGAGTTTGAGATCCGTATCACAAGGGATTGATTGACAAGATAGAGAAAGTACAGATTAGAACTGCTCGATTTGTGACTGCTTGCTGCAGCGCTTATGTTAGTGTCACAGTATTGATACATAGATTGGGCTGAGATTGTATGGCAGACAGTCAATGTCAATTTTATTTGAATTTATTGCTGAGTATGTAAATACCTTCTTTCATTTATGAGTGGAATGTAATACTTCAGCCACCAACCTATTTAGATTGCAATTACAGGAGAGATAAGATTAGAGAAATAAGATGCCTTATATTTATTCTTTCTTTCCTAGTGCTATTCAAGTTTGGAATGCACAGAGTTAAGTTTGGGTGTAAAGCACCCTTTGTGACCCACAATATTAATGAATTGCAGAGCATGGATGTAGATGTCAGTGATTATCTCTTAATATCATTGGTTGGTTAAAACAAGGAAGTGCCTTCTCACCACTTTTTTTCATCATAGTCATGGATGATGTAATAAGAATGTTGTAGTGAGGATAAACAAGAAAAACATTAAAGTGGTGGCTTTTATGGATGATCTGGGGAAATGGTGAAAAGGAACTTCTATGGTAGATGGATGTATGGGTGGACAGTGTGGATGAGTATGGTATGAAATTAAATGTGAAAAATTGAGTATATGGTAACAACTAGAAAGAGAATAGGATGACTGGGGCAATTGTGATGGTGGAAGAACAGTTGAAGAATGGTTTCAAATACCTGGGAAGCATTGTATATGAAAGTGGAAAGAACATAAGTGAGATAATTGGAAGAGGGAGGCAGGCAGAAACATTAGAAGCCTGATATGGAACAAGGATGACCCATGGAGAAGTGAGGGAGTAATTTGTTGTACATTATGTGTTCCTATTCTCATGTACAGTGCTGAAAACTGGACACCAAAGAGGCAGAAGGATATTAGCAAGATTCATGAATTAAATGAAATGTTTAAGTAGCAGAAGAAGGGTTACAAGAATTACAAAGTCAGGTACGAAATGATGAGAGATATAGTAAGTGGAAACCCTACAGCAAATGATAGAGAATGCCGGACTAAGATGGGAAGGGCATATTAAGAAAATAGAGGAGCAGAGAGTAACAAAGGAAAAGATAAATGACGGAGATGAAGATCAAGTGATAAATGGATGAGAGAAGTGGAGGAGTGTGCACAGAAGATGGGAGAGGAATGGGCCAAGGTAGTTACAGATAGTTGGCGGGAAGGTAGAAGAAAATCGAGAGGCTTGTGCACGGAGCAGATCCAGTTGCTGGAAACTGTTGTTGTTGATGATAATCTCTGATTGGGGAATAACACATACTGGTGTCAATACAAGCAATTAAACTTATTTAATCTTTTTGGAGTCAAACTAAACTGAAAGGATCGGCACAAAAGCTGACGTCATTGAATGAGGCTGCAGGCAGAATAACTATTAATTTCTTTTTATGCTGCTACACATATACAGGGTTTCAAACACTCACTGTAGAGCACGCAGGTGGGTAAGCAGAGTGGGAGTAGTGGCGTTAGGTGGGGGAATCGACGCCATTTTCATTTCAGTAGTCACAATGCAGTGGGCTTCTGAGCATAGAGGCTTTGTCGTAGAAATGTTCTTTAAAAACAATGATAGTGTGGTGTTGACACAGAGGGCTTTTCGTAGGCGGTTTGGTTTGGCTCATCATAACAGGGTTCCTGATGCTAAAACCATTAGGAAATGGATTACTAGTGTACAGGCGACAGGATCTGCACTTCCTAGAAAACCAGCTGGGTGACCTAAAAGTGTGAGGACACCTGGAAACATTGTGGCAGTGAGAGCGTCCATTGAACAGTCTCCATCGTGCTCTGCGCGGAAACATGCTGCTGCCCTTGGAATATCGTCCAGAACGGCAAGGCGAATTTTACACACTGACCTTCATATACACCCCTACAAGATGATGGTCGTTCAAGAATTGAGTCCACAAGACTGGGTGAAACGTACAGATGCTTGCAATGAAATTTTAACCTCTCTGCAACCCGACGCTATTCTGTGGTCTAGCGATGAAGCGCATTTTCACCTCTCTGGCACAGTTAATAAGCAAAATTTTCATTACTGGGCGACTGAAAATCCTCGTGAACTTCACCAGAAACCTCTTCATAGCCCCAAAGTGACAGTTTGGTGCGCCGTGTCCTCCATAGGCATTATTGGGCCTTACTTTTTTGAATCTCGAGGTTTAACTTTTACTGTTACCTCTGAGCGTTATTGTGACATGCTGGTGAACTTTTTTCAACCTAAAATGGAAGAGTATGGTCAGCAATATGACACACAAGCCTTTTGGTTTCAACAGGATGGTGCCATGGCTCATACCTCCCTTCGTTCACGCCAAATCCTGCAAAGACTGTTTCCCGGCCGCCTTGTCTCCTTACGAGGCGATTTTCCATGGCCC
Source organism: Vandiemenella viatica (assembly GCA_031002005.1). Lineage (NCBI taxonomy): Eukaryota > Metazoa > Arthropoda > Insecta > Orthoptera > Morabidae > Vandiemenella > Vandiemenella viatica. The sequence continues at coordinate 133,047,143 of CM061921.1, read as the reverse complement.
TCTCGCTCCCCGGATTTAAGCCCATGCGATTTTTTTTCTTTGGGGATATCTCAAAGCTGAGGTTTACAAAGTACGACCAAGGACCTTGGAAGCTCTTAAGGAGGTAATTACAGATGTCATTGCTGGAATATCAGAAGATATGCTGAGAAGAGTTTTCGAAAACTTTTTTGAACGACTCAATATGTGCATCGCTCGCCATGGTCGTCACCTGGATGAACTAATTTTCAAATCTAAATGAAAATAAAATGGCATTGAATATAGTTTTGGGGAATAAAAATGTTTTAAAATTATCTTTGCTTGTTCTTTTTTAATTCACCCGTCAAATCAGGGAGTCCATTCTGCCCCACCATGTATGTTTGTACTTTTTCCATATTCTGTTTTATTACACACACACACACACACACACACACACACACACACATATACTGGAGAGTTGTGTGTTAAACTTGATGATAATTAGTATTGATAGTTAACATTCTTATGTCGACAGTGTAGATGAGATAACACTTTTTGCAGTTCATTCATAATTTTGTGATCTTACATCAAGTTGCTTATCTATTCATAGCTGTGTGTCAGTATTAAAACAGTGCTGAAAGGTAAGCAAATAATTGTTCTGCTACACAGTTACTTTTGCTAATTTATTTACGACGCATGTGACACGTTTTGAGAAATTAATTCTCATTTTCAAACGCAGTTTGATTACATTTCCAGTGTGAAGAGTGCTCGTGTCAGCTTCTGCTGGGCATTAACATAGCTTTCTATGTGTTTCATGGAAAATGGCAATGTGAAGTGTTATACTACACAGATTTTGCAACTAAGAAAATGTGGAAATTTTCAAATCAAACTTGCATTTGATGAAGGCTTCTTCAACACGAAAACACAGAACCTCACTTGTGCACTTCCTCACTACATTAAATACAGTTATTAGGTGAAATACACAATGTTTGAAAATAAACATTATACGTATAAAAGAAGTGTTGAATTTCTTGGCTATTATTCACTGCTTTCACTTCTTTACATAAATGGAATCAGCTGCAAATATATTAGGTTACTTTCCAGGTTGTAATTATTGTAAGAAAGAAAAATCTAAATGAATGTTTAATATTTGACACTTGTATTATAAGTAACTACACATGCCATGATTGTCTACCAAAGGAATCATGAATCTATTTATTTGTTGTATTCTCTTTCCTAGGATAAGCTTTAACCCAGAATTATTTCACTGTTAAATATATTGAAGTTACAGTTACTGGGAACTGGGTTTCTGTTTTGCTGTGTTTGTAACGCTCAGCCATAGTGACGAATAGTCAGTCTTGGTAGTACTATAAAATGCTAATGTGTCCTGATAGGGAGCAGCTTTGTCAAACCTCTTAGTGAATGAAATACAGGGCCCTTGGAAAATGCCAGAACTTGGAGTTTGGAGAAGGTAGTAGGGTAAACCTTTACAATTTTGGTTTCTCCAAGGAAGGAGAGGGGGGGTTGTGGGGTGGAGAGTAGAGCTGTCTATATTTGGCCATCACCTGTCTGCATTCGAATGTAATTAATTTCATGCACTGAACTAAATTGGGAGATGGTAGCAGGTTGATTTTGTACATGGAAATGAGGGTAGTATTGACTGATTTTTTTGTACATACTTTAAGCTGGGTGGCATGGAATACAAAGAGACAGAAGTTCTCAACTGGAAACAGGGAATCTTCTTATTAAACAATTAGATGAGACATGCAGAGATGGGCATGAGTGGAGGAACAGGAGACCCTGTGGAGTAAACCTATTACTCGACTATCTCAATTCCCTAAACAATAGCCAATCCGTAAATTTTACCTGGACCTGCTCCACACACATATCACCTTCTTGGATGTCATTATTTTTCTCCTGCAAGATTCCTCCTCGTCAAGTCCACAAATTTAAACCAATACCTTCACTTCAACCATTGCCATTCCTTCCACACTGCATGTTCCTATCTTACTGACTAGCTATTTGTGGCAGTTTATCTGTTCTAATCCACATTCATTCTACAAATACTTTCACGACCTTTCAGAAGATCTCATTTTATGCTGCTACCCTCCAGATTTTGTGCGCAGACAACTTCTGTGACTAACCCCTCATACTGAAATTATTTTTCTGTGCTATCAAGCTTTAACCAAATTTTCTATTGGTCACCCAGTTCTCTCCTTATCTTATATCGATAAACCAAATGAGTACGACTTCTTGTGTTCCCTCCCGATATTCACATTTTTCTGTGCAAAATTTTTCCATTGCTGCTCTCTGCAGACCACTAAACCCTAAACAATAACTTTCTCCATAAACACCTACTTCAATATTACCATCAGGGAAACCCTCCCCATCATTGGACATGCTGTCTTCATCACACCACACCTCATCTACTGGCCTGCCTCCACAGCCCTAGTTCTTACGTGGGTAACCAGCTGTCTATCAGGGTGAACACTCATGAGCAAACAGCTTATACAAATAATCTATACTAAGGCTGCCCAGCACATTTGAATTTGCCCGTCAACAGCAGCGGTCTAGAATATGCTTAACCAAAAACCTCTCCAAAGGTCTCATTAACAGGTTTTACTTTTTGATTGTAATCAAACTGTGTTACTTGCATTTTTGTTATACAGTATTTAGGTATCTATTGTAACTAAACGCAAGTATTATTGGAATCGAAATTTGGGCCCATCTCCAAAATTGGTTGGGCGGCCTTGATCTATACCATCCAGTGTCTGCTATGTCAGTTCCCACAAACGCTTCACAGATATTACTATCAGTTTCTTTGTCTGTAATTTATAGATGAAAGTTAATTAACAACATATCTTTGACACTAGATATCTTTGCTTAGTCTCAACATACTGTACCACAGGTAAAACTATCATAATTTTTTTAAACTTTTAAAATGGGCTATATATATATTATTTTTTTTTCTTGGTCAGGCCAACCAAGGATCACATGCCACAAGCTATCTGTTGTACATAAATAACCAGTATGAATTATGAGAAGGATTTGGGGGGGGGGGGGCACTTGTGTCCTTCCCGAATTCAAACTGGATTTGTTAGACCCGGAACACTTAACCTAGAGAAGGAAAGTCTGTGTTGTCATCTGTCTGCAGAATGTAAACTTCTTATTGTTCTGTATGATAAATGTATTTTTGTTTATGAAATGTTTAGATTGGTAATCGTCCCAGCATTCGCTTAGATCAAGGCTGCTCAACCTTTTTAACAGTCGGGCCAAATGGACGATCCAAAAATGTGTGGCGAGCCATAGTTCCCATTTTTGTTTCTTTTAATAAACGAGTTTAAAAGTATTGTGCAACAAAAAAATCCAGTATTCTGAAATTTAATTTCGTTTATTTAAATAATACAATAAATCATCTTCTGCCAAATGAAGAAACAAAATTCTGTGTAACAAAAATCTAAAAAAAAAAACCTGAGGTAATTGGTACAATCAATGTGATTTCTTATATTGTTTCTGTTTAATAATTTTCCTAAGCATCAAATCAGATGTTGATAGTAACAAGAAGTCAGCAATATGTTGGTCAGTTAGAGATACACGATATTTATTTCTTGCATAGTTAAGATCTGAAAAAATCCTTTCACAAACATATGTTGATCCAAAACTTCTTAAGAAATGAAAGGCCAGGTCAGTTATTGCACGAAAGTCTTCTTTTGGTACCAGTTTCCAGACATCTGCAAAATCTTCTAAAGAATTTTGAAACGTTGAAGAAATCTTTCTGCAGAGTGATTTTGCAATTCAGTGAGTTCCATCTGAATATTGGCAGGATAACTGATTATTTCAGTCAAACGGATCATGAAAGGATTCACAAAAAAAAAAAATATATATTTTGTTTTTTACTTTCAAAATTCTGGAATCTGCTCTGAAACAATTGTAATAAGCACCTAATTTTAAATTCTTACTTATAACAATTGAGGATGACAATATTTTGCTTCTCTATCAAATATCTTAGAATGGGGAAAACGTCAATATTTTCTTTGACTAAATTAATTAAAACCTGGTTCTCGAAGCACAAAGGGACTGTCACGCTGCCAGTGTTTGACCTTGCTAGCAGAGAGCCAATCACGTGACCGCGGGCATTATTTGGTCTTCAGAACAGATTTTCAACTAGGTGGGAATTTTGAAACTTGCTCATGCGGGCCATTTAAAATTTGTCCTTGGACCACATTATGGCCCGTGAGCCTGGGGTTGAGCAGCCTTGGCTTAGATGATTGTGGTAAACTACCTAAAACTGAAATCACGATGGCTGGTATGTGGGGACTAGGACCCAAACCTGATCCCATTATACCTCCCTGATCCAGCGCTTAGAGCTTCTTTAATGCACTGAGCCACACTGGCTGGTGGGCTTCATATATTACTTTTATTTTTAGTTTTTATTTCCAGTGATATTATTTTCTTATTTCCAATTATATTATATGTCAAAAGTTATTACCTTCTCACTTTGTCTTTAACAGTCAATCAATCATTCACTTTACACCAGTCAACCATACCATGTTTATCTATGTCATGTGACTGAAGGGGTCATTTGAAATCTTATGTAATTGCATTCATCTTTCTTTTTTTTTTTTTTTTTTTTTTTTGTCATTGTATCCCTCCTGCTTCCAACTTTTGTAAGTGATGGGCTTACTTTCAGTACACTTGTTTATTTCCATATTTCTTTGGTATATATTAATTATTTTCATCAGATATAAATATGTGAATTGCTTAAAGTCAGCTAGAGGGAGAGATGTTAAAGTGTGCCGTTGATTATAGTGTGTGTGTGTGAGCTTGAATGAGCATCTGACATGTTACTTTCTGCTTGTGATTAGTTCTTATCTTTTGCAGTAAAGGATGTAATGGGATACTTGATTTACACAGAGTATTTGGAACGTGCGTCCGCTTATAGACACTGAGTATATTTGGTCATTTGATTTGGGTCAGTTTCAAATCTCTGTCCAGCCATTGAGATTTTGGTATTCCATGGTTTCCTCAAATTGCTCCAGCAAATGCTGTGCTGGTTCCTTCAAAAGTCCATGGTCAGAGTCATTCCTGTTACTTGCACCCAGTTCTTTCTTGCCTCTAATGACCTTGACATTGGTGAGGCATAAAGCCATTTAAAAAATGCTCATGGTCACCCTTGAGTTTGGGTCAGTAAAGTGGAATGTTTGTCTGTAATGGAATGGAATTTGGCTACCTACTATAAGATGTTTATAGGTTTTCATATTTGGATTACTTTTTACTTGCTAAAATAAATTTCCTGACAGGTTATATGGTTGTCTGTGTTAATTTATATTTATTGCCACATTGTATACTGATTCATTAGAAGTGAGTAATAGTATGATATTTCTTCTGGTTTTTTTCCCAGGATGGCTCAAAAAATGATAGAGAAGTTTTAAATCTGTATGATGCAGCGTCTGCAAATCAGAAGCGAATGAATGCTGATCCATTTGAGGTTATGTTAATAAATATGGGTTACCGAATTCAGGCGATGAGAGGTGATGTTTCAGATTCAAATTATGATGAATCAGATACTCCTACTATTAACTGCAGACCTAGTTAGCCCTAGCTAATGTACCATATAGAGTGTAATTTTCTGAAAGACAAACTTTTTGAGATGCAGAGATTTAGCTTATGAGAAATGCTTGTGTAAAATATGTAAAAGAATGTAAATGTAAATAGTCTTTTGTAAATCATACTTCAATTTCTAAGTAAACATGCAGCTATTGATATATATTTTGTTTTATTTTTATATGTATGTTCTAATTCACTAAATAACCATTATAATGAATTATAATCTATTGTATGATGTAATTATTTTTTAAATCTTCAAATTTTCCAAAACTGCTTAGTTTAGCTCGTCCTTACACCATTTATTATAGACGTAAGTCATTTTAATCTCTCCCTCCTTTTATTTTTTATACATGTGTAAATAATATACATTTCAATTGTTAATCATTAATGATGATGCTGCAGAAACTATGCGTTTATGTTTAAGTTTTGTCTCTTGAATAGTCATAGAAGGCCCATTAATAGCATAAATTAGCATGGCTGGTATGCTGTACAGAATTTGAACTTCCTCTGATGGTGTTTGGAAACCATCAGACATGTTAAGGACAGATTTCAGTATCCTGCATATATGTTGAGAGTATGCACCCTCTATATCAGTGGTACAGTCATTTCTTCACGTGCACCCTAGTCTTTGAAATATGCGTGAATAATATTTATAAAACAAATCACATTTCTTATAAGAGACAGAACAAATGCAATTTTGGCCAACATATCAACAATGGCTTTGTAATACACCTTGCCCATGGCATTCAAATTTGGTCAGGAGGTGAATTTATTACTTGAAACAGTATATTATTTTCAACCATCTAAATGCCACCACTCCTCCAAATTAAACATATCGATTTTAGAAGAAGAAAAAATTATCTTCTCGATGCTACATATTTTGTTTAAATACTTCTTGATGATATACATGTACAGAAATGATGAAGATGAATTAAAGTAAAAAATAATACATATTTCAATCGAAAACTTACCAAAACAATAAACCTATTAATAAAAAGTGAAAAATATTGTAAGAATGAAAACTTTCTGGAATATGATTGCAATGAAGTCTTCAGGGAAGTACCGCCAGATTGTGTTGTGAAAATTGGTCTATATTTTATGTAATGTGATTTGTTCTAAATATTATTTCGCGCAAATGAAGTTGAAATAAGTTCGTACTCAACAATTTCTGAAAATAAAAGTATTTGATACTGCAGGGATTTGAACATGGGTCAGAAAATTATGAAGTCAACACGTTCCTGCATGCTGCCAGGTGAGAGGATGTGACAGTAATTTTTTATTTAATGAATATTTTAATTTTTTTAGTCTGTGAATATCTCAAAAACTAGGGCGCATTTGAAGAAACAACAGACGTATAGGGTGTGTACCCTTCAACATATATACAGGAGATTTAAATCCTTTCTTAACATGTCTGATAGCTCCAAGTAAGTCCGATGTGGTAGTACAACAAGTTCAGCGAGACTGGTTGTGGTAGGTATATAAGACAATAGTACGAAGTATTCAAAATATCAACCCATACTCATGTGCAACGAAATACCACCCATTGAAAAATCAATATAATCTTTACAGCATTTTGTTACTTGTACCAAGGCTAGTGCACCTATCTCCATTTCTGATTTCCACAATCAAACACCATTATGTCAGTTGGCTGACTTGTAAATATGAGGTCTGTTCAAAAAATATAAAACCTACAATAGTTTCTTGAATGCAGTTCTGGGATGTTTGTGCATATTAAATCATTCTCATGTAGACTGCACACATTTCTCCTAGTTTTCCTATATTGTTGTGCTGTGGGGATGACGTGCATACATGGAACATTCGACTACTATTTAAATCAGGTCCCTTTTGTGGGGTTTTCAGCTTGAGGATTAGTCACTGTTGCAAGGGATAATGTTGGAAGAGTCTGTACCAACTCCTCAACATACACAAAACTGCCAACCCAGGTCACTGTAGCAGCCTACTATGGGTCACTCACCAGATACAGTACTACCCTTGTGTACCAATATCTTCAATCCATAGTTTTTAGCGTCCTATCTTATGTCAAAGATACAGCCCATGTCCCCATTCCTTTGTCATTCAAAAACATCCTGATGTAACTTCCCTGTAAACCAATATCCCCCACTGCCAAGGCCTTAGTACCATGGAGTTCATCCTGGAGTAACGATGCTTCAATAGCCAACTTGGCAGGTCTTTCCTGTTCTCAGTAGTTCTCCTGCTCCTCAATAAGAACTTTTTATCTTTGAACTTGCTCATCTGGTACCAGGTCTGTGGCACAACCTTGGGTTCGCAGGTGTCTTCTACATATACATATCTTTTGGTTGTAAGATGGTAGTAAGCTTTCCTTGTGGAAAAGCCCTTGAAAACCCTCATCTGGTCTTAATACATTGGTAATGGTAATATTAATTTTGGCCTCATGGGAAAGATAACCTACTCATTTTTTTCTGTAATCCCAAAGAAGCCTATATACCCTCAACTTCACCTGATAATATTCCCAAACATACCATTTTCCTTGATGTGAATGTCCCATGGTTTTATCCATACATCTGTTTGTATAAGACTTTCCACCTCCAACAATACCTCCATTTTATATTTTTCCTTGGTGTGAATGTCCCATGGTTTCATCCATACTTCTGTTTGCATAAGACTTTCCACCTCCAACAATACCTCCATTTTGACAACTGGCACCAATTCTACGATAAACATTGCCCAACTTACTTCCTTGGGATCAATGGTAAATGATTGTTCTTTGACAATCAACTACTATATGTCCACCATTCCCAAGCAGTGGTATCCAGATGGTATCCCTTCCATCTGGTCAACAAGCACATTTCCCATATAACCACTCTCCTGACATATCCAAACAAACAAAAATCCCTCTCCATCAACAATTCCATACCCTTCACCCATTATTTCCCTGGCCTGGAATCTGTAAACCAAATCTTGAGGTAGGGTTATGAATTTCTTTGATCTTGTCTTGAAATAAGGCTACTTCTGTGTAAAATTTTAAGTGCACTTCCTAAATTAGGATCCTAATATATAAGTACAAACCCATTCTATCCAGTTAATCACCCAGTGGTTCTTTTACCTGCAACTTGCATCTTGTCACCACTATCTTCACTATCCGTGAAATATTACCTTCTTTTGCTTATGGTTTTGTCTTGCTGACGTCAAGATCAATAGAAGTGCTAAAGGACTGGGGTAAAGAATTGGAAGGAATTTGGCCATGGCCTTTTGATGGAAACACCCCAGCATTTGCCTGGAGTGATTGCGGAAAACCATGGGAAACCCAAATCTGGATGCCCGGATGGGGATTCGAACCCGTGTCCCCCCAAATACCAGGCCAGAGTGTTACTGCTCACCCACTGTGCTTGGTAAATGCTACCCAATGTGTGGGGCATGTCACATGAGAGACCTCCAGGGTCATGTATAAGCTGACATGCTCAAACTGCCCAGCCCCTATTCTGATCTCGCCATCACACACTTTTCTTCTAGAATGAATGGACAGAAGCAGACAGGCATATTTTAGGTCTGGCTTACCCAATAGCAGATCATGCCATCATACCTAACAACAATCAACTCAACAGTCAGGGTTACTACAACATGGCCTGGAGGTACCAGCACCTTAGAAATCCAACATTTGAGGCTGGGGTATCAGCACACCTTGTCTACCAGGCATCACCTGGCCTTAACTTTAGGACAGCTTGCTCTCTTATTCCCTTTCTCTCTGTTGTTCTCTATCTTCATTTCCTTCTCTCTCTGTATTGGCTCATCTTGTTTCACTTTATTTCTCTCTCCACCCAACCCTTCCAATTTTCCTATGGCCATTCTACAATCTAACAGAGCCCACCACCTGTAGTACTTAACATTTACACCCGCCACTTTGTCTGCAGAATTTGAGATTTGTGCTGTTAATTCACAGGTAATCTATTAAAGAAATTTTGGATATTGCCATCAACTTCGTTCATGTAAGGTATTAAAGTATGGACTTCCCTCTTAAACTGATTGTCACAGTTAACACAACCCCAGTGGGGAAAAGAAACTAATACAATGCGTGAATCATATTCAACAAAAAATGTATACTAATTTGTGGAATTATTTATCCTTAAAGTCACTAAACGAAGTTGCCATAACTGTTCCTGTGGACAATCGTGTCTTGGCCTTGATCAGTTCTCGCTCTCCAACTCCACCCAGTTCTCATTCTCTTGTTTTCTGGTTTATAGTGATGAACCCATTTTTTGGGTCCTGATACAGTTCAAAAAAGCCTCTCGTTCTTCTTCAAAGTGATTCAGAAATTGTTGACAAATGTCTTTCCATGCATTCTTTTGTGCCTCGTCAAGAAGATATGGATTCCAACTTGCCGATACTTTTCTGTGCCCAAGTACATCTGACAAAATAGTATAGACACTTACACCTGCCTGTGTGCAATCTGTGCAACAGTAATGCAGCGATCGTCTTTCACAAGGTTATGCATGTCCTTAATATTGGCTTCATTGACACTGGTTGCCGGACGCCATTTATGGTTTTGATTTTCCACTTTATCACAACTATTTCAAACCTTCTTCGCCCAGTCAAACATTTGGGTTTTAATCAGAGTAGCATCCTTTCATGCCACCTCGTGAATATATTTCCATTATGAAGTGGTTTGTGCTAGCCTAGGATTTTATTTACAAAGATGTATATAATTTTCAATCATTTTACCTTCTCATTTTGTATTCCTGTCTTTGACAACACTTTATTTAATTACCGAGAATTGTTTTGTGTCAACTGCCATTGTCTGTGATGGTAAAATGTTTTCCGTATTTCCTTAGAGATTATTTCTCTGCATGCCTCTTCTCTAATGTCGTTCCTATTTTGAATTTCTGCCCGCATACTTTCTCTGCCTTCATAGTTAACTATCATTGTGCTGTGACTATTCAGTTGCTGTCTAACTCCCACCCTTTCCACCCTTTTCTAGTGCTAAAGAGTTTAGCCCCAAACATGTTTATCTACGTTTTGACACCACAGCAACCTTCAGTTTTATATGTATATAGAAATTATAGATACTCCACAGACGATTGCAGGATGGCATTGATACACACAAAATGACAAACATGCTGTAAACACTGAATTTTTTTTTGGGTGTATCCCCTTCTCAACACAAGAACATGACAGCTACTGAGTGGCAACAGGTTGCTTTTTCCAATGAATCACATTTTATGCTAATTCGAACAAATGGATGCTGGCGTATACAGTGCGAAAAGTGTACAAGAATTGCTGGAAGGTTCCAAGCTGGAGGAGGCAACATTATGGTCTGGGGAATGTTTTTGTGGAATTCTCTGGGAGTAATCATCATTGTGGAAGGCATGATAGATTAACAGAAGTATATTTATCTCCTTGCAGACCATATCCACCCCTACACGCGGATTGTTTTTCCTCAGTACTACGGTACCTTCTCCCAAGACAGTACCATGTATCATACAGCTCACAATGTATGTAATGTTTTGAAGATCACCAGGATAAATTTACCATACCCCTCTGGCCTCCAAACGACCCAGACTTAAACCCAATCAAGAATCTGTGTGACTACATTGATCAGGTTGTTCGTGCCTTGGTATCTCAGTCATCCAATCTAGGTCACCTGGATACGGAACTGGAATCGACATAGCTCCACAACCTTGTGAGTACATTTCAGAACTTCATTGACTCTTTCTAGAGCTTATTTGTGTATATGGTGATGGCCTGACTGTTCATCAATATCTTTTGTGGTTTTAGATGGAGGACCAGAAATTTTGCATGGTTAATCAGTCCTCTGTTGGTCTTCTTACCAAAAGCATTCTTGTTTTTTTTTTATATATATATATACCATCATATGATGTTTTTTTAGTTTAGAAATTATGTCTTAATATTTTCTTGATCAACCTATAGATGTTTATTCTGTACATTCCATAAAATTTTGGTCATCTTTTTCTTACTGTGTCTGTAATTTTCTGGATGCTATTGCATGAATCTTCTTCTTCTTTTTTTTTCTCTGAAAGTTATCTTTATTCTACAATCACAGTTTTGTTTGCAGCAACTAATAATCAGTTGTATGAATTCATATGTTTCTCCCTATGAAACATACAATACTTTAAAAAAATATTGTGGAGACTGCTGATTTTATATATCTAATTATTGAAACTAATTTTGAGGCTGAAGTATTAAACAGCCTTTGCAGATTCAGGTGTTAACACACACACACACACACACACACAGGGAGATTATCATATTTGTAGCAGTGTCTCAGAAATTAATAGAGTACACTTAAATTTCTGTATTTTGATCTTTGCTGAATGCTGTTTACATGTCAGAGTGGTTGCTTCATTACTATGGAAGCCACCATCCACGTGAATGTTATATCTCTGACAGCTCACATAGTGACTTACTTCCTTCTGGCCTGAATGTCATCTGCCATTACAAAGTCATGTACTTGCTGTTGTTGTAACAAAAGTATTTGCATGCCTCTATACTGTAACTGCATTACTACTTGAAGTTTCACCTACACAAACTGTTCCAGTGATTGGCCAACAATACAAGGATGATCTGAAATATTCTTGATGTTGACCATAGATAGCTATGATATCAGCCTGTTATGAAACATGAAATTTTATTTTCATCACTGTTTTTATTACATTCTGTAAATTTATCTGTCATTACTACATCAAATAGTGCATAGAAAAACTCTCAGAACTATTGGGACCATGTCGAGCTGTTTGGCTGGGTGTGTTAAAATAGTACCTACTGAACACAATAAGGTACTGTGATCCCATGTTTGAGTCCTGGTTTACTGGCCTCATAGTTGTAGCCTTTAGGCTGTTTTATGTTGTGAATGCTAGAGTGGCATATAGTTTCCATCTCAACCTATGTTATTCAGACAGCATAACAAAAATTACATTTGCTGTATTCTTGCGTGTTGTGTTGTGTTATATCTATCTGCAATTGTGCAACTCTTACATTCATCAGAATAACCTGATGATATCTACTCAATTGCAATTGTAAATGTTATTTCATTTCATTTCATTGGAATGATGTGGCTGAATGCCTGAGGCACATTTAGATGTATGTCGTCTTGGGAAGACCTTTCACACACACAAAATACATTTACACAAATGTGGTTCACAGACAGATGACTACTATTTATTAATTTTGAATATTTTTAAAAAAAGAATAAATGGGCTCACAAGCATATGAATTAATTTATGCCAGCGTGAAAATCCTCAAAAAAGAATCTCGAGAAAAATTATTCTGCATGTGCACAGAAAAGTATCTGAAGATGAATAATGTATGGTAAATTGGTGAAGCCAACACGCACCTCACTAGGATATGTATATTATGTTTAACAGAAATTGTAGGAATCAAACAGATGTGTGTGAAAGTGTGGTACCGCATTTGTATTATTTGAACAATGTGTTCAAAAATAATTTTTTTTTTTTTTTTTTTTTTTTTTTTGTAATTTAAAAAAAAAATATTTCTAAGATATTAATGCAGTGTTCAACTTTGTGTCACTAAATAAAATTTTAGTGGCTCATTGCACGTATACAAAGCCCAGCGGGTTAGCAGTTAATGTTTGAGCCTGGCATATAGGAAGGAAGAGTGTTCAATCAACATTTTGGCCATCCTGATTTAAGTTTTCCAAGGTTTCCCAAAATCACCGTAGGCAAATGCATGGCTGGCTCCTTCTGAAGGAAAGTCCTAATTAATTTCCAATTCCTTGTCGCCAATCCTCACCAGGTTCTACCTCAATGTTGACAAGTTGGTAAGCTCTAGGAGGAAGGGGATTAACATATGAAACAATGAAATAGTTTGAACACCTACCGAGCGTGGCTCCTGAATGGTTAACATTCTGGCCTCGCATTTGGAAGGACGCCAGTTCGAATCCCCATCCCGGCATCCAGATTTGGGTTTTCCGTGGTTTCCCCAAATCACTCCAGGCAAATGCACATTACAATTAACAAATGATATAGTTTCCATCTTAGCACTGTTTTGAGTGAGCTTACTTGGTTTTGATAATCTAGAGTTTAAATACGTTTAATAGAAATTTCCATAAAACTAGAAAGGCACCAACAGAGCTTTCTGGAGTGCCAACAATTACAGAAACAATACAAATCAGACAAAAAGAATTAAAATTCTTACAAAATTGCTTAAAATCATAAGAATATTTACAAGCATTTAAACACCAAACTAAAATATACTAAACATTTCAGAATAGCCAAAATCCTATTCCAAACATCATAGCTTACACAACATTCTTAATCAACATTTCAGGCACTGTACTGCTTTTGATCAAATTACAGTTCATTTAAACCATTTTCATCTGTCAAAACACTACACATCCATAGGAAAAATATACAGATTTACAATTAACCATTGTGTATCTCTCTCTGACACAAATTTATTTATAGGATTGCAGTTAGTAGGAAACTGGGTCTTAGGGCTGTCAGAAATGGTATGAACTTGTCCAACAAATGGTGGAGAACATATGAACCACAGGTAAATTAGCACAGCAACTGCCAGATGAATGAATGAGGTAGGTTGTCAGGGGTATGGAAAGGAGAGAGATAGAGGTGTATAACCAGAGATGCAGAGATATATAGGTACAGAAAGATGATTGTGAGTATTGGTAAAAAAAAAAAAAAGGCTATTCTCATACCAGGACAAATTTGTAAATATAAATGCCTATGGTTGACCAGCAGAAATGTGTTATATGGTTTGCCATGTTGTTTGAGGAGAGATAAAATGTAACATGGAAATACCTTTATACAATGGCAACCACTTAAGTGATATAAAAATCAACAAAAAATATAAAACAGTATGAATGAGGATTACTATGGTGAGTTTTTTTTTGGGCTAAACGCGTATAACTGGGTCTTCTGTTTACCAGCAGTTGCAAAAATAGGGAAAAGCAGGCAGTGTATCTTCTTATGGACATAATAAACCTCAAAATCAAAAAGGTTGTGTCCTAGATGTTTGATGGATTGCGGTTCAAATACAGAGCAAGGCTTATGGCATGGTTCTTCATTACACGAGTACAGAATACTGATGATATGTCAGAGAGCTATGATCTGAAAGAATGGGTACAAAAGGTAAGACTACCACCTTTAGGCAGTGATGGACATGTGTGCTGTGGTCTCATTGTTATGTCAGTGCTTAGTGAGGGTTGCCCAAGGTGTTTAGTGATAGCTGCATGCCAGTATGGTTGGCGTGTTTAGTATGGACTGTGACTGTTTATGAGGCCTGAGGATCTGTCGGTCATTTTTTTAAGTTGGGGTCTTGCTTGTCCTTACTGACTTTCGATGACATCATCGCCAGTTGATTTTTGATTGATGTGAATTTCTCTTGAACCATTTAGTTCTGCTTCCACCTCTCTGTTTCCCTATTGCCTTGGATTGTTCCATGCCCTGGATTTTGTGTCTGTGCTTTTTTGGCTGTTCTGTGGTTCGGTTCGTCCAGTGAGCATCGGGCTATGGCAGTTCTTCTTCTTCTTAGCTTGCAGTGTGGCTTTGCCCTCTATTCTGCTTTCATTGTCAGTGTATTGTGTGTTAGGTTTTGTTCTATCCTCCTAAAAAATCTAGCAATGAAACCTCAAAAATTTTTAATAACTTAGGCTGCTTGGTTCACTTTCAAATATGATCTGTTTTTTCATGAACAGAGGCAAAAGTATGTGTGCATCTGAAAGCATAGCTGGCTGTATATTGCTTACAGTCTCCATATAGTAAAGGCAAACACATAAAAGGAAGATGATAAATGATTATAGTACTTTGTCTTCTACAAACTGTGAAAGGTACTGTTTCAGTTGTGAAAACCTGCTTATAGTTATAGAGAGAAATGAGGGTAGCTTTTAGGTTTTGCACCACGTGAAAAATGGGTTCAGGCTCTAGCCAGAATCTGAAAGGTAATAAAAATGCTGCAGAATAGGTCTGTGCTGCTGAAATACCAGTAGTTAAGCAACATTTGCTGGTGTTAAAGTGAGTGCTGTGGGAATTCTTTAGTTGCCGGGTTTTTCCCATTTATTTTGCATCTCGCCTACATTCATGCTTCTCAACAGGCAGAGTAGAGGTTCATAGCACACAGACAAGTTGGTCCAATAACTTTCAATGCTGTAGCAGTTCTCTGAACTGATTCTTGGAGCAATAGGTCTCCAAACAATTAGACTTTCCACCTCTAGCTGGAACTACACTCTTTTTTCCGTATTTGTTACGTTTGATTTGAAAATCGTTGTAGTATCTGGGCTAGAGAGCCAATGTGAGTGCCCCACACAGTCATGCTGTGGTGTGCCATATGTAATTTTGTTTTGTATTTTCAATAGATCTGGAATGTGAGAATAAGTGTAGTTCATTGTTTGAAAAGTTAATGATTAAATAATCAGGTAGTGATTGATGATTGGTCCTGCAAATTGAACAAGATAAGTAAAAAGCTGTTTTATGTATAGAACTTTTAGAAGTCTTTATTTGTGAAGAGAAAAAAAGGTGTACCTGTTTATTAAAACATATTATTCTTAATAAATGAATAGGGTAAGAAATAATTACACCCAAATATATAATACAATGAGCAGGAAAAAGCTTTAAGGAAATAAAACTAAGGAAGGATAGGGAAATTGACCCAACACTTACCACAGATGAAGGCGGCTGGGACGACGAACAAAAAACAAACACAAGAGAAGCGCAATATTTCGGCCTACAGCAGCCTTAAACGTGCAGAAGGTGAAGCACCAGGCGGCGTCACATGTGTACACACAGACGGCCGACTGGTGAATGGCGTATCAGGTGCGGATGGTAGTTTAGGTGGAAAAGGGGGGGGGGGGGCAATAAGCTCAAATATTGGATCGATAATCGATACTGATGATGATATGTTATTATTGAAAGAGGTGAATTATAACTGGGTGGGGATATAAACATATATATAACTATAAGTGAAAAGTAAAATAAATGTAAATAGCATGGATAATAGTAAATACAGAAATACAAAAAATGTAAATGGTATAGATAATAAGTGCTGGGTCTGGTGGGCAGAGTTTATTGGAGATTGAGGCCAGGAGGATGTCTGGTGTCAAGGATATTCTGGTAGGCTAGTTCCCATCTATGAAGTTCAGAGGGGGTCGTGTTGTTAGGGAAAACTCTGATTGCCCTAACTGAAAAACAAATGTTCAAATTATTGATTTTGTGGGAACTGGCATGTTTTGCAACTGGATGGGCCTCATTGTTAGTATAAACTGTCTGCCTGTGGCCATTCATTCTGATAGCTAGGGGATTGGTTGTGAGGCCTATATATGAACTGGAGCAATGGAGGCATGTTAGTTGGTATATGAGGTGTGTTGTCATGCAAGTAGCATGACCAATGATAGGGAATGTATCACCTGTGGTAGGATTGGAGTAAGTGGTAGTAGCTGGGTGCATGCTGCATGTTTTAAAACGGGGTTTATTGCACGGGAATGAACCCTGTGACAGTCTGGGAGAATTACTTGGCGAGTACTTGTGAACCAAGATATTTCTTAAATTTGGTGGTCTGCTAAAATGTGTGTGAGAGGCAGTGGGTAGAATTTTATGGAGAATGGTGCGCATCCCGGGGAAGGAACATAGGAAATCATGTCCATGGTGAAGGATTAGGTTAATGGACTCGAGACCAGGGAAGAACTGAATGATGAAGGCGGGGCCTGTGGTTAGTATCAAGGGGTACTGACTTGGAGTGGCTGTGTAAAGGAAGGGCTATGGCACGGGAGATTTGTTTGTGTACAAAGTCAGGAGGGTAGCTACGGGAAATGAGAGCTCCAGACAGGTTTTCTGTGTATTGGGAAAGAGATTGTTCATCAGAGCAGATTCGCCTGCCACGGTGGGCCAGATTGTAAGGAAGGGAACGTTTGATGTGCAAGGGATGACAATTGTTGAAATGAAGATATTGCTGCAGATTAGTCGGTTTGATATGAACAGAGGTATGTAGGTAACATGAGTATGGGAGTACGTCCAAGTAAAGTTGATGGAGTGGTTGTTTAGGGAGTTGAGGAAGTCTATTAGATGATGCTCATCGTGGGTCCAGATCATAAAGATGTCATCTATGTATCTGAACCACACAAGAGGTTTAATGGGAAGATTGTTGAGGAATGGTTGTTCCAGACGGCCCAAGAAAAGGTTTGCATAGGATGGTGCCATGCAGGTGCCCATTGCAGTACCACGTATCTGGTGGTAAATTTGTGAGTTAAAGGAAAAGTAGTTGTTAGACAGGATGAGGTTAGCCATGGAAATGAGGAAGGATGTCTTGGGGAGGCTGTCAGGAGCTCGCATTTCCAGGAAGTGTTCCATGTAAAGGGAAGAGACATCTATGGAAACAAGGAAGGAGGCAGGTGGTAAAGGAGTGGGGACTGTGGAAAGTCGTTCAAGGAAGTGTGGGGGGTCTTTAATGAATGAAGGGAGATCCTGTACAAAAGGCTGGAGGTGCTGACCCACAAAAACTGAAATCCGTTCTGTAGGAGACCCATACGCCGCAACTATAGGTCTCCCCGGATTTCCAGTTTTGTGGATCTTGGGAAGAAGGTAAAAGGTGGGGGTACGGGGGTTCTGCGGGGTAAGGTGGGACAAAGAGTTGGGGGAGAGTCCTTGTAAGGGGCCTTGGAGGTCAAGGAGAGTGTGTACTTCTTGGCATATTGAGGTTGTAGGATCTGTAGGGTGTGGAAGGTATGTGTTGGTGTCAGAGAGCTGTCTCAAAGCTTCGGCCTCATAGTCGCAGTGGTCCATGACTACGGTCGTTGAGCCTTTGTCATCTGGGAGAATAATGATGTTCCTGTTCTTAGACAGTTCTCTCATGGCACGGGTTTCGTTAATACTGAGGTTGTTGGAGTGGGAAATGAAGTTGAGAAAAGATTTTGAGGACAGGTTGGATGTGAGGAATTCCTGGAACATAAGGAGTGGATGGTATTGAGGAAGGAGAGGTGGATCTAGTTTGGATGGAGGTTTGAAACACATATTTCCCTATCCTTCCTTAGTTTTATCACCAATATATATAATAACAATGAGCAGGAAAAAGCTTTAAGGCAATAAAACTAAGGAAGGATAGGGAAACATGACCAAACACTTACACAGATGAAGGCGGCTGGGAACGACGAACACAAAAAAACAAGCACAAGAAAAGCACAGTGTTTTTGGCATACAGCCTTATTTGTGCAGAAGTGAGACACCAGGCGGAGCCAGAAGTGTACACGGGGATGGCTGTGAATCCATCAGACGGCCGACCCCGTATAAAGGTCTGATTCCTCCTGGTGTCTCACTTCTGCTCGAATAAGGCTGTATGCCAAAATATTGCGCTCTTCTTAAGCTTGTTTTTTTGTGTTCGTCATTCCCATCTGCCTTCATCTGTGATAAGTATTGGGTCATATTTCCCTATCCTTCCTTAGTTATATAAACCTACTGAAGTGAAGGTCTTATTGGCAACTAGTCATCTCAGAATTTGTTTGTCCCACAATAACTTTAGAACCGTTGATTCAATATTTATGAAATTGTCATAAAGGTTTATGGTAACAGAATTTGTAAATTCAGTATATATGAGCTAAATCGGTCCCTGGGTTGTAGAGATTTATTGGATCTAAGACCCAAAAACATCAGTTGACAATTAAAAATTGAGAAGATGTAGTCATATGGGATTTACTATAAAAGAGCGTCGTTTGTTAATTTCAAAACAATTTCTTATTTAATATTAGATTTTATAATTTTTTAAATTATAAACCAAAATGTGAAAACAAAAGTTAAACCACTTGGTTTCTGTATGGGGTGAATTAATAAAGCTGGCGGATGATATAGGTACAACTACTAGTTATATATTTTCTCAAATATAAAAAATATCAATGTGGACATGTATGTTCTATAATGTCTAGGTACTTATGCAAAGAAGTAAAAATGCTATTATTGTTTGCAGGTCTCTTTCTACAGGTATTGAACTTAAGATCTTAACACAATCAAGCCAATGCCCCAAGACAGATAGGAATATCGGTAGACAACGGGCATCTGGTTTTAAGTTAAGAAATAACGAAGTTTCTCAAAAAAACTACAGTACAACTTATAGAGAAGAAGACTGAATCACCTGTATATATTGCTTTGACCCTGTAGAATGTGAAGAGTTGATAAAATAAATAGGATTAAACTCTACCCAATCAGAATCTGAAATTTTATTGACCCTTTTTCCTGCAACCACGTGTGAGGTTCGTGGTCAGGTTTTTGAGCCAAAACTGATTATCACGAGCCTGGCCCGTGGTGCATCGGTCAGCCAAAACTGACTATCACTGGCGAGAAGTAAACGCCATGAAAATATCACACGATTCAAGATTTTTTTTTTGTTATTTTTTTGTAAAAACGCTAAGGGAATGTCCATAAACTACTTGGTTCGATCTAGGGGATTTGGGGGGGGGGGGGAGAGGGGTTAGCTAGAAAGTTACACTGGGCTACGTGGCGAGATGGGTTTCTGAGCAAGGTTATATAGCTTTCCATTCATAATGAGATACAGAACACAACAACAGCACGTGAATATTTATTTCAATCATTTAATTATCTCCCTGTGTAATTTACGATAGTCTGACGAGATAAAATGGTACAAAATGTATTCTGGAATCAATAGTGGAAAAAGCTATGTGGGGGGGGGGGGGGGGGGGGGGAGTAGTAGCCAAAGCCATGTCACGCTATATGGACAGGAGGAAAAACGGGGGGTGTCACAGGAGACCCAAATGGAGCTACGTCGTTTATGGACGCTCCCTAATTGTGTGCAATTAGAATTTATTCAGAAATTGGACTGAAGTGTTATTGCTTTATTGATTATTTCAAGCTAATAAACCTTCTCTGATTTATTTACTTAAATTACTAGTCTTTACTATTTGTGGTTTAATTTAATATATCATTTACTTTAAATCTTTTGTTTGTTTTGTTTTCTTTGTTTTTAATTTTTCATTTGTATTTTTGTAATTTATTAAATAAACCTTCCCCGAATTATATTTTTCTAATAGGTATGACACCCCAAGTAAGTCGATGCGATTGGTACAACTTTAGACAGATTTGCAGTATCGTGGAATGGCTCAAAGGCTCGGCAATTCTGTTTGTTTTGGGATTAAGCTGATGAATATTATATCCTTGGACATTTGTTAGTTTGGATCCAGTAATGTGTACGTTTCACACAACGGATTCGCAGCATCACGATATATTTTAAAGCGGCCCTGCACAGCAGTTGCATGCCAAAGACAATTAACATAGGAACTTTTCCATTTTTACTCGATTAGACAATTGTTCTTGATAAAACTAAATAATACTGATACTCACTGTTGTCTTTAGTTGGTTTATTCATAATATCAAAAACAAATTTTCTGTTTTCCATGCAGACTATTTGGCAATTCGCAGATGATACAGGGAAGGTTCTGTGAATTGAACCACTGAACTCTCATTCTACAAAGACATGAGAATATCACAGAACATATGGCATTTATGTTGCTATGGATGAAACTAGAAAAAGGAATAAAGTATAAAAGAAACAAATATACCAGAAAAACAAAAGGTTAATTCTAGAATCTCAAAAACATTGCCACAATTTGTTAGAGAGATTAATTGATATCATTAATTTCTTATCCTCATAATCTGGCCGTTAGAGGTCACAGAAAGTAGCACCGATTACAAACATGGTATTTCCAGTGGTTTTTGGGCATATGCACCACGCATCACTCCTTTAAATGTAAATTCTCAGTGTTCAGAGATGCGGAACGCGCTTATCTAACGGTGCCTAGTGTTTACACGTGCACTATAGATTCAATGCATCAATACTCATCTTTTTGTTTTCATTTGTTTGAAGTTGTTGATGATTTTATTAAGTTGAAGACTATACTAACACATGCAAATATAAATCTTGAAAATGTAGTCACGAGATAATTGAGAAGAATTTTTAGAACTCTCCCAGATTTCTCAGTTTGTAGAAAGTTAATTCGGGTACTTTGGCATTAGCGTGTCCTTACTGTTTATTTCTAAGTGTCTCTATCTTAACTTAAAACAGTTATGTTTCAGTGAAAATGTAAATTAATACATAATTAAAAAATGAAACCTTACAATAGAACTTTTAATTGACTGATTCACACTAAGGGCCTATCATGGTGGTAACATAACCTCACTTTCATAAGGCCTAAACTGTTTTGTTAAAAACTATTCCCGCTATTCTTCAGTTTAAAGGCGGTCTTGACAACAAGAAAAATTAACATTAGAAGAAAGTGGGTTCTGGCTGGTATCAGATATTATTCATATGGCAAATTAGTAGATTTCTTTAGGGTAATTGCTTGTTTAAGCAAAGAATAGATTTCGTCACAAAAAATTTCTAGTAATACGGAAAGTCTTTGGAAAAGAACTGAAAATGATATATACAAATAACAGGACTGGTTCTGCAGAAGAGAAAAGTAGCCTAATCAGTGGTATTTTTTATCTTTTAACTTTCACCAGATATTAGGAAGAGCCAGTAGAAATCCTGACCAATATGTCGTCACATGCAGAGTAAAATGAATATACCTGAGTAGATATTATGGAGGAAGATGGTGGTCTAGTAACGGAAGCGGTATATATCGCTAGGAATATTTTGTGTATATTTTTGGAGAGTGTGGAAGCAGTAGTTGTAAATATCAGATCTTGTGTTGATAGCGTATCGACCAAATGTTTGATTGCAGTTATGCTCTGGCTCACAGCTGTACCTTTATATAGAGAGAGGAAAGTGCCCTATACCAGATCCTTCCCCCTAAAGTGGACCCCGGATCTCCTGCCCAGGCATTCTCCTGAACTCTAGTCGGATCAAGTGTAAATAGTAGTTAAGGCTTCTATTATTCTGTAGAAGAATGCTCGCATCACCTCTTTATTGTTTGTTCATCAAATCGCCATTACGTGCTTTTGTAGCGGTGTATTTCTCGCTACGGGTTTGTCATGGATGGCTGAGTAGGCTAAGTGGCCGTGCGGTAACTTACTTGTCAGGATGTGTTACACGATGACACGGCTCTGGCGTTCTTCTCGTCTCGCTACCTAGCTGCTTGAGGAGTAAATAATGTTGAGGTGACTATTACTGAAACATTCTATTAGTACACCTCCTGGTTTATTGACACCTTATTTCCATACGATACATCTTCGCTGGTTTCCCTACAACAGAACTCCATAGCTTGCTACTGCTCCGAACGGACGAATGCTTTGGCTATCATGATGCGTAACTATTAACGACTTGCTTGGCGGTGGCGCGCAGCGGTAGATACTCCAACTGACATAGTGACAGTCGATCACTGTCCTAATGATGTCTGCCCGACCTAGTGTCTGACTAGACTGCTCAACCAGATGGACAGGCTGCCAAGACTGACCTGACCTGGACTGACCTGACGGTCTAGCCCCGACTGACCTCTTACGATCCCTGGGCGTGTCCATATATCGCGACACCCAGAGTGACGTCGGCGTGACCGCTTTCCTAACACTCCGGCTAGGCAGTCACCTTCCATCGTGTTCTCGATACATCCCGATGGCTGGTCACGTATTGCTCCCATTTACTGGGTCAGCTGTTTGTGTTAGCTACTTGAGCCTCCGTTTGCGACCTCTTTGCTGTATTGCGGCTGATTGTTTTGCACAACCGCTGACGCTATCGAAACCTACTTTCCTCGGCCGTTGTCCGCTACGCCGACCGCCTGACAGCTTATCGCCGTAACTTCACTTCTCTAACAATTCAAATATTATAATTACAATTTTGCCTATTACATCAACCCCTCTCTTACTTTGGCTTTGTCCCTAAAGCCATTTATTCTGATGTGCTATTTTCACTGTGCTATGGAATTCTCTTGCGGGGTTACAAATTCAATACAACCATATAACATAGTTTCAAAAATGCCTCTTCTGTTCGACGTCCAATCCTGTACAACAAAAGGTTAACATTAGTTTTAATACACTGTGCACTAACATCTAGTGTCACTGGTTTGTACATTATTGCTATCATTTCCGTTGGTGGCTGGCACTGCCATGAAAATTTGTGATGCTCTAGGTAATTGTGTGTTTACTTTAAATTTTGTTAGTTTTTTGGAATATCTCTTGTATATACATAATATAAGAATAATTATAATAGATATAGATACAATTGATGATAAACTAATGGATGTTACTAGAGTCTTATGCCTATTTTGAAGTTGTATTTGTGTTTCTATATTGGCCAACAAATGATTGTATTTTATTGCATCTCTAGCTTGTTGCAGATGTTTGCTTATTTCTGAAGTGAGTATTTCTGGGTTTGTTTGATTTAATTGAAGTAACTTTGGACTATGATATATCCGTTTATCGAAAGTGGGTAATACATAATTGGGAAAGGAAATATTGATTGAACTTATGACATTATGTACGACTGGTATGATAAAATGTTCACTGTGCTGCCTGTTCAATGATTCCTGAAAATGCTAGCTTAATTCTGTCAACTGTTTGATTTAGCTGTTCATTCCAACAAGTAACTGTTATATCCTGCGGTTTTACCATTGTGAACACCCAGTTTTGTTTTATTGGTGCCACATATGGACGATGTATTGATAAAACTTGTCTCTGGCAAAGGCTAGAAAAATTATTCGCAAAAAACATTGAAGTTTCACAGCTCGGAAAATTTCTATCATGTAATGTTATCAAAGGACAAATCGTTACAGCTGAATTATGGCATTTCTAAAAATCTCTATTGTTCACTACGGCGTATGAATTTTGATTTTGGGTTAACAATAATATCTCGTGTGTTTCCCATTGTATGAAATGGTTTGTTTGTTCCCATGCTACTGGAACAGTGTGTATTGAATATCTTGTTAAAACAGAATCAGTTGTGCCGATTGGGGTGTCTATAATGATTCTTAACTGCTCATCCATCAATACTACATTAACTGTAACAATTTGATAATACTTATATATGTGTTCTAAATTGCAAGGAAATAACATATAACTTTGTGCTCCTAAATGTTTCTGAATTGTTTGCAAATGTTGTAAATATACCTTAGGTGGAAGCAAAACATCACTCAATTTCCCATTTGAAGCTTGTATTAATGCAATTCGTAACTTGGTGAGTTCAATTTTAGTATTTGTGACCGTTAAGATTAACTGTTGCAACAACTGGGTACAATATAGTTGCTTGACAAAAACTTTTTCTAACTCCTTTAGGTTCTGATTGAGAGTTGTTTGTACTTCCTCTACTTTTGACATGAATGTGTGTGCTAATTTTGTAATGACAAAAGTTGAATTCGTTACTGCACATTCCAAATTCTTAGTTAACAAAATTTGTTTTGCTGTGCTAATTTCTAAATTTTGAGTCAGTTTTTCTAATCCTACCAACCGGTTATTTACTTTTTTTACATCTTGCTCGGTTGCTGTACCTAGTACCTGTTTTAAAATAGATCCTCCTAGGTTTATCCAACCTCTTTTCGATCTTCTATTTCCCTTGGGCAATAATTCTACTAAATTTTGATACTCTTCGTCTAATGAAACATACAAGGTTCTTAAACTTACTATTAAAGTATGAGTTATATCTTCGTCATAGGACGGTAACTTTTGGAAGGAATCGTCTAATGATTGAAAAATGTTGCTCAACTGTACGCTATGGTTGCGAAGTTCCGTAAAATCAATTTGTGCAATCACTGACCATGTATATGGAGAGTGAATTACATCCTGTTCTTTAACAAAAATTATTCCATTGTCTAGAGGTGTGACCTTATAACTTATAGAATATTCGATTTCTTGTGCTATTACTAATGCTATTGCTAAAACTATCTGGAAACCCATTTTTGCTTATTATAAAGAATAGTATTTACACTTTCCTAATTGTTAGCTGTTTTTAGTTTAACCCTCTTACTATTATAGGCTAATCCTAATTATTCTTATAATTACACGAAAATCTTACTTAACCACTATTGTTTATAGATTGTCAGATACTTATTCTGGTCCGTGTTTACACACTGCACTGCTTACAGTCTGCTCAGCAATGTTGACACTGCGAAGCGCTGAATTGCTGCTAACAGGTCACTTGCCGCTCGTAGTCAGCAATCCTGCGGAACACACGTCTTGTGACAGAATGCTGTACTGTTAATTTCATGTTACACACATGTGTCCTCCTTTCGCTTGTTTGTTTTGTCTGCGATTAGTGACGGTGGGTGTGTGTGTACTGGAGTGTTTTTGTTTATGTGTTAGCATTTTGTTCTTGAGGTAGAGCAGTATTCAACCCATTTATTATCTTTTAATTTCACACTACAATTTCCGTTCAATGCGACTCAATGAACAACATTTATGAATATCTCGCGCAAACTATATTTTATCAATTTACTTTCTATCTTTCAAGTGAGACATGCGCATGGCTATTGTAATTTTGCTACTTATTGCACTTTACTACGGAATTTTTATTATTATTATTATTACTATTATTACTATTTTTATCTATTTATTTTAATCTTTATCTCGCCTTCTCAGGTTGTAGCGCTGCTGCGCCCGGTTTTCTGGACTTACCTTTCCGTCCGTATCTCCTTGTGTGCTATGACTTTCCGTTAATGCTAGTGAAATCCTACTATTATTGCGATTTCGCAATTGATAGTGTTGGTTGGGTACTGCTCCTACTTGTGGTTCTGTGTTCGGTTCTCTCACTTCTTTACCCGATGGTGGTTTATCGGTGTTGCTTAGAACCTGTTGATCGCTTTTACGCCATACATATGGTTTTACTCTGTTTTTGTTTACGATCGCATTTAGCTTGTTGAAGATATTATGATCTGAATGCTAAAATTAGTTACAATAATCTATCCAAAGAAAAAAAACTTAATTTTAATCTGTGGAAGAGCTTTCCGAAATTAAATTGCTGTTTAACTTTACTATACCGACGTTTTTAATAATTTCGTTATGATACTATGTCAATTAAAGAGACCGTTTGTTGCAACACTGTCCTACTTCCCAATGCTATACCACGGTTTTATTTTACCCTCCTCTAGGGCAACCTACCACAGGAACCGTCATTCCATAGGACCAGCCGTGTTTCTAGAGTTGACTGACCTACAATCAAACATCACACCTCACCTGCCGTGTAACTGAGAAAAACCTGTCTTCACGTGACATCGCGTACTGCCCTTTCCAAAGTTAAGGTTAATATATGAACTCCTTTAGAATTAATATGATTTCATCGTTGAATTCAATTTACGGTAATTTAGTGGTATCAACAGGAATACATGTACTTGTTCAATACAAAAAGGCAAAAGTTATATATCTAACACTTCTATAGAGATACAGAGTTTTTTTTTTTTATGTTTAGTGCTTCTGGAATTAACAGACTTGAATCGACGAAGGCTTGCATGACTGGCAGTGTGTTGTACATTACAGTTGACATTTTTATCGTTACTACTCACGAATTGAACTACTTAGTACTTATGTTTATTATCATGTTTGATGATCTACATATGTTTATTAATGGCTCACATTTTACTTCTAGTTTGCGCTCTATGCGTCTTTGTGGCATGCTCCAATTTTCCATTTAACCGCTTATCTGGTGCTTTGGCTAGCGGAATTAGATCATATGGTACTAAACCATCTGGATGATTCGTCCTGATCTGCCATTTCCGCCCTTTACGCATTTTCCACAACGTTTTCCGGCATGGAGGATTAAAAAAAGAAAAAATTTGTTGAGCGTGGAAGTAGCTAGGGGATTATGACGTAGTAGCTTGTTCTGAAAAGTAGGCGTCCCCACTCTCTAAGCACTCGTCTCCCGAGTTTGGTGTAAGCGTTTCCTCCTGGACAATCTTAGACACCTCGCTCCTACTCCGCCCATCTGACCAAACAAAAAATTATTCTAGTAGCCTTAGGCATACTATATCGGTTCCGCGACCATTAGCCTCCATTCTAAACTATGCTGAGTGAGTTCCTGAGACGCTCAACCACTCTTACATAGCACGTTGTTAATAACATTCAATTCACTATTTTACTTTATTCCCCCACTGCAGCTTTACGGGACCCGTATCTCATTAATTTTTCACGATAACAGCACCAGTTCAATATCACGTTTTATTCTAACTCATCACGTATGTTCATCACTTAACTTCTTATACAGCAAATCTTCTTCATTAACTTTCTTATTTACCATATACGCATGCATGCTTCGCTTCGTGACCATTATTAGTTAATCCACCTGATATTGTCATCGCCTGGATGATGAAAAATATACCTCTGTACAATTGCCACTATATTTATCATTACTTTAACTTTGATGGGTTTCAAGACAGATACGCTAAATTCCGACTCCTACGCGTAACTACCTAATCTCTGTGATCGAGCTTGACCTTCAAAAGAGGTCGTATAGCCGTACACACAATTCCACCTCTTCATACTGGAGCATTTGCTAGGCAATTTGAATCCTTTTTGCAGTAACTACTGTGGTTGGCCTTTCCTCAGTAGTCACCTGAATCCTTGAGGGCCTTTATACGATTGCAAAGGATTCACTTTCGTGATGTCACTAAACAACCGCTAATACTCCGAGTATGAATACTCAAACCGTCAGAAATTTCACGCACGGTCCTTCCTTTAGTTATTAAGAGCCACATTTAAATAAATATTCAGTAGATTTACACAGCCACTATGCTTCACCGAAGATTCAGTCATCTCTTTTATCTTCCATACGCTTGGTCACCGTAGCCAAGAATTAATATTTAAGTAGACAATCATTTAATTGCATCAAATCAAAAAGTTTATTTTTACTCCCAACGTTCTAGTTACTGCTTCCGTTCTAGGCATAACCAGTTTCTTTAAAAGCGCGCGTGAAAATTAATCGACTTGTTCTGCACGATTTCCGTCTCAACCTCATGAAAAGATTAATCTATTTTTTCTGTGTCATTTTTCACAACACCGCACCAAGATTGACAGTTTCTTTGCTGAGTTCTAAATTACATTGGACATTAAATGTAATCAAAATACAGTTTATTTTTCGCTGTTATTATGTTTAGGGCATCTTTATTTATTTACTATTTTTGATTTTTCAATTTTTCAGATTTCTATCTCTGCCGAACAATTGCATATCATCCTCTCAGACTGTATGTAAGCTATAGCATATAAGTCATTCCTGTTTTATCAGAAGAATTTACTACAGAAAGATTTTTTCCCTGTGAATACTGAATTAAAGGAAATAAGAAGTAAAATGTAACTAAATTATATAACTTTGCAAAATAATTGTTATTCTCTTAAATACGTGCTGCTATTTTTATGCAGTAAGTTTCGCGATCTTTCGAAGTATATATTCGATCGTAAATTTTGTTTGAGATGACAAAGAAAACATATTTATTATATTTTCATACCGTGAAAAGAATTCTTTAACGCTCTCTCCCGGTTTGCCACTGAATGTCACACTTGGAGATAGAAAAGTGCTTAGTAATTGTAATTCTCTCATCTCGTCTTTAGCTAAAGTTGTTTGAACTTCTAAATTCTCGACTCTTTGGCTAATTTCACTTACCGCTTGATGCACGGTTTGTGCTTGGGACTGAGTGCCTGTACTAGTCATAATTTGGGTTGAAAACTACTCACCCGGTGTGGAAGAATGATGACACGCCCACTGCGCCGCGCGAGAAGAGTCGACCCGCGCCGCTGGCTGCACAGCTCCTGCTCTGCTTGAAGACTAACTCGTACTGACAGCTGGCCCGCGCCGCAGACGACTGCTCCCCGGACTATTACCGCTTCCGCCGTCAGATGTCTTTGCTGCTGCTGCTGCCCGCGCCGTTCGAATCGTTGCTTCTTGCCTATCTTGCACGCCGCCAGAAAGGACCAAATTTACTCAAGGCCTATTATCTCCGTTGTTTTTAGCTTCTTCTTCTTCTTCTTCTTTTCTTCTTCTTCTTCTTTTCTTCTTCTTCTTCTTCTTATCTTCTTCTTCTTCTTCTCTCTTCTTATCTTCTTCTTATCTTCTTATCTTCTTCTTCTTCTTTCTTCTTTTCTTCATCTTCTTTTCTTCTGCGTTCAGTTTCGACCTCGGCTCTATTGAACGAGTTGTTCTTGGACCGATGGTTGGCTCGAAGACCACGACTGATCACAAAATGTAGCGGTGTATTTCTCGCTACGGGTTTGTCATGGAGGGCTGAGTAGGCTAAGTGGCCGTGCGGTAACTTACTTGTCAGGATGTGTTACACGATGACACGGCTTCTGGCGTTCTTCTCGTCTCGCTACCTAGCTGCTTGAGGAGTAAATAATGTTGAGGTGACTATTACTGAAACATTCTATTGGTACACCTCCTGGTTTATTGACACCTTATTTCCATACGATACATCTTCGCTGGTTTCCCTACAACAGAACTCCATAGCTTGCTACTGCTCCGAACGGACGAATGCTTTGGCTATCATGATGCGTAACTATTAACGACTTGCTTGGCGGTGGCGCGCAGCGGTAGATACTCCAACTGACATAGTGACAGTCGATCACTGTCCTAATGATGTCTGCCCGACCTAGTGTCTGACTAGACTGCTCAACCAGACGGACAGGCTGCCAAGACTGACCTGACCTGGACTGACCTGACGGTCTAGCCCCGACTGACCTCTTACGACCCCTGGGCGTGTCCATATATCGCGACACCCAGAGTGACGTCGGCGTGACCGCTTTCCTAACACTCCGGCTAGGAAGTCACCTTCCATCGTGTTCTCGAAACATCCCGATGGCTGGTCACGTATTGCTCCCATTTACTGGGTCAGCTGTTTCGTTAGCTACTTGAGCCTCCGCTTGCGACCTCTTTGCTGTATTGCAGCTGATTGTTTTGCACAACCGCTGACGCTATCGAAACCTACTTTCCTCGGCCGTTGTCCACTACGCCGACCGCCTGACAGCTTATCACCGTAACTTCACTTCTCTAACAATTCAAATATTATAATTACAATTTTGCCTATTACACTTTGGCAGTGGTTAAAGTTTATACATTCTGCTATATTTTTTTAGTTTTCTCCTGGATAAGGGCAAGTAAGCCTTCTGACCTATATATTCCCTTGAATGATGAGGTTTATGTTAATGTTTATCAGTAAACTATTTTGTCGAGAAGTTTTGTTAAAAATTTATTGGCTTAGCAAAAATAACCAGAATAGCATTGCCAAGGACGGAGCTTGTGTAGTTCTCATTTCTGCCCCCAGGCGTTTATAGTGCAACTCTTTGTCAATTCAGTGCCACTTCTGTTGTCGACCTGGCTTGTTCTGTCAATCTGCAGTGATTGTTTTTGCTAGCGCTGTATAGTTATTGTTTAGTTCTTAATGATGGCAATTTAAGTGAACAACGTGCAGCTGTGCAGTTTTGTTTTCCGTACAGTAAAAATGCTGCTGAAACAGTTTTAATATTGAAAACAGCTTACGAAGATGACGCTATGGGAAAAACTCAAGTCTATAAGTGGTTCACCTGGTTGTAAAATGGAAACATGTCGATTGGGGACAAAACTCGTTCTGGATGCCCATCAGCTACCCGAATTGATGTAAATGTTGAATAATTAGAGAGATTGTGCTCTGACTGTCAGCAGACAATTGATCAACTATCAGAGATTAGTGGGTTATCTTGGAGCTCGCTTCAGCGAATATTAACCGAAGTTTTGGGAATTAAAAGGGTTGCTTCCAAGTTTGTTCCTCGGAGTCTGATTGACAATCAAAAAGAACGTTGAGTTGAAACATGTCGTGCTTTCAAACAACAACTTGAAATTGATCCAGATGTACTGTCAATGGTCATTACTGGTGATGAATCGTGGTTCTATAGTTACGATCCAGAAACAGAGCCACAGTCATACCAGTGGAAGATGTTACTGTCACCCAGTCCAAAAGAATATCGTCAAATCAAACACCAAACAATGCTCATTTGCTTTTTTGATATGAAGGGCGTAGTTCATTCAGAGTTTGTTCCCCCACATCAGACCCTTAATCAAACCTTTTATTTGGAAGTTTTAAGAAGATTATTTAGTGACTCAAAACATTCTGACGTAATGATTTCATGCTTTATTATTAGGCTTTTACGGCCTCATTGGACCACTTTACTCATTTTCTTGTTATCTTCTTAGGCATGTGCATGCATGCTCTTTCCAAATTTTCCAGTCGTTGTGATCTTTGTCTTTCCTCATCGGTAAATACCCTCTTCATTGACTGTCGTTTGTCTATTTTTTGTTTAAATCTTATTTTTTTGTCTTTCAATTTTTTGAGTTATTCTGTTTTCTTTTGTAGATCATCCAGGGTTATATCTAATTCTTCCATTTCTTCTTTACATTCCTTAATCCATCCTGCCTGTTGCTTTAGCTTCCAAAGTTTTTTTTTATTCTTCTTCTTATTAATATGGTTTCTGGTGTACTCATGATGTGACTAGAAAGAAATTCTCTTCTTGCGTATAATTTTTGTGATTGGCTCCAGTTCCCTATACACCACCTAATTTTGCACTATCCTCTATTGTCCCTGATATTTCTTGTTTGGACATGTAAATTCTCAGTGGTCAGAGACGCGGAACGCGCTTATCTAACGGTGCCTGGTGTTTACACATGCACTGTAGGTTCAATGCATCAATACTCATCTATTTGTTTTCATTTGTTTGAAGTTGTTGATGATTTTATTAAGTTGAAGACTATACTAACACATGCATTTATAAATCTTGAAAATGTAGTCACGAGATAATTGAGATGAATTTGTAGAACTCTCCAAGATTTCTCAGTTTGTAGAAAGTTATTTTGGGTACTTTGGCATTAGCGTGTCCTCATTGTTTATTTCTCAGTGTCTCTATCTTACCTTATAACAGTTATGTTTCAGTGAAAATGTTAATTAATACATAAATAAAAAATGAAACCTTACAATAGAACTTTTAATTGACTGATTCACGCTAAGGGCCGATCATGGTGGTATCATAACCTCACTTTCATGACGCCAAAACGGTTTGTTAAAACCTATTCCGGCTGTTGTACGGTTAAAAGGCGGTCTTGACCACAAGAAAAATTAACATTAGAAGAAGGTGGGTTCTGGCTGGTAGCAAATATTGTTCATATGGCAAATTATTAGATTTCTTTAGGGTAATTGCTTGTTTAAGCAAAGAAAAGATTTCGTCACAAAAAATTTCTAGTAATACGGAAAGTCTTTGGAAAAGAACTGAAAATGATATATACAAACAACAGGACTGGTTCTGCAGAAGAGAAAAGTAGCCTAATCAGTGGTATTTTTTATCTTTTAACTTTCACCAGATATTAAGAAGAGCCAGTAGAAATCCTGACCAATATGTCGTCACATGCCGTGTAAAATGAATATACCTGAGTAGATATGGAGGAAGATGGTGGTCTAGTTACGGAAGTGGTATATATCGCTAGGAATATTTCGTGTATATTTTTGGAGAGCGTGGAGGTAGTAGTTGTAAATATCAGTTCTTGCTTGGATCGTGAAGTTCCCAAAAAGTCAATTCTATCGACCAAATGTTTGTTTGCAGTTATGCTCTGGCTCACAGCTGTACCTTTATATAGAGAGAGGAAAGTGCCCCATACCGGATCCTTCCCCCTAAAGTGGACCCCGGATCTCCTGCCCAGGCATTCTCCTGAACTCTAGTCGGATCAAGTGTAAATAGTAGTTTAGGCTCCTATCATTATGTAGCAGAATGCTCGCATCACCTCTTTATTGTTTGTTCATCAAATCGCCATTACGTGCTTTGGCAGTGGTTAAAGTTTATACATTCTGCTATATTTTTTTAGTTTTCTCCTGGATAAGGGCAAGTAAGCCTTCTGACCTATATATTCCCTTGAACGATGAGGTTTTATGTTAATGTTTATCAGTAAACTATTTTGTCGAGAAGGTTTGTTAAAACTTTATTGGCTTAGAAAAAATAACCAGAATAGCATTGCCAAGGACGGAGCTTGTGTAGTTCTCATTTCTGCTCCCAGGCGTGTATAGTGCAACTCTTTGTCAATTCAGTGCCACTTCTGTTGTCGATCTGGCTTGTTCTGTCAATCTTCAGTGATTGTTTTTGCTAGCGCTGTATAGCTATTGTTTAGTTTTTAATGATGGCAATTTAAGTGAACAACGTGCAGCTGTGCCGTTTTGTTTTCCGCACAGTAAAAATGCTGCTGAAACGGTTTTAATATTGAAAACAGCTTACGAAGATGACGCTATGGGAAAAACTCAAGTCTACAAGTGGTTCGCCTGGTTTAAAAATGGCAACATGTCGATTGGGGACAAAACTCGTTCTGGATGTCCATCAACTACCCGAATTGATGTAAATGTTGAATAATTAGAGAGATTGTGCTCTGACTGTCAACAGACAATTGATCAACTATCAGAGATTAGTGGGTTATCTAGGAGCTCGGTTCAGCGAATATTAACCGAAGTTTTGGGAATTAAAAGGGTTGCTTCCAAGTTTGTTCCTCGGAGTTGACAATCAAAAAGAACGTTGAGTTGAAACATGTCGTGCTTTCAAACAACAACTTGAAATTGATCCAGATGTACTGTCAATGGTCATTACTGGTGATGAATCATGGTTCTATAGTTACGATCCAGAAACAGAGCCACAGTCATACCAGTGGAAGATGTTACTGTCACCCAGTCCAAAAGAATATCGTCAAATCACACACCAAACAATGCTCATTTGCTTTTTTGATATGAAGGGCATAGTTCATTCAGAGTTTGTTCCCCCACATCAGACCCTTAATCAAACCTTTTATTTGGAAGTTTTAAGAAGATTATGCAATAGTGTTCATCAAAAAAGACCCTATTTGTGGCAGACACGAGACTGGCGCTTCCACCATGACAATGCAACTGTACACACAGCTGTTCCTGATTTCCACGCATGAAGAGGACCATGAAAGGACACTGATATGACAACGTTGAATAGGTCAAGGAAATAAATGAGGGAGGTGCTGTCAGCCATTTCTAAAGAACAGTTGAAGCACCAGTGGGACAAATGTATTAGTTGTAATGGAGAGAAGTTTGAAGGGGAATAGGTTGTTTTGTAAAAAATTTGAGAATGTTCGAGCTTTTAAAAAATGAATCCTATTTTTTTTTTAATTGGTACTTCCTCACATAGTTGTGCAAACGAGACACCCTTTAGTTGCTTAATCAAGACCCCTTAATTTTTCATACTTAAATGGCAAATATGGGATGTAATTCTTCCATTTTTCCGCCCTATAAAGCTCAATTGATGAAAGCTGAAAGAGCTAAAGAAGTCGAGGAAAAATAGCATGAAAGTAATCGAGGTTGCACAAGTACTCACGGTCTGGGACATCGGTCAGCTATAGGACCTCTATAAGGAGCTTGTGAAAAGGTATCTTGATTTTGAGAGAAATGTGAAAGAATCATGCACTGAAAATTTGAAGAGCGTGACTTCTGGAACATTAGATTTGGAATTTCTCCCAGGAGTGTCCCCTTCAAATATGATGATGATGATTGGTGCATGTTTTGAGGCAGTAAATTTTCCGTCATTACAGGAAGACAAATTTGGATGATTTGGGTTATATATTTGCTGTGGGCCCATGTGGATTGAGCTGCGGCATATTAGGATGTGTACATCTGTGGCTTTTGTCGCCAAAAGATTAAATTCTTTTATGTATTTTCTTTGTTTACATATACCCTACATATATGCTATATTTGTGTATTTGAAAAATAATAAACGTTTAATTGTTGTATTTCACTTTAAAACTATGTTTTCTATGATTCACTCCATTTTTCTAATTTTGTTTAGTATTATTTTGTAAATTTTTATGAGGGTTGTGGTTTAGGTAACTATTTTTCATATCGCCAAGCTGTAAGGTTATTTTTTAAGCTTTTTATGTTATGATTTTTAATGATATTGTTTGAAATCAGAATTTTAGTGACTCAAAACATTCTGAAGTAATGATTTCATGCTTTATTATTAGGCTTTTACGGCCTCATTGGACCACTTTACTCATTTTCTTGTTATCTTCTTAGGCATGTGCATGCATGCTCTTTCCAAATTTTCCAGTCGTTGTGATCTTCGTCTTTCCTCATCGGTAAATACCCTCTTCATTGAGTGTCGTTTGTCTGTTTTTTATTTAAATCTTAATTCAGTTTTCTTTTGTAGATAATCCAGGGTTATATCTAATTCTTCCATTTCTTCTTTACTTTCCTTAATCCATCCTGCCTGTTGCTTTAGCTTCCAAAGTTTTTTTTTTTATTCTTCTTCTTATTAATATGGTTTCTGGTGTACTCATGATGTGACTAGAAAGAAATTCTCTTCTTGCGTATAATTTTTGTGATTGGCTCCAGTTCCCTGTACACCACCTAATTTTGCACTATCCTCTATTGTCCCTGATATTTCTTGTTTGGACATGTTGTTGCTATTCTTCTCTCCATTTTTATAATTTTGTCAATTCTGTTTTTCTGAGTAACTTGAAATAAGAGTTTAGCTTCCGTATGTTACTTCTGCCTGAACCACCATCTTGTGGTGTTTTAGTTTTGTTTTGATTGATAGACATTGTTTGTTGTATGTAGACTATATTAGTTTTAGAGCTTTTATCATTTTGTTAGTTCTCTCTTGCCAGGCAGGTTTTTCATTCAAATTATATGTTATAATTTCGCCTAGGTATTTACATTGTTCTACTATTCTTCTTTTGTGCTATCTTCAGTTACGTGGTTTTTTTTACCAGAGCCTCTGTTACCATAATTATAGTCTTTTCAAAAGATATTTAGAGTCCTAATTTTTGTGCTATATTTTGTAGACTAATTATTTGATTCTTGGTTTCTTGTATGTTATTAGCTTGTAAGGCTAAGTCATCTACAAATCCCAAACAATTTAGGTTTGTTTGATCTTTCTTGGTGACAATTTTTTATGTTTTTAGAATTTTCCTTGTACCATTCTCTCATCACGAATTCAAGGGCACTGTTGAAGAGCAGTGGTGAAAGACCATCTCCCTGTCTTAGCCCTGTTTTAATCATAAATGGTTAACATAGTTCTCCTCTGAAACTTACTGTAGATTTTGTATTTGTGACGGTTAATTTGATCATTTTTATTAATTTGGGATGGAGTCCAAAATTCCTTAATGTGCCCAGCATTGAATCTGTGGATACATTCATAGGTTTTCTTGAAGCTTTCAAAGGTTGTTACTGTCTTCTGTTGTAGGCATCCATTATTAATTATAAGGTGATTATCTGCTCTGGGCAGCTTCTCCATGGTCTAAATCCTCCTTGATAGTTTCCTAGTTTCCTGTTCAAGTTGACCTTTGGAGAGATTGTAGAGAATTCTCGACATGGCTTTATACGTTCAAGTCAAGGAGACACCTCTGTAATTGCCTGGGTTTGATTTTTCTCCTTTTTATATAATGGATGTATTATAGGTTTAGTCCAATGTTCTGGTAGCTCTTTTGTGTTTCTGATCTTCACCATGCATTGGTATAATGATATCTTTGCTGATTCTGCAGGATATGAATATGGGAAAAAAGCAATGTGCTACATTGGGGAGGGGGGATTACAGGAGGCCAGAATGGAGTTTTGTGGTTTATGGGCGCTCCGTAATTGTGTGCAATTAGAATTTATTCAGAAATTGGACTGAAGTGTTATTGATTTATTGCTTATTTCAAGATAATAAACCTTCTCTGATTTATTTGCTTCAGTTACTAATCTTTAATGTTTGTTGTTTAATGTATCATACACTTAATCTTTTGTTTGTTTTTATTTTGTATTTTTGTAATTTTTAAATAAACTTT
This sequence comes from Vandiemenella viatica, assembly GCA_031002005.1. Classification (NCBI taxonomy): domain Eukaryota; kingdom Metazoa; phylum Arthropoda; class Insecta; order Orthoptera; family Morabidae; genus Vandiemenella; species Vandiemenella viatica. The sequence continues at coordinate 133,009,931 of CM061921.1, read as the reverse complement.
TCCCGAAATATATTTTTCTAATAGGTAGGACACCCCAAGTAAATTGTGTGCGATTGGTACAACTTTAGACAGATTTGCTGAGTCGTGGAATGGCTCAAAGGCTCGGCAATTCTGTTTGTTTTGGGACCAAGCTGTTGAATCTTAAATCCTAGGGCATTTGTTAGTTTGGGAGGTGGTAATGCGTTTCCAATAGTGGAGTCATGATATATTTCAAAGCAGCCTTGCACAGGAGTTACATAACAATGATGTGGATTATCCCAAAGACAAAGACCCTAGGCACTTTTCCAATTTTTTGTTCTCGAAGAAACTTGAAACTCAATGTTGTCTTTAGTTGGTTTATTCAAAATATCAAAAATAAATTTTCTGTTTTCCATGCAGACTGTTTGGCAGTTCACAGATGGTACAGGGAGGGTGCTGTGAATGGAACCACTGAACTCTCATTCTACAAAGACATGAGAATATCACAGAACATATGGCATTAATGTTGCTATGGATGAAACTAGAAAAAGGAATAAAGTATAAAAGAAACTAATATACTAGAAAAACAAAAGGATAATTCTAGAATCTCAAAAACATTGCCACAATTTGTTTGAGAGATTAATTGATATCATTAATTTCTTATCCTCATAATCTGGCAGTTAGAGGTCACAGAAAATAGCACCGATTACAAATATGGTATTTCCAGTGGTTTTTGGGCATATGCACCACGCATCAATCCTTTAAATGTAAATTCTCAGTGGTCAGAGACGCGGAACGCGCTTATCTAACGGTGCCTGGTGTTTACACATGCACTGTAGGTTCAATGCATCAATACTCATCTATTTGTTTTCATTTGTTTGAAGTTGTTGATGATTTTATTAAGTTGAAGACTATACTAACACATGCATTTATAATCTTGAAAATGTAGTCACGAGATAATTGAGATGAATTTGTAGAACTCTCCAAGATTTCTCAGTTTGTAGAAAGTTATTTTGGGTACTTTGGCATTAGCGTGTCCTCATTGTTTATTTCTCAGTGTCTCTATCTTACCTTATAACAGTTATGTTTCAGTGAAAATGTTAATTAATACATAAATAAAAAATGAAACCTTACAATAGAACTTTTAATTGACTGATTCACGCTAAGGGCCGATCATGGTGGTATCATAACCTCACTTTCATGACGCCAAAAACGGTTTGTTAAAACCTATTCCGGCTGTTGTACGGTTAAAAGGCGGTCTTGACCACAAGAAAAATTAACATTAGAAGAAGGTGGGTTCTGGCTGGTAGCAAATATTGTTCATATGGCAAATTATTAGATTTCTTTAGGGTAATTGCTTGTTTAAGCAAAGAAAAGATTTCGTCACAAAAAATTTCTAGTAATACGGAAAGTCTTTGGAAAAGAACTGAAAATGATATATACAAACAACAGGACTGGTTCTGCAGAAGAGAAAAGTAGCCTAATCAGTGGTATTTTTTATCTTTTAACTTTCACCAGATATTAAGAAGAGCCAGTAGAAATCCTGACCAATATGTCGTCACATGCCGTGTAAAATGAATATACCTGAGTAGATATGGAGGAAGATGGTGGTCTAGTTACGGAAGTGGTATATATCGCTAGGAATATTTCGTGTATATTTTTGGAGAGCGTGGAGGTAGTAGTTGTAAATATCAGTTCTTGCTTGGATCGTGAAGTTCCCAAAAAGTCAATTCTATCGACCAAATGTTTGTTTGCAGTTATGCTCTGGCTCACAGCTGTACCTTTATATAGAGAGAGGAAAGTGCCCCATACCGGATCCTTCCCCCTAAAGTGGACCCCGGATCTCCTGCCCAGGCATTCTCCTGAACTCTAGTCGGATCAAGTGTAAATAGTAGTTTAGGCTCCTATCATTATGTAGCAGAATGCTCGCATCACCTCTTTATTGTTTGTTCATCAAATCGCCATTACGTGCTTTGGCAGTGGTTAAAGTTTATACATTCTGCTATATTTTTTTAGTTTTCTCCTGGATAAGGGCAAGTAAGCCTTCTGACCTATATATTCCCTTGAACGATGAGGTTTTATGTTAATGTTTATCAGTAAACTATTTTGTCGAGAAGGTTTGTTAAAACTTTATTGGCTTAGAAAAAATAACCAGAATAGCATTGCCAAGGACGGAGCTTGTGTAGTTCTCATTTCTGCTCCCAGGCGTTTATAGTGCAACTCTTTGTCAATTCAGTGCCACTTCTGTTGTCGATCTGGCTTGTTCTGTCAATCTTCAGTGATTGTTTTTGCTAGCGCTGTATAGCTATTGTTTAGTTTTTAATGATGGCAATTTAAGTGAACAACGTGCAGCTGTGCCGTTTTGTTTTCCGCACAGTAAAAATGCTGCTGAAACGGTTTTAATATTGAAAACAGCTTACGAAGATGACGCTATGGGAAAAACTCAAGTCTACAAGTGGTTCGCCTGGTTTAAAAATGGCAACATGTCGATTGGGGACAAAACTCGTTCTGGATGTCAATCAACTACCCGAATTGATGTAAATGTTGAATAATTAGAGAGATTGTGCTCTGACTGTCAACAGACAATTGATCAACTATCAGAGATTAGTGGGTTATCTAGGAGCTCGGTTCAGCGAATATTAACCGAAGTTTTGGGAATTAAAAGGGTTGCTTCCAAGTTTGTTCCTCGGAGTTGACAATCAAAAAGAACGTTGAGTTGAAACATGTCGTGCTTTCAAACAACAACTTGAAATTGATCCAGATGTACTGTCAATGGTCATTACTGGTGATGAATCATGGTTCTATAGTTACTATCCAGAAACAGAGCCACAGTCATACCAGTGGAAGATGTTACTGTCACCCAGTCCAAAAGAATATCGTCAAATCACACACCAAACAATGCTCATTTGCTTTTTTGATATGAAGGGCATAGTTCATTCAGAGTTTGTTCCCCCACATCAGACCCTTAATCAAACCTTTTATTTGGAAGTTTTAAGAAGATTATGCAATAGTGTTCATCAAAAAAGACCCTATTTGTGGCAGACACGAGACTGGCGCTTCCACCATGACAATGCAACTGTACACACAGCTGTTCCTGATTTCCACGCATGAAGAGGACCATGAAAGGACACTGATATGACAACGTTGAATAGGTCAAGGAAATAAATGAGGGAGGTGCTGTCAGCCATTTCTAAAGAACAGTTGAAGCACCAGTGGGACAAATGTATTAGTTGTAATGGAGAGAAGTTTGAAGGGGAATAGGTTGTTTTGTAAAAAATTTGAGAATGTTCGAGCTTTTAAAAAATGAATCCTATTTTTTTTTTTTTTTTAATTGGTACTTCCTCACATAGTTGTGCAAACGAGACACCCTTTAGTTGCTTAATCAAGACCCCTTAATTTTTCATACTTAAATGGCAAATATGGGATGTAATTCTTCCATTTTTCCGCCCTATAAAGCTCAATTGATGAAAGCTGAAAGAGCTAAAGAAGTCGAGGAAAAATAGCATGAAAGTAATCGAGGTTGCACAAGTACTCACGGTCTGGGACATCGGTCAGCTATAGGACCTCTATAAGGAGCTTGTGAAAAGGTATCTTGATTTTGAGAGAAATGTGAAAGAATCATGCACTGAAAATTTGAAGAGCGTGACTTCTGGAACATTAGATTTGGAATTTCTCCCAGGAGTGTCCCCTTCAAAATATGATGATGATGATTGGTGCATGTTTTGAGGCAGTAAATTTTCCGTCATTACAGGAAGACAAATTTGGATGATTTGGGTTATATATTTGCTGTGGGCCCATGTGGATTGAGCTGCGGCATATTAGGATGTGTACATCTGTGGCTTTTGTCGCCAAAAGATTAAATTCTTTTATGTATTTTCTTTGTTTACATATACCCTACATATATGCTATATTTGTGTATTTGAAAAATAATAAACGTTTAATTGTTGTATTTCACTTTAAAACTATGTTTTCTATGATTCACTCCATTTTTCTAATTTTGTTTAGTATTATTTTGTAAATTTTTATGAGGGTTGTGGTTTAGGTAACTATTTTTCATATCGCCAAGCTGTAAGGTTATTTTTTAAGCTTTTTATGTTATGATTTTTAATGATATTGTTTGAAATCAGAATTTTAGTGACTCAAAACATTCTGAAGTAATGATTTCATGCTTTATTATTAGGCTTTTACGGCCTCATTGGACCACTTTACTCATTTTCTTGTTATCTTCTTAGGCATGTGCATGCATGCTCTTTCCAAATTTTCCAGTCGTTGTGATCTTCGTCTTTCCTCATCGGTAAATACCCTCTTCATTGAGTGTCGTTTGTCTGTTTTTTGTTTAAATCTTATTTTTTTGTCTTTCAATTTTTGAGTTATTCTGTTTTCTTTTGTAGATAATCCAGGGTTATATCTAATTCTTCCATTTCTTCTTTACTTTCCTTAATCCATCCTGCCTGTTGCTTTAGCTTCCAAAGTTTTTTTTTTTATTCTTCTTCTTATTAATATGGTTTCTGGTGTACTCATGATGTGACTAGAAAGAAATTCTCTTCTTGCGTATAATTTTTGTGATTGGCTCCAGTTCCCTGTACACCACCTAATTTTGCACTATCCTCTATTGTCCCTGATATTTCTTGTTTGGACATGTTGTTGCTATTCTTCTCTCCATTTTTATAATTTTGTCAATTCTGTTTTTCTGAGTAACTTGAAATAAGAGTTTAGCTTCCGTATGTTACTTCTGCCTGAACCACCATCTTGTGGTGTTTTAGTTTTGTTTTGATTGATAGACATTGTTTGTTGTATGTAGACTATATTAGTTTTAGAGCTTTTATCATTTTGTTAGTTCTCTCTTGCCAGGCAGGTTTTTCATTCAAATTATATGTTATAATTTCGCCCAGGTATTTACATTGTTCTACTATTCTTCTTTTTGTGCTATCTTCAGTTACGTGGTTTTTTTTACCAGAGCCTCTGTTACCATAATTATAGTCTTTTCAAAAGATATTTAGAGTCCTAATTTTTGTGCTATATTTTGTAGACTAATTATTTGATTCTTGGTTTCTTGTATGTTATTAGCTTGTAAGGCTAAGTCATCTACAAATCCCAAACAATTTAGGTTTGTTTGATCTTTCTTGGTGACAATTTTTTATGTTTTTAGAATTTTCCTTGTACCATTCTCTCATCACGAATTCAAGGGCACTGTTGAAGAGCAGTGGTGAAAGACCATCTCCCTGTCTTAGCCCTGTTTTAATCATAAATGGTTAACATAGTTCTCCTCTGAAACTTACTGTAGATTTTGTATTTGTGACGGTTAATTTGATCATTTTTATTAATTTGGGATGGAGTCCAAAATTCCTTAATGTGCCCAGCATTGAATCTGTGGATACATTCATAGGTTTTCTTGAAGCTTTCAAAGGTTGTTACTGTCTTCTGTTGTAGGCATCCATTATTAATTATAAGGTGATTATCTGCTCTGGGCAGCTTCTCCATGGTCTAAATCCTCCTTGATAGTTTCCTAGTTCCTGTTCAAGTTGACCTTTGGAGAGATTGTAGAGAATTCTCGACATGGCTTTATACGTTCAAGCCAAGGAGACACCTCTGTAATTGCCTGGGTTTGATTTTTCTCCTTTTTATATAATGGATGTATTATAGGTTTAGTCCAATGTTCTGGTAGCTCTTTTGTGTTTCTGATCTTCACCATGCATTGGTATAATGATATCTTTGCTGATTCTGCAGGATATGAATATGGGAAAAAGCAATGTGCTACATTGGGGAGGGGGGATTACAGGAGGCCAGAATGGAGTTTTGTGGTTTATGGGCGCTCCGTAATTGTGTGCAATTAGAATTTATTCAGAAATTGGACTGAAGTGTTATTGATTTATTGCTTATTTCAAGATAATAAACCTTCTCTGATTTATTTGCTTCAGTTACTAATCTTTAATGTTTGTTGTTTAATGTATCATACACTTAATCTTTTGTTTGTTTTTATTTTGTATTTTTGTAATTTTTAAATAAACTTTTCCCGAAATATATTTTTCTAATAGGTAGGACACCCCAAGTAAATTGTGTGCGATTGGTACAACTTTAGACAGATTTGCTGAGTCGTGGAATGGCTCAAAGGCTCGGCAATTCTGTTTGTTTTGGGACCAAGCTGTTGAATCTTAAATCCTAGGGCATTTGTTAGTTTGGGAGGTGGTAATGCGTTTCCAATAGTGGAGTCATGATATATTTCAAAGCAGCCTTGCACAGGAGTTACATAACAATGATGTGGATTATCCCAAAGACAAAGACCCTAGGCACTTTTCCAATTTTTTGTTCTCGAAGAAACTTGAAACTCAATGTTGTCTTTAGTTGGTTTATTCAAAATATCAAAAATAAATTTTCTGTTTTCCATGCAGACTGTTTGGCAGTTCACAGATGGTACAGGGAGGGTGCTGTGAATGGAACCACTGAACTCTCATTCTACAAAGACATGAGAATATCACAGAACATATGGCATTAATGTTGCTATGGATGAAACTAGAAAAAGGAATAAAGTATAAAAGAAACTAATATACTAGAAAAACAAAAGGATAATTCTAGAATCTCAAAAACATTGCCACAATTTGTTTGAGAGATTAATTGATATCATTAATTTCTTATCCTCATAATCTGGCAGTTAGAGGTCACAGAAAATAGCACCGATTACAAATATGGTATTTCCAGTGGTTTTTGGGCATATGCACCACGCATCAATCCTTTAAATGTAAATTCTCAGTGGTCAGAGACGCGGAACGCGCTTATCTAACGGTGCCTGGTGTTTACACATGCACTGTAGGTTCAATGCATCAATACTCATCTATTTGTTTTCATTTGTTTGAAGTTGTTGATGATTTTATTAAGTTGAAGACTATACTAACACATGCATTTATAAATCTTGAAAATGTAGTCACGAGATAATTGAGATGAATTTGTAGAACTCTCCAAGATTTCTCAGTTTGTAGAAAGTTATTTTGGGTACTTTGGCATTAGCGTGTCCTCATTGTTTATTTCTCAGTGTCTCTATCTTACCTTATAACAGTTATGTTTCAGTGAAAATGTTAATTAATACATAAATAAAAAATGAAACCTTACAATAGAACTTTTAATTGACTGATTCACGCTAAGGGCCGATCATGGTGGTATCATAACCTCACTTTCATGACGCCAAAACGGTTTGTTAAAACCTATTCCGGCTGTTGTACGGTTAAAAGGCGGTCTTGACCACAAGAAAAATTAACATTAGAAGAAGGTGGGTTCTGGCTGGTAGCAAATATTGTTCATATGGCAAATTATTAGATTTCTTTAGGGTAATTGCTTGTTTAAGCAAAGAAAAGATTTCGTCACAAAAAATTTCTAGTAATACGGAAAGTCTTTGGAAAAGAACTGAAAATGATATATACAAACAACAGGACTGGTTCTGCAGAAGAGAAAAGTAGCCTAATCAGTGGTATATTTTTATCTTTTAACTTTCACCAGATATTAAGAAGAGCCAGTAGAAATCCTGACCAATATGTCGTCACATGCCGTGTAAAATGAATATACCTGAGTAGATATGGAGGAAGATGGTGGTCTAGTAACGGAAGTGGTATATATCGCTAGGAATATTTCGTGTATATTTTTGGAGAGCGTGGAGGTAGTAGTTGTAAATATCAGTTCTTGATTGGATCGTGAAGTTCCCAAAAAGTCAAGTCTATCGACCAAATGTTTGTTTGCAGTTATGCCTGGCTCACAGCTGTACCTTTATATAGAGAGAGGAAAGTGCCCCATACCGGATCCTTCCCCCTAAAGTGGACCCCGGATCTCCTGCCCAGGCATTCTCCTGAACTCTAGTCGGATCAAGTGTAAATAGTAGTTTAGGCTCCTATCATTATGTAGCAGAATGCTCGCATCACCTCTTTATTGTTTGTTCATCAAATCGCCATTACGTGCTTTGGCAGTGGTTAAAGTTTATACATTCTGCTATATTTTTTTAGTTTTCTCCTGGATAAGGGCAAGTAAGCCTTCTGACCTATATATTCCCTTGAACGATGAGGTTTTATGTTAATGTTTATCAGTAAACTATTTTGTCGAGAAGGTTTGTTAAAACTTTATTGGCTTAGAAAAAATAACCAGAATAGCATTGCCAAGGACGGAGCTTGTGTAGTTCTCATTTCTGCTCCCAGGCGTTTATAGTGCAACTCTTTGTCAATTCAGTGCCACTTCTGTTGTCGATCTGGCTTGTTCTGTCAATCTTCAGTGATTGTTTTTGCTAGCGCTGTATAGCTATTGTTTAGTTTTTAATGATGGCAATTTAAGTGAACAACGTGCAGCTGTGCCGTTTTGTTTTCCGCACAGTAAAAATGCTGCTGAAACGGTTTTAATATTGAAAACAGCTTACGAAGATGACGCTATGGGAAAAACTCAAGTCTACAAGTGGTTCGCCTGGTTTAAAAATGGCAACATGTCGATTGGGGACAAAACTCGTTCTGGATGTCAATCAACTACCCGAATTGATGTAAATGTTGAATAATTAGAGAGATTGTGCTCTGACTGTCAACAGACAATTGATCAACTATCAGAGATTAGTGGGTTATCTAGGAGCTCGGTTCAGCGAATATTAACCGAAGTTTTGGGAATTAAAAGGGTTGCTTCCAAGTTTGTTCCTCGGAGTTGACAATCAAAAAGAACGTTGAGTTGAAACATGTCGTGCTTTCAAACAACAACTTGAAATTGATCCAGATGTACTGTCAATGGTCATTACTGGTGATGAATCATGGTTCTATAGTTACTATCCAGAAACAGAGCCACAGTCATACCAGTGGAAGATGTTACTGTCACCCAGTCCAAAAGAATATCGTCAAATCACACACCAAACAATGCTCATTTGCTTTTTTGATATGAAGGGCATAGTTCATTCAGAGTTTGTTCCCCCACATCAGACCCTTAATCAAACCTTTTATTTGGAAGTTTTAAGAAGATTATGCAATAGTGTTCATCAAAAAAGACCCTATTTGTGGCAGACACGAGACTGGCGCTTCCACCATGACAATGCAACTGTACACACAGCTGTTCCTGATTTCCACGCATGAAGAGGACCATGAAAGGACACTGATATGACAACGTTGAATAGGTCAAGGAAATAAATGAGGGAGGTGCTGTCAGCCATTTCTAAAGAACAGTTGAAGCACCAGTGGGACAAATGTATTAGTTGTAATGGAGAGAAGTTTGAAGGGGAATAGGTTGTTTTGTAAAAAATTTGAGAATGTTCGAGCTTTTAAAAAATGAATCCTATTTTTTTTTTTTTTTTAATTGGTACTTCCTCACATAGTTGTGCAAACGAGACACCCTTTAGTTGCTTAATCAAGACCCCTTAATTTTTCATACTTAAATGGCAAATATGGGATGTAATTCTTCCATTTTTCCGCCCTATAAAGCTCAATTGATGAAAGCTGAAAGAGCTAAAGAAGTCGAGGAAAAATAGCATGAAAGTAATCGAGGTTGCACAAGTACTCACGGTCTGGGACATCGGTTTGCTATAGGACCTCTATAAGGAGCTTGTGAAAAGGTATCTTGATTTTGAGAGAAATGTGAAAGAATCATGCACTGAAAATTTGAAGAGCGTGACTTCTGGAACATTAGATTTGGAATTTCTCCCAGGAGTGTCCCCTTCAAAATATGATGATGATGATTGGTGCATGTTTTGAGGCAGTAAATTTTCCGTCATTACAGGAAGACAAATTTGGATGATTTGGGTTATATATTTGCTGTGGGCCCATGTGGATTGAGCTGCGGCATATTAGGATGTGTACATCTGTGGCTTTTGTCGCCAAAAGATTAAATTCTTTTATGTATTTTCTTTGTTTACATATACCCTACATATATGCTATATTTGTGTATTTGAAAAATAATAAACGTTTAATTGTTGTATTTCACTTTAAAACTATGTTTTCTATGATTCACTCCATTTTTCTAATTTTGTTTAGTATTATTTTGTAAATTTTTATGAGGGTTGTGGTTTAGGTAACTATTTTTCATATCGCCAAGCTGTAAGGTTATTTTTTAAGCTTTTTATGTTATGATTTTTAATGATATTGTTTGAAATCAGAATTTTAGTGACTCAAAACATTCTGAAGTAATGATTTCATGCTTTATTATTAGGCTTTTACGGCCTCATTGGACCACTTTACTCATTTTCTTGTTATCTTCTTAGGCATGTGCATGCATGCTCTTTCCAAATTTTCCAGTCGTTGTGATCTTCGTCTTTCCTCATCGGTAAATACCCTCTTCATTGAGTGTCGTTTGTCTGTTTTTTGTTTAAATCTTATTTTTTTGTCTTTCAATTTTTGAGTTATTCTGTTTTCTTTTGTAGATAATCCAGGGTTATATCTAATTCTTCCATTTCTTCTTTACTTTCCTTAATCCATCCTGCCTGTTGCTTTAGCTTCCAAAGTTTTTTTTTTTATTCTTCTTCTTATTAATATGGTTTCTGGTGTACTCATGATGTGACTAGAAAGAAATTCTCTTCTTGCGTATAATTTTTGTGATTGGCTCCAGTTCCCTGTACACCACCTAATTTTGCACTATCCTCTATTGTCCCTGATATTTCTTGTTTGGACATGTTGTTGCTATTCTTCTCTCCATTTTTATAATTTTGTCAATTCTGTTTTTCTGAGTAACTTGAAATAAGAGTTTAGCTTCCGTATGTTACTTCTGCCTGAACCACCATCTTGTGGTGTTTTAGTTTTGTTTTGATTGATAGACATTGTTTGTTGTATGTAGACTATATTAGTTTTAGAGCTTTTATCATTTTGTTAGTTCTCTCTTGCCAGGCAGGTTTTTCATTCAAATTATATGTTATAATTTCGCCCAGGTATTTACATTGTTCTACTATTCTTCTTTTTGTGCTATCTACAGTTACGTGGTTTTTTTTACCAGAGCCTCTGTTACCATAATTATAGTCTTTTCAAAAGATATTTAGAGTCCTAATTTTTGTGCTATATTTTGTAGACTAATTATTTTTTTCTTGGTTTCTTGTATGTTATTAGCTTGTAAGGCTAAGTCATCTACAAATCCCAAACAATTTAGGTTTGTTTGATCTTTCTTGGTGACAATTTTTTATGTTTTTAGAATTTTCCTTGTACCATTATCTCATCACGAATTCAAGGGCACTGTTGAAGAGCAGTGGTGAAAGACCATCTCCCTGTCTTAGCCCTGTTTTAATCATAAATGGTTAACATAGTTCTCCTCTGAAACTTACTGTAGATTTTGTATTTGTGACGGTTAATTTGATCATTTTTATTAATTTGGGATGGAGTCCAAAATTCCTTAATGTGCCCAGCATTGAATCTGTGGATACATTCATAGGTTTTCTTGAAGCTTTCAAAGGTTGTTACTGTCTTCTGTTGTAGGCATCCATTATTAATTATAAGGTGATTATCTGCTCTGGGCAGCTTCTCCATGGTCTAAATCCTCCTTGATAGTTTCCTAGTTCCTGTTCAAGTTGACCTTTGGAGAGATTGTAGAGAATTCTCGACATGGCTTTATACGTTCAAGCCAAGGAGACACCTCTGTAATTGCCTGGGTTTGATTTTTCTCCTTTTTATATAATGGATGTATTATAGGTTTAGTCCAATGTTCTGGTAGCTCTTTTGTGTTTCTGATCTTCACCATGCATTGGTATAATGATATCTTTGCTGATTCTGCAGGATATGAATATGGGAAAAAGCAATGTGCTACATTGGGGAGGGGGGATTACAGGAGGCCAGAATGGAGTTTTGTGGTTTATGGGCGCTCCGTAATTGTGTGCAATTAGAATTTATTCAGAAATTGGACTGAAGTGTTATTGATTTATTGCTTATTTCAAGATAATAAACCTTCTCTGATTTATTTGCTTCAGTTACTAATCTTTAATGTTTGTTGTTTAATGTATCATACACTTAATCTTTTGTTTGTTTTTATTTTGTATTTTTGTAATTTTTAAATAAACTTTTCCCGAAATATATTTTTCTAATAGGTAGGACACCCCAAGTAAATTGTGTGCGATTGGTACAACTTTAGACAGATTTGCTGAGTCGTGGAATGGCTCAAAGGCTCGGCAATTCTGTTTGTTTTGGGACCAAGCTGTTGATCTTAAATCCTAGGGCATTTGTTAGTTCGGGAGGTGGTAATGCGTTTCCCATAATGGAGTCATGATATATTTCAAAGCAGCCTTGCACAGGAGTTACATAACAATGATGTGGATTATCCCCTAGGCACTTTTCCAATTTTGTGTTCTCGAGAAAACTTGAAACTCAATGTTGTCTTTAGTTGGTTTATTCAAAATATCAAAAATAAATTTTCTGTTTTCCATGCAGACTGTTTGGCAGTTCACAGATGGTACAGGGAGGGTGCTGTGAATGGAACCACTGAACTCTCATTCTACAAAGACATGAGAATATCACAGAACATATGGCATTAATGTTGCTATGGATGAAACTAGAAAAAGGAATAAAGTATAAAAGAAACTAATATACCAGAAAAACAAAAGGTTAATTCTAGAATCTCAAAAACATTGCCACAATTTGTTTGAGAGATTAATTGATATCATTAATTTCTTATCATCAAAATCTGGCCCTGTAAAGAGGTCACAGAAAAAGGCACCGATTACAAACATGGTATTTCCAGTGGTTTTTCGGCATATGCACCACACATCCAATCCTTTAAATGTGCGTTTATCTAACGGTGTCTAGTGTTTACAACTGCACTGTATGTTCAATGCATCAATTCTCATCCTTTTGTTTTTCATTTGTTTGAAGTTGTTGATGATTTTATTAAGTTGAAGACTATACTACCACATGCAAATATAAATCTTGAAAATGTATTCATGAGATAATTGAGAATTTGTAGAACTCTTCAATGTTTCTCAGTTTGTAGAATGTTAATTTGGGTACTTTTAATTTACTGCTTCACGCTATAGGCCGATGATGGTGGCAACATAACCTCACTTTCACGAGGCCTAAACTGTTTGTTACAACCTATTCCGGCTCAACAAAATCTTCACAGTTGTCCAGCCGGATGGTGGTTGTAAAACACGATGTTTCGACAAGCTGAATCTGCTGTTTTCATCAGGTATCTTCGATGTGTTCTCTGCCTCGACTATACCGGTTGTTGTTCAGTTAAAAGGCGGTCTTGTGCACAAGAAAAATTAACATCAGAAGAAAGTGGATTCTGGCTGGTAGCAAATATTGTTCATGTGGAAAATTAGTAGATGTGGATGTAGATGAATTGCTTGTTTAAGCGAAGAAAGGATTTCGTCGAAAAAAATTTCTAGTAATACGGAAAGTCTTTGGAAAGGAACTGAAAATGATATATACGAGCAACAGTACTAGTTCTGCAGAAGTGAAAAGTATTGGTATTTTTTTTATCTTTTAACCTTCACCAGATATTAGGAAGAGCCAGTAGAAATCCTGACGAATATGTCGTCACATGCAGAGTAAAATGAATATACCTAAGTAGATATTATGCTGGAACATGGTGGTCTAGTAACGGAAGCGGTTTATATCGCTAGGAATATTTCGTGTATATTTTAGGAGAGTGTGGAAGCAGTAGTTTTAAATATCAGATCTTCCATGGATCGCGAGGTTCCCAAAAAATCAAGCGTATCGATCAAATGTTTGTTTGCATTTATGCTCTGGCTCACAGCTGTACCTTTATATAGAGAGAGGAATGTGCCCTATACCGGAATCCTTCCCTCTACAATTGGACCCCGGATCTCCTGTCCAGGTATTCTCCCTGAACTCTAGTCGGATCAAGTGTAAATAGTATTTTAAGCTTCTATCATTTTGTAGCCGAATGCTCGCGTCACTTCTTTATTGGTTGTTAATCAAATCACCATTACGTGTTTTGGCAGTGGAAAAACTTTATTCATTCAGCTATATGGACCTCGGATCTCCTGCCCAGGTATTCTCCTGAACTCTAGTCGGATCGGGTGTTAAGTAGTAGATTAAGCTTCTATCAGTCTGTAGTAGAATGCTCGCGTCACCACTTGATTGGTTGTTCATCAAATCGCCATTACGTGCTTTGGCAGTGGAAAAAGTTTATACATTCTGCTATATTTTTTTAGTTTTCCCCTGGATAAGGGCAAGTAAGCCTTGTGACCTATATTTTACCCTAAATGATGAAGTTTTTTGTTAGTGTTTATCAATAAACTATTTTGTTGAGAAGTTTGGTTAAAAATTGATTGGGTTTGCAAAAATAACCAGAATAACATTGCCGTTAGTGGAGCTTATGTAGTACTCGTTTCTGCCGCCAGGCGTTTATAGTGCAACACTTTGTCAGCTCAGTGCCACTTCTGTTGTTGACCTGGCTTGCTCTGTCAATCTGTAGTGATTGTTTTTGCTAGCACTGTATTGTTATTGTTTGTTGTTTGATGATTGCAAGTTTAAGTGAACAATGTGCAGCTGCGCAGTTTTGTTTTCTGCTCAGTAAAAATGCTGCTGAAACTGTTGTAATGTTGAAAACAGCTTACAAAATGATGCTATGGGAAAAACTCAAGTCTACTTGTCGTTCGCCGGGTTTAAAAATGGCAACATGTCAGTTGGGGACAAAAGTCTTTCTGGACGTCCATCAACTACCCGAATTGATGTAAATGTTGACTAATTCGAGAGCTTGTCCTCCGACTGTCAACAGACATTTGATCAACTATCAGAGATTAATGGGTTATATTGGAGCTCGGTTCAGTCAATTTTAACGGAAGGATTGGGAATGAAAGGTAGCTGCCAAGTTTGTTTCTCAGGGTCTGACTGACTATCAAATAGAACGTTGAATTGAAGCTTGTCGTGCTTTGAAACAACAACTTGAAATTGATCTAGATTTACTGTCAATGGTCATTACTGTTGATGAGCCATGGTTCAATGGTTTCGATCCAGAAAACAAAGCAACAGACAAGCCTGTGGAAGACGTCATTGTCACCCCGTCAAAAAAAAAAATAATTTCAAGATTGTGATACATTTGGTGTTGATCGCATTAGTTTTTGAGATTTTATCATTTTGTTAGTTCTACCTAGCCAGTTAGATTTTTCATTCAAGTTGTATGTTATTATTTCGCCCAGATATTTAAATTGTTCTACTATTTTTATTTTCCTATTATCTACAGTTATGTGATTTATTATTAGAGGCTCTGTTACCATATTTTCAGTCTTTTCAAAAAAGTATTTAGAATCCTAATTTTTGTAATATATTTTGTAAACTACCATTATTTGATTCCTGGCTTCTTGTATGTTATTAGCTAGTAACGCTAAGTAATCTGTGAATCCCAAACAATTTGATAATTTTTATTAATTTAGAATGGAGTCCAAAATTCCTTAATATGTGCAGCATACAATCATAGACTTTCTTGAAGTTTACAAATGTTGTTACTGTCTTCTTTTCTAGATATCCATTATTAGTTGTAAGGTGATTAACTGCTCTGGGCAGCTTCTTCATTGTCTAAAACCTCGTTGATAGTCTGGTAGTTCCTCTTCAAGTTGTCCTTTGCAGCGATTGTAGAGTCTTCTTGACAAGACTTTATATGTGGAAGCCAAGACGGAGACACCTCTGTAATTGTCTAGGTTTGATTTTTCTTCTTTTTTATATAATTGATGTATTATTGCTGTAGTCCGATGTTCTGGTAGCTCTTTTTCTGTTCCAGATATTTACCATACATTGGTATAGTGATATCTTTGCTGATTTTGCAACATTTTCCAGATATCCACAAATGTTTGATTTTCTCCACTTGCTTTGTAGTTCTTTTGCTCTCTTAAAGCTGTGTAAACTTCATTTATTGTTGGTGGGTTTATATTTTCTGTTGATGTTTTTACTGTGGTTTCTGTGTATATTTGAAGAAGTTCTGGATGATTCTTGTAATTCAGTGGTCTGTCAAATCCTTCTCCTAGGACTTCCATATTTTCTTTATTACACCATGTCAACACGGATTTCGGAAGAAGAGATCGTGTAAAACACAATTGGCCCTATTTTCCCACGACATAATGAAAGTTATCGATGCAGGTTCGCAAGTTGATGCAGTTTTTTTGGATTTTCAGAAAGCTTTTGATTCTGTGCCACACAACCGACTTTTAGCAAAGATTCGAGCTTACGGTATTTCGGCTCAGATTTGCGAGTGGATATGTGATTTTCTAACTGGTCGATCACAGTATGTCGTTGTTGACGGGGAAGCCTCTTCTAAGATAAATGTTACTTCGGGCGTTCCTCAAGGAAGTGTAATAGGTCCACTTCTTTTCTTAATATTTATAAACGATCTAGGTGACAACGTCAAATGCTGGTTGCGATTGTTTGCCGACGATGTGGTTATCTATAGGGAAATAAAGTGCTCTGACGATTGCTTAGAAATTCAGCGTGATTTGGATGCTATTTTCAATTGGTGCAGTAAATGGCAGCTACACTTAATTGCAAAAAGTGTAAGGCAATGCGGATAAGTAACAGGAAGAATCAGTTTGTTCACGAGTACAAAATAAACAAATCAGCTGTTGACACGGTTGATTCCGTGAAGTATCTTTGGGTGATAGTACAAAGCAACATGAAATGGGACATGCACATAACTTCCGTCGTAGGCAAGGCAAATTCTAAATTACGATTCATAGGTTGTATTTTGAGGAATTGTAATGCTCAACAAAGGAGATAGCGTATAAAACACTAGTGCGTCCGCATCTGGATTACTGTTGTGGGGGTTTGGGATCCGTATCGTAAGGTTCTGATTGACTCAGTTGAGAGGGTGCAGAGGAGTGCCGCTAGATTCGTGACTTGTTGTTACAGCCCTTATGAAAGCATCACATAATTGATACATAGATTGGGCTGGGATAGTTTGGAAAGAGAGACGACGTATCTTGCGTTCGAATTTATTGGAGAATATGTGAAAAAATTTAGATTTCGAGTGCAATGAAATACTTCTTCCGCCAACCTATTTAGGTTGAAATGATCGGAGGGATAAGATTAGAGAAATAAGATGCCGTACTGATACTTATATGTATTCCTTCTTTCCTCGCACTATTCGGGATTGGAATGGGCGGGTTTAGGATTGGTGCTTAGCACCCTCTGCCACCCACAATGTTTGTGATTTGCAGAGTATGAATGTAGATGTAGATGGTCCATCTTATTGTTTTTATCCTTTAGCATTGGTGTTTGGGGATTATATGTTTGGAGTTGCCTGCTAAATTATTGTAGTAATCTCGCTAGTTTGTTTCTATCATTAAAAGTATATAATTTTGTTATTGGCGTTTAACTCTCCTTATTACTTTTTGGGTTAGCTTTGTTTGCTTTGTAAGTTCCAAGTGTGATTCTTCAGATTTCTGACTCTGATATCTTACCCAAACTTGGTGCTTATCTTCTACAGTTTTATCACATTTATCATTTCACCATTGGTGTTTTTTTCCTGGGATTTATTGGGGCTATTTGTTCGGCTATTTGTTTCGGTTGGGGAATTATTTCCTCCAGATTATCTGGTAATTTTACACTCCCAGTTTTTTATCTTCATATTCTGTGTTATTTATCAGTTTATGTTGGTCGTAGGCTGTTTTCTTTTTGGGGTGGCAACTTTTCTTTGTCAATGGAGTGAACTTAATTTTTATTTTTACCATGTTATGATCTGATCCAGTGTCTGTTCCCGTCAGGACTTTTACATTGTAGATTTCTCTGTGATAATTCTTATCCATACAAACATGATCCAACCTGCCATTCCCCTTTTTTCAGTCTGGGTGTTTCCAGGTTTTGAGTTTATTTGGTCTTCTCATGAAGTATGTGGATTTTGAAATGATGTTATGGTTCCTGCAGAATTCCACCAGTCTTATATCATACTTGTCCGTTCTTCTTTGTCCTGGCCATTTCCCTATTACATCTCTATATTATCTTTTTTCCCTTCTTAATTAAGTATTGTTAAAAATCTCCAAATATAATTTTGGTATGCTTTTTGTTTGTAGTTGTTGCTGTTTGACCCAAACGTTCCCAAAATTCATCCACCTCTTCTCTATGTTCTTTCCTATCATTTTTGTCATTAGTTGGTGCATGGGAATTTATTATAGTGTATATTCTATTGGCAGCTTTTATAGTTACCTTGGAGATCCTAGAAGATTTTGTTTTGAATTCTACTATTGTCTCTATTATTTTGAGGTTGACTATGAATCCTGTTCCGAATTGTGGACTTTACTTCATCACTCTTTTTCCTGGCATTCCCTTGTAAATTCTATACCCTTGTGATTCCATTGGTTCCTGATCAGTATTTCCCATATCCTGGATTCTGGCTATCAGTATTCCTTTCCGATCCATTTTGTCTGTCAAAGTTTTGAGTTTCCCTTGGTGGATGAGGGAGTTTATATTGTGTTGTCTGCACTGTTTATTTCTAAATTGGTCTTCTGTTAGTCTTGGGTATTTCTAAATGCTCCGACTCATCTAGGTCATCTATCAAGTGACTGTCCGCCGTATCCGAGTGCAGTCTTCCCTGGTTGTTGCCAGGCAGTGGAATTTTGCTTAAAAGATTTCCTTCCATGTTGACTTTCAATTTTATTCAACCCTGTGTGGAGCAAGCTCAGAGTTACAACTACTGTTGTTAAGTGTTTCGTCAGCGATAGCTATTTTATTTCACTCAAGTCTGCCGGCAAACCGGTTAGGACCCAGAGTATCACCTATCCGCCTTCTATGACAGCATAAGGGGCCATCCATAAAATATGTCACGCCTTGAGGGGGAGTCAACAAAGTGTGACATCATGTGACGGGGGACGTGCCATAAACTTAATCACATGTCATGCATAATTTTATTCCTTTTTATCTCATATTGCCCCAGTGTCGAGGTATACATATTTAAATGATCATGTGGCATCTGTGGACTATATCTTTCATCATACAAAGCCACTAATCAACATAAGCAATTATATAAGAGGCAACTAGAGGTTTTCCCAAACATGAAGATTCGTCCGCAAAGCATTGCCCCTACACGAAACAGGGAAAAATCTTTGCTTATTAAACGATGATGATGCTTTATGGTTGGATGAAGATGATGATGACACATCTAATGTTTCCAACCAGGGCCGGATCCAGGTAGGCTGAAGCCCCCCCACAAAAGTATCTAGGTCCATCTCCGACATTGTCATTTTGGGGACCTTTTTTTTTTAGCTCTACGGATTTTTGGCCCGAAGAGAGCATAAATACTACCTTTGCCCGACTCAAGCCCTCCCCCAAACCAAAATCCTGGATCTGCCCCTGTTCCCAACACTATCGAAATCAAGAATGAATTAACTATTATGCCAATAATAAACAGTGTCAGGGAATGGATTCAAAATCCATGGACACATGATGACTCAATTTTGTATAATTAATTCGATTTTTTTGTTTTTTCTTTATATTTTCTTAAATGTTTGATTTATTGTTGATATGACGTTTTTTGCTGTCGTCAGTCTTTCGACTGGTTTGATGCAATCCTCCATCCTTTCCTATCCTGTGCTAACCTTTCATTTCTACATACCCATTACAGCCCACGTCCTCAATTATCTGTTTCATATATTCTAATCTCTGTCTTCCTCTACAGTTCTTACCTTCGACTGTTCCCTCAACTAACAAATTAACCAATCCTGCATGTCTCAAAATGTGACCTACCAGCCTGTCTCCTCTTTCTCTAAGCTTCTTCCACAAACTTCTTTTCTCACCCATCATTTCCAAAACTCGTTCATTTCTTACTTTATCTGTCCACTTAATTTTCAGCATTCTTCTGTAGCACCACATTTCAAATGCTTAAATTTTCTTTATTTCCAGGTATTCCTAAAGTCCATGTTTCGCTACCATAAAGTGTTGTGCTCCACACAAAGAGTTTTTAAAAAGTTCTTTCTAATTCCTTAGATCAATATTTGAAACTAAAAGGTTTCTCTTTTTTCATGAAGGCTCTTTTTGCTAGTGCTATTCTGCTTTTAACATCATCCTGCTTCGGCCCATCGATTGTAATTTTACTTCCCAAGTAACAGAATTCACTTACTTCTTCTATTGCATCCGATCCTATTTTTATATTTAATCTACCAGTATTGGTATCATTTATGCTACATTTCATCGCTTTTGTCTGCTTTGATTTATATTCAGTCCAAAATCCTCCTCCAGTATTTTATTAATGCCATTCAGTAACTTCTCAATATCCTCAGCCCTCTCTGCTAACAAGACAATGTCATCAGCAAATCGTAGCATACTGATTTTTTCTCCATGAAAACTTATGCCACATGGAAATTTTTCTTTGACTTTCTTCATTGCTTCTTCTACATACAAGTTGAATATTAACGGGGATAGACTACAACCTTGTCTCACACCTTTTTTAACTGATGCATGTCTCTCGTGATTATCTACTTTTGTTATAGCCATTTGATTCTTATATAGTTTATAGAGAATTCTTCTATCTCTATACTTTAGACCTGATTTCTTAAAAATTTTGAACATCTTGTTCCACCTAACATTATCAAAAGCTTTTTCTAAATCAACAAATGCCATAAAAGTATCTTTGTTTTTCTTGATCTGCCCTTCAAGTATTAATCTTAAAGACAGAATTGCTTCCCTTGTACCGCGATTTTTCCTAACCCAAACTGATCTTCACCTACTGTGTCTTCTACGATCCTTTCCATTTCTCTGTATATTATTCTGGTCAGTAATTTTGAAGCATGTGATGTTAGACTAATATTGTGATAATTCTCACATTTGTCAGCTTGTGCTTTCTTTGGAAGTGTGAAGATGATATTTTTTATTAACATCGGTTGGAATTTCTCCTGTTTCATAACTTTTTGATATCAGCTTGAATAATCTTTCTATTCCTTCCTCTCCTAGGGATTTAAGAAGTTCTGCAGGGATCTCATCAATTCCAACTGCCTTATTTGCTTTCAAGTCATTCAGAGCTTTATTAAATTCTGTCCTCAAAACAGGATCTCCTAAGTCATCAATGTTGACATCACTTTCCTTTTCCATTACACTATTATTCAAGTCGTCCTCAACATACAGTTTCTCATTCTTTCCATCGGTTAGCTCCATCTTCTGAGCTTAAAAGAGGTTTCCCATCGGCAGCTTTAATGTTCATACCTCTTTTCTTCATTTCTCCAAAATTCTGTTTGAGCCTTCGTAGGCAACATCTACTTTCCCTGCGACCATTTCCTTTTCTACTTCTTCACACTTTTGCTTGTAGCCATTTTTCTTTTGCTATTTTGCATTTCCTATTTATTTTATTTCTAAATTGCCTGTACTGCTCTCTTCTTGCATCATCCTGAGCATTTTTGTACCTTCCCCTCTGATCCATCAGCTCCAAAATTTCTTCTGTGATCCAAGGTTTTCAGGCAGCTCGTTTCCTAAAACCTAATGTTTCTTTACCAGCTTTCATTATTTCGGTCTTTAATGTGTTCCATTCATCCTCGGTTGAGATCCTTTCAGAGTTACTTCTTAGACCCAAGTCTACCATTTCTGCAAATTTTTCTATGATGTTAGATTGTTTCAGTTTATTCACTTCCAGTCCGTTCTGCTTATACTGCTTCCTTATTCACTTAAATTTCAGCCCGCACTCCATTATTATCAAATTATGGTGAGAGTCTATGTCTGCTCTTGGGTACGCTTTACAGTCTAGAACTGATTCCTGAATCTCTGTTTGACCATGATATAATCTAGCTGATATCTGCCTGTATCCACAGGACGTTTCCAGGTGTATATTCTTCTTGCATGGTTCTTAAACAGTGTGTTGCCACTACTAGCTTATAACTATCACAAAATTCTAGCAACTTGCTTCCTCGCTCATTTCTTTCTCCTAGACCAAAACTTCCTACAGTATTCCCCACTTTTCCTTCTCCACTATAGCATTCCAATCACCCATGATTATTAGATTTTCCTCCCCCTTCACATATTGGATTAATTCTTCAATTTCAGCGTAATATTTTTTTCTATTTCTTCATCATCTTCCTGTGACGTTGGCATATACACTTGTACTCATGTGGTTGGGACGGGCTTAGCTTCTAACCTCATCAAAATAATCCTGTCACTAAACTGTTCATAATAACTCACCCGTTTCTTTACTTCTTGTTCATTACAAATCCTACACCAGTGACTCCATTGACAGCTTGTGTGCTTATTATCCTGTGTTCCCCAGACCA
Source organism: Vandiemenella viatica (assembly GCA_031002005.1). Lineage (NCBI taxonomy): Eukaryota > Metazoa > Arthropoda > Insecta > Orthoptera > Morabidae > Vandiemenella > Vandiemenella viatica. The sequence continues at coordinate 132,987,859 of CM061921.1, read as the reverse complement.
GAAATCGTGTGCATCCTTCCATTTAATCTCACTAATCCCAACAAACATCTAACTTAAGTTGTTCCATCTCCCTTTTTAAGTTCTATAACCTACCTGCCCTATTCAGACTTCTAACTTTCCACACTCTGACTCGTAGAATGTTTCTATCCATTCTGATGACTCCTCCCTGAGCAGTCCCCACCCGGAGATCCGATTGGGGAACTATTTTACCTCCGGAATATTTTACCCAGGAAGAAGCCATCATTGATATATGTAATTTGAGAGGATTACATGTCCTCGGGATACCCTTTGGGTCTTTAATGCAGTGGTTTCCCGTTGCCTTCTGCATCCCCATGCCAGTTGATCATTTCTGATTCATCCGCCTTTAGGGGCAGTTTCCAACACCAAGGGCAAGAGGGTGCCTTGAACCACTCCCCGCTCCTTCCGCCCTCCTTTTGGAGGCCGTTGGCAAGCAGTGGGTGATCCCTTATACCGGGAATCTTTCAGTTGCCAGAGCCTCGTTCCGTGCAAACAGGGTGCACCACGTGAAGGAGAGGTTGACATTTGGTTGGAAAAGGCTAGTATAGCCTCTCCCAAACCCTTACACCCCACTTTTTAATTAGAAATACATAAATCATTTTGGAAGTGCTGTTTTAATTTATAAATTTAAAATTGCAGAATATGTGACGTCACAACAGGGGAGGGGGGGGTCCCACAAATGTGACAACCTGTGACATGGGAGGGGTCCAAAAATCATGAAATTCGTGTGACGTAATTTGTGGATGGCCCCTAACAGGTTCGTGGATATCATGCTTTAAAAACCATCTATTATTACTATTTTATATTTTTTTAAAGTAAAAGTCCCGTTTTGGGACTATATATTTGGAGTTACCGACAATAAAATGTAGTCAAATATCAAACTATCCAACTGCAAATCATTTTTTTAATTTTTAACTTTCCCGAAGTTCTCCCAAAAGGAACATTTGTCCATATTGATCCCTACTTTGAAGCCATGTATTTTACTTTTACAGTTTCTTCTGCACCGAAAAAAAGTATAAGGCAGCATATGATATTGCTCTGATTTCATTTACGAATATGTTACTCTCACTTGTAAATACAATCACGTCTCACAAAGCAAGGATGTGAAAACTGGATGACGCCAGCTTGGAGCGTCTACAAAACTTCCCAACCCGCGGAAAGTCCACGCGATAACGGATACTTTTGGCGCGTACGCTCCAACGCGAAGTTCTGGCGCGCGTGACAGGAATGTTGACCATTTGCCATGTCCACACTTGTGCCTTTTCCCTTTCAACTTGCCTTTTCCTCTTGCCCATCCCTCTTGCAACATGTTCAACTCGAGGCATACCTCTCAGTGTCTGATGTCGCCGCAACAGCATGGACGATCCCATTTGTGTAGCGGGAGTTACAGCTGCCATTATAATAGTAGCGAAATCCCGACGAAAAGAGCGTAGTACCATGGCAAGATAACTACCTATAAGGAAATTTCATCTTCGTTGCTAATTCAGCACACTTTCAATAAAATTACTTTCTGTAAGAAAGAGACCCGCACATTTCCTACCCGTGTATGTCTATTATATTAGAATGAATTGATCTGGATCCAAGAAAATCGTTCATAACAGTAAATAAGTAAAGATTATAAGGTGTCAATGAGGAGTAAATTGCGTTAATTAGTGGTTCATTTTAAAAGTCTCTTTTTTTTTTTTTTACAGATTTCGCAACCATCATAATGTCGTAAATAACTTCGTGGGCGTAAATTTCGCTGCTTATTATACTGACTACTTATTACACAGCAAATGTTTAGTGTTACTGAGTAATATGTTACTTAGTGTGCTTTAAAATTGTCTATTGGTATAGACAAGTACAAGATGAAGCTTGAACGTTCTCTCCACACGTTAAAAAGAGATTAAATTACGCCTGCATGAATATACTAGCATACTGCACAAAACAATCCTGAATTGTCAAAATTCTTCACAACAATCCATCAGTGCTAAATATAAATTAAAATGAGCTTAAATTGATTTTAAAAGACGCGAAAAATTACTAAATACTGATTATAGGTACCGTAAACCCTATGAAATATCGTGACATGAGCTCCGCGACAATGCATAAACTTACTGGAATACTGTAAACTCATGCTCTTTATCTTCTTCTTCACTTAAGTTACATAAATCAAATATTCTTTCCCAAGGACCTGTAGGGCATCGGTCCTTTTGATTTTGTTGATATAGTCTTTATTTTGGGCATTCCATTACAGTTGCCAGTTCGATAAATGAAAGCGTGTCCTCGTTGGAGAGAGATGTATTGCAAGAGCAAACGCACGAGAACCGACTTAAGCTGGAGCGCTTGAAATACACCGTGCCTCCTGGTTTGTTGAACGAACTTTGGATCTCGGGCATGCTCCTGACGCATGCCTTCCGAGCCTCTTGCCCGTGCATCATGACACAAGCATTTGACGACCACATTAACAAGTGTAGACATAGTTATTTTCCGTCACACGCAGTTTGGCGCGTATATGTGAACGGGCCTCTCAAAATTGGTGAAGACAGTGGGAATTCTGGTAACTTAATAAATTTGTTTAAATTGCTATCTAAATACCACCTTACATTACAGAAACCCATTAAACGCATAAATGGCAAACAACTTGCACACCATTATCTAAGCTACGACATTCAAAACGAATTGATCACATTGATGTCGACACCATTTACCAATGAAGAGATTCGCAGGGTAAAAGAGGCAAAATATTATTATATTTTGCTCGACTTCATTAGGGACTAAGGGCGTAGCCAGGTACAGGCAGCTGCCCCCCCCCCCCCTAGCAGGGACGCGGGTATGCACTCGATCAAAGTTCTGCCGAAACCGAAGAGTAAAACAATGTTAAAACAACTTTCAAAAATTAATTCAGTTCGCGTGATTAAAACCTGCTTGCTACTGCTATCTGCGGGAAACAGACGTTAGCGAGGGCGATGGCGGCACAACGTGCCACGCACAGTGCTGCTTAAGTTGCATTTCGACTATGTGCGGTTGCCGCGCGAGGCATGTTCGAGCGCGCCAAACCGGTTATTTGCCGCACGAACCATTTCTGTTGACAGCGTGGCAACCCAGCCCGGATTGCACGGCAAACTTTCCAGCAAACTGTCTTTTCGTGAAACCACCGTGGACATTTCACGTGATCGAGTAGCTGCAACTTTCATTGTGATGCATCACACTGTATACTAGAAACAAATGAAAAGTGATTTGGTGGATATCGAAATTGTATTTAGTCCGGTCAAATAAAGCGCGGGCAGCGTGCGCGTGTGAGACAAGGGATGCCCGCCGCGTTCTGACGATGTCAAACACAGCGCGGGCTGTACAAGGCGATCCAGAGTGTAGAACAAACTTCACGCGACACGATTGAGTGTTTGGCCGGAGGTGACTCGCACCAAACTATCGCTTTTTCATTCGCGGTCATCATGCAACTGTCTCCAGCAAAGTGAAGGAAGTAACTGGGACTTTTTACAGCCTTCCTATTTACCTGTTCCGACACAGGCCCGCCGTTAGCCGTTTGTACGCCCTTATGCAACCAATTATGCCGCCCCCTGTCTAACTACAGCCAGTGGTGGATCCAGAAATTTTCCGAAACCGGATCAAAAAAAATGTGAGTTTACCGTCCCTTCGAACATTATTTTGCCGCCCCCATTATTGCCACCCCGACTGTCACCGACGCTACAGTTGTGCTTAAAAAAAAAAAGATAGCTCTGCCAATGTCCGTGCGGCGACAGTCGATTACCCGATTTGCCGCCTCCCTGGAAGTGCCGCCCGCGTGCAGTGCACGCCAGCAGACGGCGGGCCTGTTCCGACTGATTGATGTGTGAAAAAACTCTGAGGAGAGTTCAGAGAACCTTGGCACTTTCTGAATTGCATTGGAAGTGTGAACGGAAAACGCGTGAAAATAAAATGTCCTAACAACATTGGCTCAAGCTATTTCTGTTACTTTTTTCCCATTTTACTGGAAGTTGTTGATCCAGATTTAAAGTTCCTTGTAGTTGATATTGACAGCTACGGCCGGCACAGCGACACTAGCATCATTCAAAATTCCTCAATTTATTGTGAATTCGTTCACTGTGAAACCATTCTATATTCGAAACCATTGCCTAGTATGGATACCCCGTCCCTCAAGATTTTGTAGGCGACGAATGTTTCGCACTGCAGACTTATTTAATGCGCCCTTTCCCGACAGACGATGAAACAAAATATTTAATAAATGGCTTAGTAGAGCGCCATGTGTCGTTGAAAAGGATATTGGCATATTAGCCCAGAAGCGGCGTTTTTTTATTTTCTTTTTATTATTTGTAAAAGCATTACGTTGCTTGTCCAGTTATCTTCGATGTTATAATGCTGCAGATATCACAAGTGATGAAATGTCAGATATTCCAAACCTGTCCAGAACGGCGTTCTCAAATACAAACCCGAAAAAACGGAGATAAAGTTCAAGTGACCGTTCAGTTCGTCGTTTATTTTAGTTTTCTAATTGATATTTAAACGTATCGTAAACATACATGCTTACTACTTTCCTGCTTACTTAAATAAACAGAATTATATTTTCTATGTCAAAAGTGCAAGTAATAATAATAAGTTGCAACAAAATAAATGTAACAAATAAATAATGATACACGAAATAAAATGCTTTTAAATAAATAAATAGTAATTCAATTAGCAATTGTAGGTTTCTTTCATTTCCGCCGCAATCTCAATCCAAGATTCACTTTTCCTGTTGTTTTTTTTAGTCGGTGTGGCGTGAACGAAATAAATGTTTTCGCTCTTCAAATTAGTTAATTTCTCTATTTCGACATTCGCCACCTCGACGTGATCGCGCGATAATTGTGTGCACTCACAATCTGATCGCTGACCGCTGTGACAGGATTGATGCAATACAACGTAATACAGTGCCCGCTATGTGCAGACTTCCCCGCACGCGCCCGTTGCCCGCGCTCTGTTTGACCGGACCTTACAGTATGGTGAGAAACTCATGGAAGACATAGATATGAAGCCCTCGAGGATACAATTAACAAGTGTTACGAGAATGACAACGGTAGAGTTCCTAAAATCATTAATTGAGCCAGTGCACATTCAATTTCGGGAGGCGATTTCAATTACTGAAAGATGCTGTTGTGACTTCAAGATTTCTAGCAATTTGAGATTCGTCTACCAGCCTGCAATACCTTTTTCGAGTTTCAAAAACAATTATTTTTTTGAACAGTTCCAGATGTTTTTGACGCATTATGCGAAGCTCTGAAAGAATCGGCACCCATTTTATACTAATTTTTTTATTGCTATTCAGTGTTTTGTTGCCATTGTTAACGAGAACTTACTCCTTACTTAGGTATAATGTATTGAGTTAACCATGTCATTTGGCGATTCTATAGATTCGTTGATTGGAGTTTAAAGTGATGGTTGTGGGGGTGATGGAGGTGATACAATTGGAATCTGATTGAGCTGAACATTTGCTATTACACGAGTTTTTTTTTGGCACCGTATAATTGTATTACAAGGCGACAGTTTTCGCTGTATCGCGTGAGCCAACTCTAACAAAGACACCTCAGTCATAACTGCCCTCGAGCCAAGTAGTGAGGAACTTTGCCGCGTGCCTAAATACCGTTAGACTGCAGGCTGACCCGACACATGCACAACGCATCGAATCGTTTATACTGTGACATCGCCGGAGCGCACGCTAGTGATTTATTTTTTATAACAGTGGATATAAGGAAGTTTTTTTTAAAGTAATTAACTTGTGTTTATCGTAAGGCTAACGACGGCTCTTAATATTAATAGAACCTCCCAAAAGTAAGACATTTATTTAATAACTATAGTTGGTTACATTCGATTGTATTTTATTTCTTTTATTACCACTAAGTGATTATGAAAAAGTCTGTAGTGTAAGAGCTAATTTTGTTATAAAATATTTATTACTCACGAATTTACAGTATATTTGTCCTAAGTGCCCGGATTTACCTGGATAAGAGTTTGGTCGGACCAACAGTCAAGTTGTTTCACAATATTCTATGGTTGTATCTATACTGCTATATACGGTGTTACAGCCCACAGGCCCAGCTTCATATTAACTTCAGTCATGAATTAAGTACAATGATGATGGAGAGAGATGCTAAAACACTGCTGGGTACCTTCCTGAAAATTAAAACTTTTCTGTAGGTGCTAAAGCCACTAATTTTAAATGAAAATTTAATAATTGTTGCTTGCAGAATTGCGTGCCTCTGCTAGTATATTCTAATTAATTTGTTACTCGAACTTTCTGTCGCTGAAAATATCTATGAACACAGCAAAACATGTTTCATCACATTATCATCAATCAGCAGCTGACGATGCTAAGATCTTCTCAGAAAAAAAATATTGCTCGTTTCCGTCAGAGGGAAGTAGAAGACAATCGATAAATCGTGTCATCTATAATATCTTAGATTATTTTCTGTTGTACACCATACAAATGACTTGCCTTTAAGAAGAGAAACATCAACGTGTTCATGAATACCTGTTGAAACTAAGAATTGATTCAAGTGTCCTTGTTTTGAAACAGCACTTTGAAAAATTGGGATGAAGATAAATCCAAAGAAGAACCAGATTGTTAGGTACATAGTTAAAAAGCTAAAGGTTAATTATGATTTTAAAGTGGGGAAGGAGCTACTTATTAAAGACTCGAAATGAAATACCTTGGCATAAAATTTGATACCAGACTTAACTGGGAAGGACACGTTGGACAGGTAATAGATAAGTGGTTCAAAATCCTTCACCTGTTGAAAAGAGTGTTGAGGGGATGCACTAGAGAAATAAGGGAATTGGGTTACAAAACTCTGGCCAGGCCACTGCTGGAATATGTTGGCGTAGTTTGGACCCATATTTTGGGTATCAAATACAGGAATTGGTGCAGAGGAGGGCTGCAAGATTTGTCTTTGGAAATTATCGCAAAACATGATCGGTAATTAATATGATAAAGGAACTGGAGTGGGATTCATTGGAGGATAGAAGGAGGGTGAAGAAATTCATCGGAGTGTACAAGGCCTGTACTGGAGATGAGCAAGGAAAGATATTGGTGGGAAAATTAAGAGGTGCTTGAAAGGGCAAGGTTGACCATGACCACAAGCTGGCACTTTATTTCAGGGATAAGGGTGTGGTAAAATTTTCTTTCGTAGGAAATGGTGTAAGGGCTGGAATAAATTGCCACGAGAAGTGATGAATAATTTACCAGAAGCACTGAAAGAATTTGAAGTAAAAATTAGTAGAGGGCAAAAATAGGTTGCAAGAGGAAAGGAGAAAGACAGGTGTGCAGGGAGGGCCGCTCCATCGCAAATTTATCAATTATTATAATTATGTTAAGAAAAATGTGATGTAGTTACATCTCCCCACAGACTCAAAACGAAACCATTGCCCTGTGCGGCTTAGTCATTAAAAGTGAAATTATGCAGGCTGCAAAGAAGACTTATATTATATTGGCAGATGAGACGTGTGACATAGCTGGTAAAGAATATCTTTCCATAAAAATCAGTTTTTATGATGTAGATAAAAATACAATCCCAAAAATTTCTCGAATTCCTAGAACTGATGGCGTTGATTGACAAATCATAGCATCAAAAATTAAAAAACGAAGGACATGGACCTGCCAGATGTGTAAACCAAGGATATGAAGGGTGTTCTACATTAACGGGTGATATTGGTGGGATTCAAATTTTTTAAAGAGAAATATTTAAAAAAAACTTGTATTTTCATTGCACAATCCACAGACTTAACCTGGTTGTAAATAATTTAAATCAAATTACAGAAATATGGAACACAATTAGTACCATATAGTACATCATAAACTTTTTAAAAGAAACCTTTTTATGGAGGAAGTACATTCCAAATATTTTAGCTATTACGTGGGACCCGCTTCTCTCAATAATATACGGAGCATTTTGAAGACATTGTTAATGGACTTTCGAGTGTTTCTAGAGAAGGGAATGATGCGGCAAGGAAAGGTGCTTCTCAGTTACAGTGTGTTGCTATGTCAGAATTCATTATATGCGTTGGATTGAATACTCAGGATTACGGGAAACTGCTGCCACTGCATTACAAACAAAGACGATCGACATGTATACATGTATGGATCATATTAATAGAGTACTGTCTGTCATAAAAGATCAACGCAGACATGGAGAGCTAAAATATTTTAAACACATGTACCAGAACTGCAGCTGCCATTGGAACCGATTTGATCGTCCTGCGCATTGCGCTTTTACAAGTTTTGTTTTAAATCTAACTCTAGTTATTTAGTAAATAACCAACAATGTACAGTAGTTCCAATCACCCTGCTGAGTCTATACGATTTTTGAAAGGGATCTGTTTTCATACCTTGTGTAAATTCCTTGATAGCGTCTCTGGAGCAGTGTTTTGGGATTATATATTGCGCTTTTACACGTTTTGTTTTTAATCTAACTCTAGTTTCTTAGTAAATAATCAATTAAGGTGAGTATTCAGTTTCAAATACAGTAAATCATGTCAGTTTGAAAAATAATCTACTTATCTAATAAGCACTGAAACTATTACTTTATTTGCAAAGAATTACATATATAGCCAGCAGCCGAGAAACCCCTTTCTACCTCCTCGTTTTTGAAAAAATTAACTTTCTGCACTTTTTTTGAGATCATTAAATCTGGGAATCACCTCAGTATGTGGATGAACCAGTGTTACGGTCACGCTTTGTGGTTCAATTGTGGCGTCTTCGTGGTCTACGTCCGAGTCACAGTTGATTCATTGCGTTCAATTTCTTTCAGTAGATTTCTTTTTTTTTTGGGTGGGAGGGGTACAAAACGTCGACAACTGCAAATTGTGTGCTGTGTGAAAAGTACAATTGCAGATACCAAGGCAGAACGTTTTCCTGACGCTTGTCCCATCAGGTCTTTTGCCGATAATATCAGTTTCAACAGCAACACCAGATCTTGTCAGTCGTTCTTTGATCAAACTGATGCAATGATCCATGATTCAGGAACCTGGTATTCTAAGCAAGCTGATATTAAAATGTGTTTCTTTGCGATGAACATAAACGATTAAATATAGATGATTTTTTGGGACGTCCACTCAACGAAAATCTTTGACATTGTTTCTTGAAATTTTCAAACTGATCAATTATGTCAATGTGAACGGAATTTGAAACCTTTGTTATAATAGATCTTACAGAATTAACAAATTACGAAATTCAAATCCACTTTTTGAAAAGAAATCTCAAATACGATGAAGTACAGTTTAAAACAAATTTTTTTTTAACACATCACATATTCAATAGATTTTGAAATAGCTGTTAGTAGTTGTAACCTTCTTTTTGTATTGTTTCTACTTCGTCCACAGAAACTACTCTAATTGTACGTTTTTTGTCTGTACGATCTGGGACATAGGTTTATAATAGGGCGGAATAACTCAATTTACAGTAATGTATACAACAAAAACAAACTAGAGTTCTTATAAAAACGTAAAACTTGTATTGGACCGTCGGTTAGGGAGGGGGGAGCCAATACGTTGATGAAATATAATTATTAATAATATTTATGACATCCAATAAGTTGGTTAAATGGTGAACTAGAACCATGATTTCTACAAGAAGCTAGTTTCACACTAAATTATACTCAATTTATTTAGTCTTCTGGCTTATACTAGGCCGGGTATAGTTAACGTTACGTTAAACATAATCCGAAGACAACAAACAAGCAGTACCCGACAGTTACAATCCGTCGGATAAAAGCAAACATAAAACTGATTTAGATATCTCAATGATTTTGCAAAGTCAAATGTTTTAAAGTGGCATCACAGGCCAACAACTTGAAGTTAACATTTACAAAAGAATCCCAGTGGCGCCGTTTAAAGTTAAAAGCATCGTTTGAATTTAAAACAATGAGCAAGATGCTTCGAATTTGAAGTTATGAACATGAAATATTGGTTAGCTCAGTAATTGTTATGATGGGAGCAGAGTCTTATCTCAGGAGCCGTTTACGGGTTAGCAAGCGTCGTTAAACCCCAATTGAACTGTGGACCTATGCGTCGGTACTTTACCGTAATCGCATCTTCTCGACGAGGTGTGACACGCTCTGTGCCACTGCTGCAACAAATGCCAGATTTTCGGATATCTCCGCGCTAGCACATCAGCTTGCAATCTCTGGCAGGTGGACCGCTCAGCTTCAAGCCCATCTGAGCCAGACTATGCGACCAGACACAGTTACTGGTCAACGGCTAAGGGCGTGTCGGGTGACACGTCCGCACTGTAGCTCGTCTCGGCAGCAAGTGAAGTCGAATATGGCGTCGTGTCCTCTTGTCGCGCAAAGCCAGCTTTCCTCTCCCCGCACATCGAACAGAAGCCTTGAATTAACAACTGCGAACCCCTGTATCCGTTAACGATTGGTGCATCGATATATGTCCATCATCACGTGCTTCGTGTCGTCGCTAACATTTGCTACCCGTTCCCACACATTTTGCTTGACCTTGTCGGGGAACTGGGAAGGGATGAGGTCAGTACACTCGGCAGGTAACGGTTCCCGCGCACCACTCCTTTGTGAGCTAAGGCGTCAGCATGTCGGCGACACTGGGCATTGTCCCTTTCTCTGAACGTTCAAAACTGCAGTTCCAACTTCCCACATTTAATATTTTCTGAATGGCAAGTTTTGCACAGAAATTAAATCATATAATAATAAATCTGGCTGCCCGGGTTTAATACATAATTATTCACCTATGAATTAACCCTAATATTATAATTTAGATAAATGAATATTACAAGGAAAATCTGAATTTTAATTAATTATTTATTAATATTCATTGTGGATGACTCTGTCATACTACGAGGCGTATTCCAAAAGTAAGGTCCGGGGTACAAGATGTCACAGATGATAGGCCTGAATGACGTTTCCCACCTGCAGCGCCATCTACCAACTCCTGGTAAATATGCAGTATTGTTGGCGTGCCGCAGTAGCCGTATATCTATTGTTGAGAGCAGTTCGAAATGGCCGCGACAATCGTAGCTCTCGCCAGTTGTGAAGTGCGCGGTGTGATTAGATTTTTGTTGGCAAAAGGATCGTCAGCTGCGGACATCCATCGCGAATTGTGTGTAGTGTATGGACCAAACATAATGAGTGAGAAACAAGTTCGACACTGGTGTCGACAATTTCAAAGTGGTCGCACAGATGTGCACCATCAACAGCGGAGTGGCAGGCCCGGTATTCGGACCGACGACATCGTCGAGCAAGTTAACCAAAAACTGCGAAGTGATCGGCGTTTGACGATTAGTGGTCTGGCTATGGAATTCCCAAATGTTGCTAGAACCTCAATTTACAGGATTGTCACTGAAGAGCTTGGATATCGGAAGCTTTGTGCGCGGTGGGTGCCAAAACTGCTCACCGCTCAGCACAAAGAGCAACGAATGCATAGCGCACGACAATTTTTGGAGCGCTATAGACAAGATGGAGACAGTTTGTTTTCCCAAATTGTTACGGGAGACGAGACGTGGATAGCGTACACCAACGCAGAATCAAAACAACAATCAATGCAGTGGCGCCATTCCGGTTCACCCAAACCAAAAAAGTTTAAGCAATCGCCGTACACGAATCGCAAAATGATGGCTTCCGTGTTTTGGGACGAAAAGGGCGTCCTTTTGATCGAATTCATGGACCGTGGGACACCCATTACAGCTGACGTGTACTGTGTAACGCTCACCAAACTGAGACGTGCCATCCAAAATCGACGCCGCGGGAAACTGTCGTCTGGCATCATCCTCCTGCACGACAACGCACGCCCGCATACCGCTTCCAAAACCAATGAGAAGATTCAAGAGTTTTGTTGGGAAATCCTAGACCACCCTGCTTACAGTCCAGATCTTGCACCAAGCGACTATTTTCTCTTCCTGCATTTGAAACGGTGGCTTGGTGGACAACGATTTCAAACCGATGAAGAACTCAAGACGAGCGTTACCAATTGGTTCAGGTCCCAGGCGGCAGACTTTTATGCCGAGGGGTTAAAGAAACTGGTACAGCGTTACAGAAAGTGTATAGATATGAACGGCGATTATGTGGAAAAGTGAACTAGATATGTAGTTACATACTGACGTTAATAAAAACCTTGTATCCTGAACGATGTTTTTATTATGATCAAACGGACCTTACTTTTGGAATACGCCTGATACAAACTGAATACATTTACTTATGATCACTACGGAAGACATTTGTAGCCGTGAGTCAAATGTCAACTTGATGGTTACAGGTAAACGGGGCGATACAACCGGTAGAGCAGTGGTTCCTAAATGGTTCCGTGGAAGGGTCACAAGGGTTCCGTGTCCTTCCGAGAATTAAATAAATCGTTCGTTGAAAAGAGTCATAACCGCGCCATGAGAATGCTATCATGGTTGTGTTTCCGTTTGTGATGGCTTACCCATGCGAGACTGGTTTTTCATCTTACGCTTATAAAAATGGGGATCCGCCAAAAAATGTATTATCAATTAGGATTCTGTGGCCAAAAAAAAAAAAAAAAAAAAAAAAAAATGGGAACTGCTGTGGTAGAGAACGAGTCGGACCGGAAAGTGACGACAAGGAGGCTAGGTGGCGAAGACTGAAAAATGTCTTCACCCCATTTTACGGATTGCGGATCCGCTTAATTAGTTGCTTGATCCGCCAGACTGCCAAATGATGCGGGATCCCGCATTGTTGGATTGAAATCCACAGTTACATTCTAGTTAAAGTTTAAGTATGTTATTGGTTGATTTAAAAATACTATAACTTAAATTTTTTTGATTATGAAGTCGAACTATGGAAGGAAAAGGGTATGACAACAGAAAATCTTGGAGAACTAGACCTTATGAAAGAGTTAAATGAGGCGGTAATATCCTTTTGTGCGAAAAAAAAAACAAAAAAAAACGCAATCCTAATTTCCTTGGCTCAGCCTTGTACAACAAGCAACATACAGAGTCCTCCTCTATACTGCGCCTTGTTGAAACATGGCTGATGTCAACGATGCTAAGGAACCATCTAAACTGTCTGCATATGCTTGGTGTACACAGAAAATTTTTTAAGAAAATTATTACAAAAATTGCAGATGAAGTTCGAAAAATTACTATTAGTGTAATTGTAATATTTACTAATTATATTAATTAATATAAACGTATTCCATTAATAAATGCTTTTGTAGTATGCATATTATCAGTTTTCTCTTGCCTGCCTCCCCCCCCCCCCTTGAACAAAATCCTGGCTATGCTCTTGCTAGAGACTCTGGTCGAACTGAATAAATGTCAGTTGTCTTAAGATTTTATAATACATCAATCGGCACAATAGAAGAAAACTTTACCTAATTACTTGCTGTCGCTGAGACGACTGGATAATATTTAGGCAATACTGAAAGAGCTAGGGGGAAAAAATTGATTAGATATTAAAACTGTCGTGGCCCTGGATATGAAAATGATACAAATATGGTAGACGTAATAATTAGTGGAGTCAAAACTGGAACATTAAATATTTAATCCCAGGATATTTTTTATGCCATGCATATGTCAAAATTGGAATTTGCTGTTAGTAAATGCAGCTAATTCTTCTGCGGCAGTAAAATATTTTGGTTTTATTGAGAAAATTTACTTGCTATTTTCAATATCCAGCAAACGCTGGGAATTAATCAAAGTCAAATTAAAGCTTACTATAAAGCCATTACCAGACACAATGTAGGAAAACAGAATAGAGGCATTGAAGGCCGTATTATTTCAATTTGATGATTTTGTTGAATGCATTGAAAGCTTAAAAAATTTCACTGAAAATTCAGACACACTTGTTGATTATGATTCAGTTTTGATCGAAATGCACAGCTTAGAATTTATCACATCATTACATTTATGGTATGAGATGATATCGCGCGTTAATATCGTAAGCAAATTATGGCAATTTGTACAAGTTCATTAAGTATTGCTCTTGAACATTTGCGTAAATTTTGTGATGGATCAAAGAATATCGACAAACGGTTCGAGCAATGCTTATCTGACGCTCGTCAGTTTATTGAAAGAAGCAGTAATGATCTGCTGAAAGGTGTAAGGTATCTATCAAATTTTGTAACTGCGTGATAGAATTTTATTCCCAGAACCACGAGTTAGATAGAATATTAGTGCATGTCATTTTCTAAAGTCAGTTTCTATCTTGATTCAAGTAAGAAAGCAGTTTTACAGTTGTTGAGATAGTACGAGTATTTTGCATTTCATCATTCGCCTGGAAAGATATTTCCAAAGTTCAAATCTAAATTATTTCTTTTCGGCTAAAATAGTGAAGTTGCGGAATTTTTCATAATAACGAAAGTTAACATTTACTTCAATATCTAGCGATCTGTAAAATTTCAGAGTGATAGGATTATTTTAGTTGTCAAGGTCAACAAGTTGTATGATGAAACCTTCAGGTGTGAGGTGAAAAACTGATCAGTTACCGGAAAGATTCTCATGGTAAGTGCATCCGGTACGTTTTCCCACGCTCCGTGAGTACCAGAACTTTCCTGGTTAGCAGCCACAGTGAGCGAGTCAGTCTTCAAGTAGCAGTGCACGAGACAAGACGCAAACTAGTGTAGTAGCAATCAGTTAGCTTTGAAAACCTTAGGCTCGCTAACATGCAGCGTAGATCATTCAGTTTTATTATAATGTTGCGTTAAGATAGTATTTTGACAAGTGAGGCCTGGGGATTGTTTAAATTGAACAAACAGTTGAACAGTGGGAGCATGTGATTCACTTTTACTTAATTTCTACAACTAAACAGTTTGAACTATGAACTATGGGGTGTGGTCTGGCTCAAACGGTTAATCGAACTTGCAAACATTTCTTCTGGTAACTTGTCCTATCGCCTATACAGTTTTCTGACTTTGTAAAATCTGAAGGATATAGTCATTCAAATAACAATGAACTCGTTAACATCATTGAACTTTTACCTTTCCATAGCTTTTGATTTAAATAAGCTATGTGGCGACTGAGTTAGTTATTATATTTAAGTCAGAACTGTAGCATCCTAGGCTACACACGGTCAGAGCTAAGACAACGTGTCTATGCACCAACCCCACTGCAAGCTAACGTCTTACAAAGACTTTAAAACTTAAAGGGTAGTTAAAATGAAAAGGACATTAGATTAGGAAAGCAGCGATGAACCTATACAGTCTCCCAAAAGCCGGTACAAAACAGATTTTTTAAACACCATGTTTGAAACTATAGTGAGCTATATTGATTTAAGATTTATGTCTTTAAGTCATCACTTTGAAAATTCAGTTTTCTCTATTATCTGGGCAAGTTAAAAGAAGTCTAGAAGAGCATATATTAAAAAAACTGCCAAGATTCGATTTATATGAAGAATTACAGTGATCCCAAATTTATCCGACTTTGTTAAAGATGTGAAACAGGTGCTCCAATACATAACAGAAAATGACTTAAAAGAAATTTACACTGCGAAAGAAACTGTTATAGGCATGCATGTACAAACATAGAGGTATGTAAATACTCAAAGTCCGGCGCTGCTGTTGGCAATGCCTATATAAAGGTGCGTTTCCACTGAGGCAACTTCTGGGCAACATGTGGCACTGACGCATGCGACAAGGAGTATTTCAAGCGAAGCAACACGTTGCGACATGTAGCAAGCAACAATGACGCATGCTACAGGTTGGGCCACTGTGCGACAAAAATATAGCGTGTCGCACGATGTAGCCAGTATCCAAACGGCGGTGGATGAGTGCGACAGAAAACGGGCGACATGGAGTGGAATGTGCAGAAAACAACCTTATTTATTGAAGATTATCATACTTCTCCGGAGTTGTGGAACAACAAAAGTGCATCATGTAAAGACAGGAAAGCGAAAAGTGACAAATTAATACTATTTGCTAACAAGTACGAATGTTCATTAGATGAAATAAAAAAGAAAATCTAGAATTTTCATCGTGAACATAAAAGAAATACTAAACCAAAGAGCGGCTCCTCTCCTAAAGAAGAGAAATGGTTTGCTTATAAACTACTGACATTTTTGCTAGATATTGACATTCCAAGACAAACTTTTTCAACAGCAGAAAATTATGAGGTACGTTAATTAATATATGTAACTAAAATTATTTTTGACAGAATAGTTTACCAATGACAGATCCAGAGACGGAATAGGGGATTTGCAATCTTTTTAGTTATGCAAGTAAATAAAAGTAGTTTTATGGTGGGTTTAAAATATATATAAAATTGTCGTAATTAAAATTTTACAAAAGGACTTACATATAATTCAGATAGGCTTCATTTACAGCATATGTAGAAAAGTGTTTCCAAATTCATATTATGGTAAATAATAGTAAAAAACTTTTCTTGAATCGATCTTTCACTCATACAGTTGTGTATGATAGGGATAAATTGTCATATCATGGTAACTTAGCTAAATACATTATTTTACGTATGAATACATAGTTTATGTTTTTGTCTTAGTATTTGTCTTGCCAAGATACTTTTACTACTTTTGACACAAAGTACCTTGCGATTCGCACTACTTTTAACAAATAAATCTCTGGTCCACCATCTAGGTTTTTTACGTTTTCTTCTTTTATTGCCAATTGCGAGGATCAAATACGCAGCAGCTACCACTGCTTCTGATGCCATGACGCACACTACTGGCCCCATAACGTGAAATGCTTTTGCCGCATGCTAAAAGCAACGGCGACAAGTAGTAATCGACAACTGGCAACAGATTCTTGGGCGACATTCGACTTGCGACAAAGTATGATGACGCACGGCGACATGTAGCTCGAAAATAATTCGTGTAGCATGTTACATGTTGCTCGTTGTTGCCTCAGTGGAAACGCGCCTTAAGACAACAGATGCCTGACTCAGGCGTTAGATCGGTTACTGGTGCTACAGTGCCAGGTTATCACGATTTAAGTGAGTTTGAACGTTGTGTTACAGTCGGCGCACGAGAGTTGGGACACAGCATCTCCGAGATAGAGATTTTCCCGTACGACCATTTCACGAGTGCACCTTGAATATCTAAAATCCGGTAAAACATCAAATCTCCGGCATCTCTGCGGCCGGAAAAAGATCGTGAAAGAACGTGATCAACGACGACTGAAGAGAATCGTTTAATGTGACAGAAGTACAGCCCTTCCGCAAATTATTATTATTATTATTATTATTACTCCGCGATTCACTAAAATTGTGTGGCGGAGGGTGCATTGCACCTATCGAAAAGGGTTATGGTTTGGAAGGGTTATAAGGGATATGGCAGGAGGCGCCCATGGGCTATTGTGGAACCATCCCCGCATTCGCGTGGAGTGATCTGGGAAAACCATGGAAAACCCAGATCAGGATGGCTGGAGTGCTTTATCGAAAGCTACCCCTGTCGGATTTTAAGTTTACTCGCCCGGTAAATCCTTTCTATTCCATTCCCTAATCGCTCGTGGGAAAAAAAGAGTACAGAAATGAATCCGTTCTGGTCCTGATTTCTCTTATCTTATTTTCGCGGTCATTTCGAGATATGTATGTTGCTGGTAGCAATATTTGCTGGTTGTCATTCCGAAATACGTCTGTCATGAATTTTTCAATTAGCTTCCGTTGAGAGCAACGCCTTCGGTGTTCCAGGTCTTCCCAACCTAACTCCTTTAACATCGCACTTACGCTTTCCCTCCAACTATATATACCTGTCACGAATCGGGCGGCTCTTCTTTGGACCTTCTCTAAAACCTCCATTAATCCCTTTTGATGGGGACCCCATAGAGAACAACAATACTCTAAGTGAGGACGTACTAGTGACTTGTATACAATCGATTTAACTTCCTGTGTGCATTGATTTAAATTACGACCTAGAAATCGGAGCATACGATTTGCTTTTCCCATTACATTCTCGATATGCTCAGTCCACGACAAATTATTAAGAATTGTTACCTCTAGGTATTTAGCGGAATCTACCGTTCCAAGGATAGTGCCATTAATTGTAAATTCATAGTTAAATGGTATCACCTTTTTACTTACACGCATGACTTGGCACTTTTTAGCGTTTAACTCCAACTGCCAGTCTTTACACCACGCAATTGTTTTCATAATATCGTCTTGTAACAAAGCGCAGTCGTCCTGGGTTTTGATTTCACGTAAAATAATAGCATCATCGGCAAATAATCTTTTCATCCCCCCTATTATGTCGCATAGATCATTGATGTATATGAGAAACAACAGAGGCCCTAACACGCTTCCCTGGGGAACTCCAGATCCCACTTCAGTAAGTGATGAACGCTCACCGTCGAAAACTACACACTGTGTTCTGCCCTTCAGGAAGTCTGCAACCCAGTCGCATATTTGTCTGGATATGCCGTAACCGCGAAGTTTCCTAAGTAACCTAGTGTGAGGCATAGTGTCGAAAGCTTTTTTAAAGTCTAATAGAACCAAATCAACCTGGATTGCTCATCTATAATTCGGCACAAATCGTGAATTAGAAGTGCAAGTTGTGTTTCGCAGCATCGGCCTTTTCTGAATCCATGTTGATTTGGATTTAAAAGCTCACCTTGATCAAAGAACCGCATGACATTTGAATAGATGATATGTTCTAAAATCCTGCAAAATATTGAAGTTAACGAGATCGGCCTATAATTTTGAGGATCATTAACATTCCCATTTTTAAACACTGGAGTTACGATAGCGGTCTTCCATTCGGCTGGTATTTTTCCTTGATCCAGAGAGACGGTATACAATTTCATCAAATACGGTGCAATTTCCTTTGCGTATCTTGAGTAGAAACTTGTAGGAATACCGTCTGGTCTGGAAGCCTTATTGGTTTTTACATTCATAATCAGTTTAGTTATTCCCTCGACATCAAGAGCGAGATCATTCATAATTTTGTCGGTACGATTGTTAAATATCGGTATCTCCTCTGAGTTTTCTATCGTGAAAGCCTTTTTAAATATATCATTCAAAATTTCTGCTTTCTCTACGCTTTTTTCTGATAATTCGCCATTTTCCTTAATCAGCGACGGCATAACTTTATGACAGCCTCTTATTACTTTGATATACGACCAGAACTTTTTTGGATTAGTAATCAGATCTTCGGATAAATTCCTGGCTTGGAATTCTTTAAACGCATCGCGCATTGCCTTACGCACTTCCGCACGCAACTGGACTAATTTAGCACGATTAGATGAGTCCCCCAATTTTTTCACCTCGGCATGTAAACGCCTTTGCCTCCTGAGCAAACGTTTCACTTCCCTATTGAACCAAGGGAAGTTATTACTGACCTTAATACACTTCTTAGGAACAAACTGGTTTAAACCGGTCCATATTAGTTCTTTTAAATTAAACCAAAGTTCCTCAACATTTGTATTTAGCATGTACGTTTCTAAATTCTTCGCAAAGTGATCAACCATACCCGCATCGTTTGCCTTATCGAAGCAATTTTTTCTTTGTCATGCTTCAGACTCAGACTAGAGTTTAACATTACCACAACCGCCTTGTGATCACTTATACCGTCTTCTATACAAACTTTATCTACAATATCAGGATTGCTAATTAGAAAAAGATCCAGAATGGACGATGAATCTTTGTCGCACCGCGTTGGCTCTACGGCCATCTGTTCAAGAGATCTTTCTGCAAATGATTCTAGGAACGTTTCGGTTATTAACCTATCTCTTCCACCCAACCTGAACGTGTATGTGTCCCACCTAACGGACGGTAGGTTAAAGTCACCACCCACGTTCAATATATGTCCTTGAAATTTTTTGTAAATGTTATTAAGCGACTCTCTGAAGTATTCCGCGTTAGCCAAATCAGAATCAGAAATTGCTGCGGATTTCAATGCTGGGCCATCTACAAGTGTCAGCGTGCAAACTATTCAACGAAACATCATCGATATGGGCTTTTGGAGCAGAAAGCCCACTCGTGTACCCTTGCTGAGTGCACGACAAAGTTTTACGCCTCGCCTGGGCCTGTCATCACTGATATTTGACTGTTAATGATTGGAAACATGTTGCCTGGTCTGACGAGTCTCGTTTCCAACTGTATCGAGTGGCTGGACGTCCACGGGTATGGAGACAACCTCATGAATTCATGAACCCTGCATGTAAGCAGGGGACTGTTCAAGCTGGTGGAGGCTCTGTAATGATGAGGGGCGTGTGCGGTTGGAGTGACATGGGACCCCTGATACGTGTAGAGACGACAGGTGAAATGTGCATATGTATCCTGGCTGATCACCTCCATCGATTGATGTCCATTGTGCATTCCGACGGACTTGGGCATTTCCAGCATGAAAATGCGACACTCCAATTGCTACAGAGTGGCTCCAGGAACACTCTTCTGCATTTAAACACCTCCGCTGGCCACCAAACTCTCCAGACATAACCATAATTGAGCATATCTGATATGCCTTGCAGCGTGCCGTTCAGAAGAGATCTCCATCCGCTAGTACTCTTACGGATTTATGGACAGCCCTTCCGGATGCATGGTGTCAATTCCCTCCAGCACTACTTCAGACATTAGTCGAGTCCATGCCACGTCGTGTTGCGGCACTTCTGCATGCTCGCGGGGACCTTACACGGTATTGGGCAAGTGTACCAGTTTCTTTGGCTCTTCAGTGTCAAGTTTACACTGCGATCAGTGGATTATTGCGCTTGTTTTGCCAATTTTGCAGTTTATACTGACGGCTTATGATGAAATTAACTGTGGTAATTTATGTTATGCGAACTAGGAATCCAGATGTAGGCAATGTCGTTATTTCACAAAATGTAGTTTGTGATGCATTCAGTGTGATTTTAGGCGTGTCAGCATCGTCTGAATTTAACGGCAATATTAGAGTAGATTGTGGTTAGGTTAAAATGGAGTCTGGTCTAGAATATTCTTGTTACAGCGTAAAGAACGAGGAATTTAGTTATTATTAGTAATTAATAAGCTGCTTCCATGAGCACCATGCTAGTTAGGGAGCGTCCATTAATTAGGTGAGGTTTTTCTCCGGAATTCCGGGCCCCTCCCCTCCCCCCCCACCTGGTGAGACATGGTGAGATCTGGCCGGACCCTCCCCCACCCTATTTCACCTCACGTAATTAATGGGCGCCTCCTCACGACGTGTATCGCGATGTAAAATACTCCCGAACATCTTTGAGTTGATCGCAGGTTTTCTGGCTCATAACTAAAAAAAAAAAAAAATACTCTTTCAGTGTGCAAAAATTTCGCTAATAACTAGATTCTACGCCGGTTAAAAATGACAGGTTGAATGCAGATTTATGGGTCATAACTTAAATAATGTTTAAAAGCTTAAATAACACACTCCCTTTGTTGTAGGGACTAATGCTAATATTTCCGCTTGAAAATTAAAGCTTTTATCGCAACAGCGATCAGAGTCGTTCTTCGGCAGCCGTTACGTGAAGAAGTACTTTCTGTGGTGATATAATTTAAAGTGTTTAGTTTTCTTTTGTTTCATCTTTGCGTATTTGTTTAGCAGCCCCAGTAGTGAGACGTTCTTCGGCAGCCGTTACGGGGAATAGTGCCTTCTGTGATAGTTTTAATTCAAAGTGTGTGGTTAGCTTCGTCTCTGTATATTTGTTAGTCAGTAGCAGCAGCCATCGCCGGAACCGTTACGTGACGTAGTACCTCTAGTGATAATTTAATTAAAAGTGTGTAGTTAGTTGTAGCTTCATCTTTGCATATTAGTTTGTCAGTAGCAGCAGCTGCAGTCGTTGGTTGGAATCGTTACGTGAAGTAGTACCTCCAGTGCAAATTTAATTTAAAGTGCGTAGTTAGCGTAAGCTTTGTCTTTGTATATTTGGTTATTGACAAAAGGCCTCCTAGTGAGAACGCATAGTGAGTCCGTTTTTGCGCACCCAGCTTGCAGCTTTGGTAACAAGAGTTACACAGCTGGAAGCTGCCGCAAGTGAGTGCAGTAGATGCGGTATTGGTGACCCTGTAGAAGCAAAGCGGCTCGCAGGTTCTCCCATACCTGTCATCGTACCTGCAGCCCAGGCAGAGACGTCGGAATCTATGCGGCCGTCGCCTAGTGGTGGCTGGCGTGCGGTGTCTGGACGTCGCCGGCGCATGCGGGGCCAGTCTTGCAAGCCTGATTCCCAAGAAGGCGAGCTTGTACCACTATCCAACCGATTTGACGCATTGTCTGGAACTGATTCAGTCCTGCAATCGTCGGCCAGTGAGTTGGCAGCCCCACAGCCCGCTAAGTCTGGACAACTGCAGAAGGGGGTTTTAGTGATCAGTAGCTCCAACGTTAGGCGCTTTATCGACCCCCTTAGGGAAATGGCGAAGAGGTCGGTGATGAATTCCGGTATCCATTCATTGTGTATTCCGGGGGGTCTGATCCGAGATGTGGAACAGGCCATCCCGGATGCCATTGAACGGACTGGGTGCAGCCAGCTGCGGATTGTGGCTCATGTCGGCACCAGTGATGCTTGACGCCTAGGGTCGAAGGTTATCCTCTCGTCCATTGGGCGACTTGCAGAAAGGGTGAACTCTGTGGCCAATGGCCGCAAGATTTCTGCTGAGCTATCCATCTGCAGCATTGTCGATAGGACTGACTGTGGACCTCTGGTTTAGAGCCGTGTTGAGGGACTGAACCAGAGATTACGGCGCTTCTGTGATAGTCATGGCTGCAGATTCCTTGATCTTCGCCCTGGTGTTGAGTCTTGTAGGGATCCCTTGGATAGATCAGGGGTGCACTACACACGAGAATCGGCTACACGGGTGGCAGGGGCCGTGTGGTGTGCATTGGTTTTTTTTTTACGTTGAAGGAGGATGACCCTGAGGAGGAAATTCAGTTGCGGACAGCCAAGAAAAATTCAGCACCGCGTCTTAGGGGTAGCTAGTAGTTAACTGCAGAAGTGTTTGTAATAAACAGCCTGAACTCGAAAACGTTATTCGTAGTACAGATGCTGATATCGTAATAGGCATAGAAAGTTGGTTAAAACCGGATATAAGTTCCGTCGAAATTTTTAATAGTAACATGAAAATTTTCCGTAAGGATAGGTTGCATACCCAAGGAGGTGGCGTATTTATAGCTGTTAGTAAGTACCTCCCATATAGCGAAATAGATGTCCATACTGTCTGCCTAATCATATGGATCAAGCTCAATGTAGCTAGGACAAAACTTATGATAGGCTCCTTCTATCGTCTACCCGATGCAAGCGTAAATATTGCCGAGGCCTTGAGAAATAATGTAAATAATATAGCACAGCAATTTCCGGACCATACAATAATGCTAGGAAGTGACTTTAATATGTCAGATATCGACCGGACTAATTACGTTCACGTTACTGGGGGCAGGGATAAAGCAGCTTGCGAAATCATTCTAGACCTCTTCTCAGATCATAATCTTGAACAGCTCGTAACTGAACAAACGCGATGCCTCAACGGTAACAAAAATATTTTAGATATACAAGTAGTTGTTACAAATAGGCCTGAACTATTCACGGATATTTCTACCACCGCAGGAATAAGTGATCACAAAGCTGTAATTGCTACAGTGAAACTAACAACCACGCGCAGAAAGAGAAAAGAGAGGATCGTTTACAGATTCGAAAAGGCTTCAGAAGAGTGTTTTAGAGCGTATTTGAGACATAATTACCACACCCTCTTAGTAGCAGGAGGCACCGTTGATGAGAGGTGGCATCCATTCCTACATATAGTCGGGGAAGGTATGAACTTGCATATACCGAAACGGACAATCAGGGAAGAGAACGATCCCCCATGGTACACACCGGAGGTTAAAAGGTTACTCAAGAAGCAAAGGAAGATACATGCACGATCAAGAAGGACGATGGATCGGACTGATTTAGATAAGTTAGAGCAGATAAGGGGACGTCTTAAGAATGCGATGCGTGAGGCCTTTAATAACTTTCGTGATAATTCTCTCTCTAAGAGCCTCACTGAAAACCCTAAGAAATTTTGGTCGTATGTAAACAAAATTAGTTGTAGTGGGATCAATAAGCCAGTTCTAATAAAAGACGGACGGGAAGTTGAAGACAGCCGCGACAAGGCTACCGTATTTAACACCGAATTCAAAAATTCATTCACGCAAGAAAACATGGAAAACATCCCCACTTTACCACATCGTGTGGAATTAGAGATGGATCCGATAGAAATTGATAGCATAGGAATTGTAAAGCAATTAAAACTCCTGAAGTGAGGTAAAAGCACCGGGTCCCGATGGTATACCGGTAAGAGTATTTTCTGAATACGCGGAGGATATTGAACCATTTCTGTTAGGTATGTTCCGTAAATCTTTAGAAGAGAGAAAAGTACCTTCTAGCTAGAAAATAGACCTGGTAATTAAAGTTTTTAAGAAAGGAGATCGGAGTAATCCTAGGAATTATCGACCCATATCTCTAACATCGGTCTGCAGCAGAATTCTGGAACATGTCATATGCTCGAACATTATGAAGTTTCTAGATGAGAACGGGTTACTTACACCATATCAACACGGATTTCGGAAGAAGACATCGTGTGAAACACAATTGGCCCTATTTTCCCACGATATAATGAAAGTTATCGATACAGGTACGCAAGTTGATGCAGTTTTTTTGGATTTTCAGAAAGCTTTTGATTCTGTGCCACACAACCGACTTTTAGCGAAGATTCGAGCTTACGGTATTTCGGCTCAGATTTGCGAGTGGATACGTGATTTTCTAACTGGTCGATCACAGTATGTCGTTGTTGACGGGGAAGCCTCTTCTAAGATAAATGTTACTTCGGGCGTTCCTCAAGGAAGTGTAATAGGTCCACTTCTTTTCTTAATATTTATAAACGATCTAGGTGACAACGTCAAATGCTGGTTGCGATTGTTTGCCGACGATGAGGTTATCTATAGGGAAATAAGGTGCTCCGACGATTGCTTAGAAATTCAGCGCGATTTGGATGCTATTTTCGATTGGTGCCGTAAATGGCAGCTTACACTTAATTGCAAAAAGTGCAAGGCAATGCGGATAAGTAACAAGAAGAATCAGTTTGTTCACGAGTACAAAATAAACAATTCTGCTGTTGACACGGTTGATTCCGTGAAGTATCTGGGGGTGATAGTACAACGCAACATCTAATGGGACATGCACATAACCTCCGTCGTAGGCAAGGCTAATTCTAAATTACGATTCATAGGTCGTATTTTGAGGAATTGTAATACTCAAACAAAGGAGATAGCATATAAAACACTAGTGCGTCCGCATCTGGATTACTGTTGTGGGGTTTTGGGATCTGTATCGCAAGGTTCTGATTGACTCAGTTGAGAGGGTGCAGAGGAGAGCCGCTAGATTCGTGACTTGTTGTTACAGCCCTTATGAAAGCGTCACAGAATTGATACATAGATTGGGCTGGGATAGTTTGGAAGACAGACGACGTAGCTTGCGTTCGAATTTATTGGAGAATATGCCAAAAAATTTAAATTTCGAGTGCAATGAAATACTTCTTCCGCCAACCTATTTAGGTCGCAATGACCAGAGGGATAAGATTAGAGAAATAAGATGCTGTACTGATACTTATATGTATTCCTTCTTTCTTCGCGCTATTCGGGATTGGAATGGGCGGGTTTGGTATGGTGCTTAGCACCCTCTGCCACCCACAATGTTTGTGATTTGCAGAGTATGGATGTAGATGTAGACGTAGGGGATGGTAAAATTATCATCAATGAATGAATATAAATAAACAAAAAGCAACCAATAAAAAAATAGAAATTAAAAATAGTGTTGTATATCTCACTATTTAATAATGGCGAATCCTTTCGATGTAACTATCCTGTCTGACGTCGTCGCGTGATTATTATCAATGTTTTACGCATGCGCAGAACGTCGCGGCGTATACGCGCTGATCGCGTAACGCTAACAAATTTCTCCTTACCACTGCCAAAGAAGTCTTTAATTATTAACTCCCAGTTATTATATTATTATTTTAGTTGCAGTGAAGACGATTTAATTTTTATGAATAAGAATTTGACAGTTTAAAGAAATTCTTTATAATTTCCGTCCTTTTGCGCCACCACAGGTCCTTGCAAAACTTACCCCGTCAGTGGCATGGAGGAAATGTCATCCATGGTCAGTGGTTAGAAGCAACAGAGTTACATGAAACGGTGGAAATTCGGGGGAAAATTGTGAAAGAAGAATTGCAGAATTGAGCTAAGAGAAGTTCGTGTTGGAACCAAGACAGAACAGGTTGGTTTTACTGCAAGTGGATCAGCCGAACAGGGTACAGTATGTTGACGTGGTACCCAGGCAAAAGTTGAATCAAAAGAGAGAAACAGAGATATATAGAGCAGTTAAAGAATCCTTAAACAGAGAACACGTGTTGAATTCGTGTCTACCAAGTGCAAATCTGATCGGATCCGCAGAGCAACCGATCTTTTGAGGGGGGACTATATAAAGGAAGCAGAGCAGAAATCAAAAAGAGAGTTATGTACAACTTTCAATGACGAGTTTCATTTGCTAGGGGAATTATTAACATATACGAATACGGCCAAACAGTAATTAAAGTTGAGCCCAGAAGCTGTAGAAGTTGTTGCCATACCCAGATGTCGTCACAGTTTCCAGTTTGTATCCGAAGATACAAAAATACAAGTTTGATTTCCTAAGAAATGAAGTAAGGTAGTTAGGTCATGTGATAACAGGAGTGAGGGGCGACAAAATCCAATCCAAATAAGGTTAGAGTAATGAAGAAATTTCCCAAGCCACAGACGGCAAAAAAGCTGAGAAGTTTCTTGGAATTAGCGGCATATTTTCGCAGATTTAGTGATGGTTTTAAGAAAACAGCAAAGCCATTACATGAATTATTGAAGAAGGACTTAGCAAATTTCAGAGTTTGAAGGACCGACTGAAAAGTCCGCCCGTATCCTGCCTGCGAGAAAGCGTTGCAGTAACCACTAATGCTAATCAGTTTGCAATTGGGGCCATTTTACGGCAAGATTCTTCAGGATCAAATGTACCAATAGCATGTCCCTCAACGACTTCGAACAATAAGAACAATACTACCCACTCAATAAGTAACTGTAAGGGCTTTCAGTGTGCCGTATGCCTAAAACAATGAATAAATACCAGTTGAATGAATTTACACAACAAAGGATACAGATGCTTCTACAAATCGCGGAAACAACCCAGCATATCTTCAAACGCTGTGATGCTGATATAGTAGTGCCACTAAAAACTGACACAGGTATGAAGTACATCTTGATATCTGAGAACGAATTGATGTAGTATTTATTCCCAGTACCAATCGATGGACAGGATTTATTAATTATTAGTCAAACACTAGTCGAAATATAATCTTACTTATGGCTTTACACTTCGTCAACGTCGAGATCATTAAAGGCGGGATGAGACAAGGAACGTGAAGGTATTTGGTCGTGGCCTTTTGAAGGAAGCATCCCGGAATCGCCTGGAGTGATTTGGGAAAACCATCGAAAACTCAAATCTGGATGTCCGGACGGAGATCGAAATACAGATGTCCACCATGAACCTGACACATTTGAAATTGCTGTATATTTCATGCTGCTTAGGGTAAAAGGAAAGTAATGCATGCAAGATCAAGAGTAACTCACCAAGTTTTATTTAAAAAATCAGTACACCAATATATAAGATCCTCACGTTGCACGAACAACATCTAGTCTGAATTCAAGTTCCTGCCAGGTTTTATGTAGCATCTCGGGCGTAACGGAAGTGGCAGCATCTTGTATGTGGCCGCAAAGCGATTGAAGATCACGAATTTTGAGACCTGCATACGTTTTGTCCTTCACACATCCCCACAAGAAGAAGTCTAGAGTGGTAATATCCGGTGATCGAGGCGGCCAACTTGTCGGTCCACCATGCCCAATCCAGTGACCGGGAAATTGGGTGTCGAAAATTCTCGAACGATCAGGCTCCAATGCGGAGGGGCGCAAGATGACGATCAGCTGCAAATGCATTAACTGAGGCACAACAAATTGTTCCAACATGTCGAGGTACGTACTGCCCGTAACTGTTTTTCTAGAAAGAAAACGGGGCCGATGATCAAATTGTGCATCAATCCGCACCACACATTTAATTTCGCTCTGTCACGAATATGTTACACAAAGCAGTGTGGGTTTCGTAATCTTCAAAAACGTGCATTATGTGTGTTGACTTTGCTCGATAAATTAAATGTGGCCTCATCAGAGAAAGCAATGAGAATTAAAAATGTTGGGTCTTCGTCAATGTGATGTAACATGCCGATAGCAAATGCCTTCCTCGTATCACTGTAATCTGTTTTCAGTTCATGAAGTAACTGCAATTTGTATGCATGAAACCGAAGAGAGTGATGCCATACCTTAAGTACAGTGGACACCTGTCTCACTGCTGTTACCGAGCGTGGTGGTGTAACGGCTAGCGTTCTGGCCTCACATTCGGGAGGACGGCGGGCATCCAGATATGAGTTTTCCATGCTTCCCCAAATCACTCGAGGCAAATGCCGGGATGCTTCCTTCAAAAGACCATGGCCGAATACCTTCCCATTCCTTGCCCCCCATCCTTTCCCGTCTCTAAATACCTCGCTGCTAGAGAGACGTTAAGCAGATAAAAAAAACCTCACTGCTGTTACATGCTCTCTGATACGCGCTCATTACCGCCACCATGCAATTTCTTCACACTTACAAAAAGCGCTGTTTCCATTTCTTAATGGTGTTCCGTGATGGTGGGTCCTTTATGAACACGCGGCGACAGTTGCGTTGCACTTGAATCACTGAATTTGTCTCTGCGGACCACCAAATAACTTGTGCTCGCTCTTGTGGTGACTCCATTTTCAGTTAAGCTACTGTAGCACCACCTACATCCTCGTGCGCGGGTTTTCAGAAATAGTCAACAGAACTTCCACAGTTTCTCTACATATTGTAATGCATGTTACCAACTTACTTCCATTCTTTGATTTTCGGCAGCCAAATGAAAGGTGTCAGATTCATGGTGGACACCCTGTATGATCCTAAGACATGGAATCTCAAGTGCTGGTGTCAGACAATGAAAGCAACTCCAACAGTGAATTCGTGCAGAGAGTGTGAGTGTGTCGTCTATTGATAATTCAATGACTTCACACTCGCGTACCACCTTCAGTCCAGTGGTGACTTCGAATATACTCATCGGAAATTCGCATTACGTGTATCAGTCTAATGGCAGTTGGGATAAACTTTTAAAATTCGCAGTGTTTATGCACTATATGATACCACACATAGCAACAAAATATCCTCCCAGTTCCTTGTTATATGGAAGGTCAGCAAATATACCAGGATTGATAGAGCGGAGACTATCGCAACCAAATCATGATTTTTTTTTTAATCTTTCATTCCCCTGCCTGAGGGCATGGAACGGGTTGTTGTAGACCTTATTTCTCTTTTCATCCACAGGGAAAGAGTTTTATTTCTTTTTACAAATCTTTATTTTAATAATTTGACTATTTATTGTTTTGGGGTTTACATACAATTATTGTAGGGTATTTGGGTCTGTGGATGTGACTTCTT
Source organism: Vandiemenella viatica (assembly GCA_031002005.1). Lineage (NCBI taxonomy): Eukaryota > Metazoa > Arthropoda > Insecta > Orthoptera > Morabidae > Vandiemenella > Vandiemenella viatica. The sequence continues at coordinate 132,958,415 of CM061921.1, read as the reverse complement.
ATCTTTCTGTGGACCTAAGTCCTTGGATTTGTTCTAATACTTCTAAGGTATTAGTTTTGATATGAGTTGCATCACCAGCTGTAATATCTTGGCAAGCATATGTTCTTGGCTGCTGACCCCCGCTTCTTGGCTTGGATGTCTTGAGCATGGCTCACACCTGCTGTCGTGTCCATGGTCGGTTTCCGCTTTTGCGCGGTAGCTCCATCTTGGTGGCGAGTGACCTTCGTTTGGCTGAGGGTGGTGTGTGCGCGTGACTCGTGGTGCGGGTTGATTGCTGCTATAGCTTGCCTGGTAGGGGTGACTTGTCCAGGGGGCAGTGTTCCTCCCGTAATCCCTCTGTGTTCTGCAGCGGTTAGTTTCTGGTCCGTGTCTTGCGGTCGTCTTCTTCTTCCTCTTCTTTTCCCACGCGTCTTTCTTGGCTTCCACCTGGCACTTTCTTCGATCCGCGCTTGGGTCCGCGTCTGGCTGGACAGTGGGGGTGGAATGCTGCGTGCGCCCCGAGCCGTTGGCACATGTTGGCGTTGCGTCTCGTGGCAGGTCGCAGCTCTTGACGCTATTTCTGCCCCCGGTGTGGACACAGCGCTCTTCTGCTTTGCAGTATGCTGCCTTGTGGCCCCATGCTTGACAGCGAAAGCACTGCGCAGTATTGACTGTTGTCTGCTTCCTTTGTTCTTTTGTGGGTTGAGGTTTTCTTGTCAGTCTCGGGTTGTAGAAGGTGCCATTTTCTTCTAGTACTTTAATGGTGGCTGCCATGTCAGCCGGTCGTACGAAGATGGCGTCCCATTTGCTGTAATCCTGCACGTCAGACGGCCTCTCCTTGCTGGCGGAGTCGGGGCGACGTGTTGGCACCTTGCTTGATGGCGTCACATCATTTGCATTCGCCTCAGAAACTCCTTGTGGGATCACTTCTGGCGACGATGGAGTATCCGTCAGGGAGTCTTCCTCGTCACCAGAAGTATCGGTACTTTTGGTCCAGTCTGCCATCTTGAAGACAAAGGTGGAGCCTTGGTAGGACGTGTGTCGATTCGCTTCATCTTGGCTTGACAGGTCCATCGTCCTGGAGCTGGTTGCAGATGTCGTCTCCCAGGAGCTTCGTGATGAAGTGTTCTGTTGAGGTGGCGTCTGTATTCACGCGTTTTCCTTCTCGTAGATTTCCTCCAGTTTAGCTCTTCTTGCGGCCTTTTCCCGTTGCTTTTCTTCCTCAAATTTCTGCATGCTGCGGTTAGTTGCTGCATATACGCATATTGCTTGTAAGTGGTTCCTCCGTCTGCACTTCTCGGTGTCGAATATGACTGATGTCGTCGCTCTTCTTCACTTGAAAGCTGGTCAGGAGGCTCAGGCCGACCCCCTCTTGTGTCTGGTGGAGACTAAGGTGATTCGCCCTCTGCCTCGTGGCCGCGCTGGCTCACCTCTGCACCCTGGTGGCATTTGTGCGCAGGCGATCAGATTCCCCCTCCGGCCGGGCAGTCCATCCATCGTTATCTGGCTGGGAAGATGGAGGCTAAGGAATCGGTTATCGTGGTGAATGTGCCCACGGAGATTCGATTAGATCCCCTACAGGAGCTAAATACCGCCACATCTGATTCCATAACTGACAGTGAAAGGCCCCAACAAATACGACAGCCAAAGTTTCCCCCAATTATTGCGTACGAGACAGCTGGATACTGGAAGACAGTTGAAAATCTCAAAGGATCCTTTATTGGTAACATGGATGTAGCCTACAACGCATCCAGCATCAAGTACCAAGTGTACAATGAAACCGACATTATTTTCCTCACTGCCTACTTCAATGACAAAAAAATCTCAATACCACAAATATGATTTTGACGGCCAGACGAAACTGCTAAAATTGGCTTCAGGCAGCTGCCAATAGACATGAACACACATGAGATGAAAGATTATCGCACCAAGCAAATCTTCCCAGTTAAAGAGGTTTCTCAACTCACCAAATTTGATAAAGAAAGAAACGAGAGGGTACCTATGCCATTATACTTGGTATCTCTCGACAACACAGAGGAAGGCAGAAGTATCTATAAGCTAGAATACTTCATGCACCTCAGGATCAAGGTCGAAGTATATAAGACTCCTGAGGGACCTTACCAATGCCATAGGTGCCAGAAATTCTGACACGGGCAGAGAAATTGTGAAATTAATCCAAGATGCGTCAAGTGCTCTGGGGAACACCTGACAACGCTATGTACTAAACAAAAAGATGAACCACCTAAGTGTTCGAACTGTAGGGGGCAACATCCGGCCGGCTACCGTGGCTGCCCGCAGTACAAGAAAATCGTGTAGTCTCGTAATACCGGACTTCAACTGCAATAGCAGCAAAAGCAAGAGAAAGATAAGTCAGAGACAAACAAGCCACCAAAAGTCTCTGACAAACAGCAGTTCCCCTCCTTACCGCCAAAGACAAATGCGTGGACCAAATCCACAGAGAAACAACAAACTGACAATAGCGACAAGGACAAAACAAAAAACCAAAAATACAAGACTGAATCAAACGACCTAAAAGACAAGACTGGAAAGAAAGACAAATCAAAATGAGGAGGACAAAAATCAGACTTTACTGAGATTATAGCTTTTCTGAGAGAATTCTACCACCAGAAGATGTTAACCACATTGAAAAATGTGGTTACCAAATTACGAGAACGGCTTAGAATAGGGAATAATCCTAGCAGAAGCCACTAGTGAATTCTTCAGTTATGGCGAGTCGGGCAGTCCTATGACCCTGACCTGCCATCTCTGCTGCACGGAGAGGACTGTAGTTTTTGGCTGCTTGCAGCCAGTATCCTGAGCTGGGCCGCCTGGAGGGAGAACTGTGTGGCAGGTACTGCGCAGTCGTCTGGCGTTGACTGTGGTGAGTCGGTATACTCCTCACGTCCGCATTGAGTCGCCTCTGTACCCTGGTGGTACTTGGGCGTACCTTGCGCAGGGGAAAAGCGTCCCCCTTCGGCCGGGCAGGTACTAGTTCTCGAGAACTTTGCGGAACACGACTGCAGTCCGCAGACAGCAGGTAGCAGACGGCCGACCTTCAAGGCCGACCACAGGCGTCACCACTGGTTTCTATGGTTTCTACGAAATTCGTTCGGAACACGGCAACAGCGTAGCCGGTAGCTGAGCCCTGCTGGCTCCGCTGACCGCGCTACTGCGCACGAACTAGTAGTGCCGCCAGCTGCACGCCGAAGGAAAGCATTTTTTTGGTGACAATGAGTTTTTCTGATAATGAAGAAGAAAATTTAATAAATTCTGTGCAAAAATATCCTGTGATTTATGATGCAGGTCACACTGAATACAGCAATGTCTTAATTAAAGAGAATGTTTGGAAGGCTATAGCACAATAGCTAAATAAAACAAATAAGTATTTAAGGTTGTGCTTTTACTTATAAATATATTTAAATGTAAAATGTTCATACATATACAGTGAGCAAAATAATGATAATGAGATTTTACTATAATGTAAAGCTAACGCCTGTCCGCCAAGAGTATATATTTTACTTATTATTTGTTGTAAATCAGTCTTTATGATACATTATTAATTAATTCCTCTTGCCACATCACTGAAACATATTCACTGGAGAAGAAATCTTTCAGTTTGTCTCTAATCTCAAATCCTTGGCGATTTAAAAATCCTCCACACCGAGAAAAGCTTAACATATTATCCTGGCCTCTAGCTTTATTATTAATGTAAGTATAAAATGGAGTATTTTTTTTCTTCAAGGTAACTTTCACGTAATAAATTGTGACAATATCAGATCATCAACCACATCTGGAGCAACAGAAATGTGAGTATAAAACTCTAAACATTTGGCTTATTAGCCCAAAAGCATTTTCCGTCACACATCGTGCACGGCATAATCTATAGTTATAAATTTCTTTTTCTCTTTCAAATCATGCAACTCTTTTTGAATATGGCAAAATTTATTGAAAAGTATTATCAAAAAGAAGAATGATGATGTTGAATTATTTTTCAGTCATATTGCAGAAGTTTTAAAGAGTTTGCCACCAGTTTATAAGGCAGAAGCCAAAAAAAAAACAAAAAAAAACAAAAAAACAAACAAACAAACATCGGGGTAATGATTTCCGATTATGAAATAATGGCAGCGTGGTCTCCTCGTAATCAAAGTTCAAGAGATGGTAGCGCTCCTTCAACGCCAAACTCTTCATCATCAGAAAATGTACACGACACGCCAGGTCCTAGCAATGCAGCACGACTTGACGAAGTACTTTTTACAAATGGAACAATGCAATATATGTCAGGTGACTCTGTTGTCAGCCTTGCTTCTCCAGAACCGACAGATCTGACAATCCAGCAGACTAAAGAAGATGATAAATTTACAAATTTGTAGACTTACCTTAAAGTTAAGAATAATTTTTATTCTCCACTTACAACAGCTCTTAATTTCGTCACAAATAAAGCTGAGTAAAAAATTAAACTGTCTCTTATTTAAACGACAATAGCTGCTGAATATTGCTTTGTCACTTAAAATATGTTTTTTAATGAGTACTGAATAAGTCCCTTCTTTTGCTCTGTTTTTGTACAAAGGCATTGCGAGCTTTCTTCTTTTGTTGGTGCTATCCAATAGCAAAACATCATCATCATCTTCCTTTTCCAGCAGAACTTCAATGATCGCAGCAGAAATATCAGAAATCTTGCCGCGCCTAAGGTACGGTTAAGAGCGAACTGCACGGCTGACCTGTTGCGGAGTTCCGAACACACCCGACCACAGGCGACAACAGGTATGCAGTTTTTGTTTGCTACCTGGGGTTGGCGTCGGACGCTGCAGCCGTGTTCGGAACCCTACCTTAACGCTTGGAGCTCCGTGCCGCTTGGTCCATGCTGTGCAGTTCAGGAGCGCCCTGGAATGGGGGCTGCGCGTCTCGTGCTGCGCATTCGTCTTGCGTTCTTGGTCACCGCGAGCGATGCATGACCGCATGCGACGGGATCCCAGGGCCTACAATCATGATGTTATTTCGCAACACTTAAACACAACCTGCTTCTCGAAGATACCCGTCACATCAATCAGATCAGAAACTGAAAAATAAGGAAGCTTAGGACAGACAAAACATGCCCGATACTCCAAACCAAACGATGAATTAGTACATTTAGATCCAGCTTTACGTGAAGGAGATTGTTGTAATTACAGTCCTTTTTGTGTGAGTCATACGCCGTTGTGAGACTGAATAATCCCGATGTAACGTTAGGAATGGGAAGCAACAAGCTCGTAATGGTGCGTGAAAATCGGTTACAGTAATTTTAATAAGACAAATGAGACCGCTCTGGAGAGCAGCAGCTACAGACGTCTGATATCAAAACAGGATAAATGCCGGAAACTCAACTCAACTCAAATTGAAGCAGTCTGACAATCTGCGCTACAGAGTACATGCCGAAAAGAAATAAATATATACTGGGAGGGAGAATCAATCTCATCTGTAGATTTCTATCAAATTAATTATATCACCAAGTAGTTGTAAGGAATATGGTCTACTGATTAATACTGTAGTCCAAGTAGAGAAAGGAGTTATCGAATCACATATCGTTCACCCTGCTTAAGTAGCAAAGTAGCATGAACTGAGACGAAATAGGCGACAAGCGTTTTCCTAACACTCTGACGGAAGATTCTGGTTACCAATTGTTAAGTATAATTGATAATGATGCCTGCTTTTCAGGTCATATTTTGAGTTATATGTTGAACATACGATTAATTGAAAGTCAATATTTCCAAGTGTATAAAGTTTTACGATTAACCGCCGAAGTCGATACACACCACACCTGTACATAAGTCAAACGAAGGGATATCTCATAATTGCCTAGGCGAAACTATAATATGCGCAAGATACTAGATTGTATACAGATTACATCCTGTAATCAAGGAAGCACGCAAACATTTTTATCCATTTCCACCGATACCCATGGCGTATGTGAATCACGGTGTTGCAGGCAGTCGAAGAAATGTCCAAGGATAGTATTCAAAACTTGATCCAGTAGATTCCAGTATCTGTATTAAGAGAGTAAAAAATAATTTCTGGGTGTGAATCCTTTATCAAAAGGTCTCACGATCTTGTGCGAATATGAAGTTGACTTTGTGCTATATGGAACTGGTAGTTTGAAGCTCAACCAAAGTTTTAAGGGCTACAGAGTGAGGGTCAAAGCTTATGATTGAGACAGACATTTACAGCATAAAATCCTCTCTTTTTTTGCTTCTGACTTTACGCCTCGTCGACATTGAGGTCATTACAGGCGGGAAAAGACAGGGGGCAAGGAATTGGAAGGTTTTCGGCCATGGCCTTTTCGCAGGACCCATCATGATAATCACCTAGAGTGATTTGGTACAACAGAGAAGTGTTGCCGAACATTAATTTACAAACTAACTGTTGTCATGATTGCAGAAATGAACAAAATATCGTCAACTTCGTGTTGGAGATGCCATCAGAACATATAGAAGATCTGAAGACAGAGGGGAATAGTCGTACCTTAGTTATAGTGAAGCAGTTCGACACTAAGGAGATTCAGTTATTTAAAAAGCTCTGGTGAAGAAAATTCTTATCACAAGGTGTTAGCCACATCATTCAGGGAGGGGGTGCAGAGAAGGGCTGCCAGATTTGTCCTTGGAAATTACTGCAAAACACAATCGGTAACTATTATGATAAAGGAGTTGGAGTGGGATTCATTGGAGGATAGGAGGAGGGAGAAGAGTCATGGTAGTCTACAAGGCCTATAATGGTGATAAAGCATGGAAAGATGTTGGTGTGAAAATTAAGAGAGGTGCACGGAAGCGTAAAGATGACCATGACCACAAGCTGGCACTTGATTTCAGACATAAGGGTGTGGGAAAATTTTCTTTCGTAGGAAAGGGTGTACGTGATTGGAATAAATTGCCAAGAGAATTGATGAATAATTTACCAAAAATACTGAAAGAATTTAAATTAAAAATTAGTTGAGGGCATAAGTAGGTTGGAAGAGGAAAGGAGAAAGACGGGTGTGTATGGAGATTTCCACCGGAGCGTGCGCTCAATCGCAATTTTATCAATTATTATTATTATTCTTTATCTTGCTCAAACATTTTCCATAGGTGTTACAGACTGTGCCAGCATATGAAACAAGTAATCATCGATGTGCCGAGAGACATAGAGGCATGCATAAATACCATGCCTCGCGTTATCAGGGACGAATGAGACAAGATATAAGAAAGATCGACAGTAGAACACTGTAGAGGTACTTCACTATCATAACTCAGAGGAAATAGTGGCTTAAAATGTTTCTAGCAATAGGTAAAACAAATTAGAAAATTAAGAAATTATACCACTAAATTATTAAATGGTCAAACAAATAAGTAAATGAACAAATCAATTATTAGTAATAAACTAAAAGACTTAAACACCTATATCCATAATGTCAGAGTGTCGTTTGGCCAAGGTTAGTTGTAGTTTGTGGATGTGTTCTGTGAGCTGACGAACTGACCTGATGAAATTCCATCTCTGCTCGAAACTTCCTCTTCTGTGCTTCAGGTAGTTCCGCTAGAACCTTAAGCTGTGTATCCACTACGCGCGGCGATACCTGGCTTTTTCCAGGAACATTCTGGCTTTTTCCAGGAACATTGGCGCGGGTCGAACATGCCGCGCTGCGAGCCATTCTCTGTCGGTCTTTTGGCGCGCGGCAAAGGCTCCCCACTGATTAGCTCGCGAGCAGTTGGGACGGCAGTGTCTTTCTTTGAGTTGGCTCGCGTGGCACAGCGACAGTTTACTGCCATGAACAACGAAAAGTGTCGGTATCTAATACAGCTGTATGGTGCGAAAGAATTTTTGTGGAATAGTAAATGTGCAGATACCACAACAAATAGCAGACACTCCTTGTTCATTTAGTTTATGTAAATGAGGAGTTCCATAAGTTTCATTGCTAGAAAACAAATTACCACTGCCAACAACATTTTCTTAAATTTCATTTTAACTACTAGACATATTACAATAGTGTGGAGATGTAATTTGGACAGTAAAGAGAAACATATAAAATTTTTATGTTCCTATCTTGAGTAATTTTCGAGAAAATGTTCCTTAAATTTCAAAAATCTAATTTATAGCAAAGGGCTTTCAACGTATGACAACTACATACACACACTGTAGGATGTCGGGTATAAAAAAAAGCAATAATTCTACTTCTAGGACTTTTATAACGCAAATGAAGGTTTCTCTTGTAGAGGAAAGTTTAAAATAATTTTTGGAACAAAAACCAAATTTCGATTATTTTTATTTACCACCTTCGGTTCCGCTTAATAATTAACGTTATAAGTAGTAGTAGGTATATGAGTCTCCAGTTGCTAGAAATCTTAAAGTTATTACTAGTCTCTCGGTAACTGAAATCGCGTGTCGAAACTTAGTGTTCACTTTATTCACACTCGTCCATGGTCGCGAAAACTGACTGTGCCTGCATTGCTTGCCGCGCAACTCTGGCTGGATTGCGCTGCCGCGCGCGGCAGCCGCGCTTGTCAACAGAAACACACGAACATTGGCTAGCGCGGCGATTCCTGGAAAAAGCCAGGTATCGCCGCGCGACCCAGTGTTCGAGGGTTTGCCGCGCGTAGTGGATACACAGCTTTACCGTTGTGCTGTTTGGGGCTAAGGCCCGATACCACTGTGGATTGCGGTCACAGACCGAAGATTAGAAATAGGTTCAAATTCTAACTATATGAAGGAAGTCGAGACTTGCAATGGAATCAATTTAACAGGTGGCTACTTTAACTGTACCGACTGTACTCTGTGACGGACGTGTAATTCACAACTGGTTCGGACTGCACTGTCAACAATAAAGTGCTGACTACAAGCTGAGTGAAGTCCTATACATGCCACGCTCAGGGGGTCAGTGATCAGCGATTGCCAATACCTGACGACCGAATGAATATTTTATGTATTAAATCGTGAAGCAAAAAATTCGGATCCCTTTTAAGAATATTGCGCGTATGGAGGATTGTGAGATTTGGTTTAGGTAAAGTTTATGTAGAATAGCTGCAGAAACCTAAAATTTATATATGTGTTATAAATACATTAAAATAAATAAAATGAAACATCCTTTGTTTACGTACAGCGATTCTGCCAGTGTCAAGTTTATAATGTAATTTGTGGTCTTTGGTCAAACAAGAAAAGAATATAATAAGCATAGTTAATATATGTGTTACAAATACATTATTAAATAAAAAATAAATTCGCGAAGCAGTATTATCGGCCTTAAATCAAAATGTACCATGTACCTAAATTGAAATGTACCATCTATAATAAAGAAAGTCAATAAACTACTTTAAATAACATTCATAAATACAATTCATCATTTGCTATGGTTAGTTCAGAATCTAAATTTCCGATACCGTCACGCGTGGAGTGTATCATTTTAAAATACATGTTTTTTTTTATCATTGATCAGGTCCAATGACTATTCCATATGGTCACTCGCCATGTTATGCACAATTATATTTTTATGATGTTGACACTGCTTTCAATTATAGATTACGTGAACGTTCTAATCATTCTAATCAAATATGCGATAACAATATGATGCGCGAGACCTCTCTTGAGTTGGAACCCATTAATTCCTTTGTTCAGTCATTCATTGCAATGAAAGATCATTGTCAGAGAGTTTAGAATCAAAATAAATAAATTTGTATGCTCAAAAAAGTAAATTTTGATTTAGATATATGGCGTTTTAAAAGAAATAGAACAATTTAATAAAAAAATGCATTGATTATTACTCTTTTACAAAAGAAGCTAAATAACTTAATGAATTATGGTGGAATTTCGACCACTGGGCAATCACTACTGCCTATGATTCCTCAAATTGTGACCTCTCAGAGTAATATGTACATATATATGTTGTATGCTCAGGTCTTGTATGAACGCGAAAGGTGATGTGAACTTAACAATGTGTTCGTTAAAGAGAGAATAAAAATTAATAGCGGAAGATATGAATGTGTTAATAAATTTTATTAATAAAAATTTATATTACAGTGATGAGTGTTACAGGTGCTCAGTATGTAGTTTGAAGGCGAGACAACTAACACGCTCTTAAGTGCAGACTCGACATGTATGCAGCAGCATCCATGGTCACATGCTTGCCATGCATGAGGCATAAACAAACGTTCTGGCAAGAGGGAGAACGCCAGCCGGTCGAAATTAGAAATCAAATGCCAAACTCGCATTGTAAAGACAAATATTATTTGTTTTTGCGTTATTAGTATTAAGAAAAATATTCTGTCTATACAAACGTATATTAACTGCAAGATTGGTTTTGTGTTTCTGTTGGGGTGAGGCGTAGCAACCTATGGTCGAAAAAGGCATTAGTAACGAATAAGTTATTTTATCAGATCGGTGACATATTGACTTGAGTATTGGATTATTTCCTGTAACGTGAGTTGACACTCTTAATCCTCAAATCCCAACCACACACCACCAGCAGCCACTCTCGCGACGGAAATGTGGTTGGAAGAATTACGCACTATTCGAGTAGGGCTTGGACTCTCAGAAGCGACTTCGCCCCCCTTATGGGGTTTCTGCGAGGAACTGCGTAAAGGTAGCGCCGCCTTAAACCATGTAAAACACTCGAAGTTCTCGGTTTTATAGCTATCTGCCATAATGCGTGATCGGCGCAAAGCAAGCATTGCCTAGTTATATAATTTTTGCTCTCACCAGTCTCGACTGGTTTGATACAATACTGCATCTTAGTTTGTGCTAACCTCTTCATCTCAACATACCCTTTACAACCTACATCCTCAATTATTTGCTTCATATATTCTAATCTTTGTCTTCCTCTATATTTATTACCTCCAACTGTTCCTTCCGCAAACAAATTAACCAATTCTGCATTTCCTAAAATTTGACCCACCAATCTGTCCCTTCTTTCTGTTACACTCTTTCATAAACATCTTTCAACACCCATAGTTTCTAAAACACGTTAATGTCGTATTTTATGTGTCCTCCTAATTTTCAACATCCTTCTATACCATCACATAACACAAACTTCAATTTTCATTCTTTCTGGTCTTCCTAAAGTCAATTCTTCACGACCATAAAGTGTTTTTTTTAAAATAATTTAATGGCATTTGGCTACTGAGGCCACACAGCCAGCTCAATGTGATTCCGAAGAACACTACAACACGAACACGACATTCACAAACACAACACTTAAACACCCATGCCCTCGGCCGGACTCGAACCGCTTGGAGCTAGCACTCTAGCCCCTACGCTACCGAGGCCGGCACACACTTAGAGTTTTAAATTTCTGATTTTGATTGTAGTTTTACTTCATATGTAACAGAATTTACTTATTTTTCGTTTGCCATTCGAAACTATTTGTACACTCTTTATATTAGCTTGAGTATTTAACGGAATCTTTGAATTCAATTATCACACAATTCCTGGGGTCTAAATTGTTTAAAATTTCTCACACGTACTAAGAACTGATGACAATACATTAACGTGTCATTACATTGACAGTTATAAAGTAATTGTTGAATGTAATGGATTCTTTCAATTCAATTTTCACAACCCCCAGAATTCAAAGTTGTTTGTAATTTTGCACACGTATAAGTAGTGACGACAATTATTTCATAACTATGATCTGTTAATCTTATTAGTTTGGTAGCAACAACATAAACATTGTTTGTTTAACCGTTATATCACAGATGTCGCTCATTTTCACCCACTTCCAGCAGCGGGCTGTTGGCTCAGCAGGTTAAGGAGCCTGGCTGGAGGACGGTCACACCAATTACCGTTGATCATTTCTAATGCGTAAGTTTTTCTTAGAGCTAACCTTCACCCTTGGCAAAGCTTTGCTTTGATTATGTTATGTACGCTAGGATGATCACTGGTTCAAATGACACGTTAAACTGTAGGTCTTCTATACCCGATAGAATTACCGGGTTAAGCTAATGCAGCCGCGACATGAGTGTACAGGCGGTAATTAAAAAAAAACTTGGGTGATTTCCCGGCTAACAATGCCGTATGCATTAATTTTAATTACCAACTTCTGAATTATTTGAAATTTTACTCACGAATTATGAACTTATGACAGTACCATAATTTCACAGCTATTTCCTGGTATGCTCATTACTTTGACAGTAACAACTAAAAAGTGGTTTTGTTACGCAACGTTCGGTGTATGGGCAAATAACGACACTTGGCTGCAAGCAGCTACGATGGTGTACGCTGTCACTGACGCTCATGTTGCAGTTGAATAGTCGCTACATCGTTTTGTTTTAATTCGTATTATTATAGAAGAATAGTATTTAACGTTTACCGCGCTATCAGACCACTGGGAGGATTGACCACTTTATTGTGGGAATAATAATGAAAGACGAAACTATAACGCAAATAAAAGAAGGTTGGCGAAGAAAAAGTAAACCCTAAAAAGACACGCTTTTGTAGCAGTCTGAACTAAAAAAATTTAAATATAATATTTAAATATAAAGATTAAGTTCAATAGCGATGTCCCACAGTTCAGTATAACTTAATTTTTTCAATAATCTTAAGATAAGGATAAAGTTATTTACCAAAAAAATTAACCAAAGTATGGGGTATTGCTTTTCATAATGACTATACCTTTACAAATAGCTAGCGATAAGAAATATAAAACAAAATATATCTACCACAACACGCTTTTTTTACTTTAAGATTAATTTCTTGGCTGATGATTTTATTCTTCTCTTAATCTCATTCAAAAAATTACGTTGTACTGACCTGTTGGAAATCCTATCGCTGTTAAAAATAATCTTTATGTTTAAATATTATTATTAATTTTTTAGTTAAAGTTGCTTCCTTTTATTTTATTTTTTTATTTTATTTATTTTTAAACCATAATTTTATTATATTTAATTTATTATTATTTCTGATACATTTCATCGCTTTTTTTTTGCTTTTGGTTACCTTACGAGATACTGCGGGATTGAAATCCTTATTTAGTAGTTATCCATGATGATTGGTTTCAATAAACTTATGTTGTGAAGCATCAAACGGCCCATTTCTCCATGAAGATCATACCATGAATTTATAAACCCTATTAGTGGTCCGTGCAGAAGCCACAGGATCGCCCTTGTCAAAGCAGCTTCTGTTTAAGTTTACTTTTGTTGTTGTTGTTTTAGGGCGCGTCGACGTCTGGGTCATTAGCGCCCTAAGGTTTACTTTTCAACTTTCTTCCACTCAGTAACGACAATATCATTTGATTATAAATTCAACTGTAAATGACACGTTGTATAGGTGGTGAGTAAAGGTTAAAACATTTTGCTTCAATTAAATAGAACAATCAGAGGAGGTACCACTGAAGTGCATCATTTAAGCATTTTAATTTTAAATTTTTTCAATATTTTAGGCAAATCGTTCAGCATTTTCCTTGATAATTTATTTCAGTTCGTGACTCCCTCAACAGCAAGAGAAAATTTTCCCACTAGTTTCTTTATGCAATATAAGAAAGCTTACTGTTACAAAGTTCTGGTTATCATGCATTGTATACAGCCATATTAAGTTTATATTTCTGTCGTGCACATTAAATTATGTCTTAAAAACATTCAGTCTTTAATTTCTTGATTGCTTTCCTAACACTGTCTTTTCTCATAACTTTCTTCGTTGGTATCACATACTTTAATATGAAATATACTTCAAGTTAGCTGTTTTAAGAACGTATACAGTCCCAGCGTATGATTGCAATGAACTCTTCACAGACATACCAGAGGATGGTGATGTTAAAACAGAATAACCCTAGAAAATTTCATTTTAATTTAACTGTTATTTGAATGATCTTTCACGAACTCGAAATTTGTTTCTACCAATGGTAGGAGAAATCATTTAGTACCTTTTATTCATGTAACATTCAAACTGTGTGTGTAGTCTACTGTGCTATATGGAAGTAACATATGGACTTCAGAAAAACCAGAAGGAAGGAAAATTAGAAAATTAAAAAAAGTGTTCTGTGGATGGATATTCAAAATTAAATTATAAAATGAACATGTTCTGCGTGAGCGAAGCAGTTTGAGAATAAATCTCAAAGAACGCACCAGTACTGATGATTTAATTAATCTATACTTACAAAACAGTAAAAGGGGAAATGTCTGCATATTGAAGATATTTTTGAAAACAAAATGAGTTGGATGCACAATTAATAATGGAGTCAACAATTTTTGAAATTTTGTCTGTCTGCTTCGTTGATCGCCATTCACGGATTTTTATGGGTATTTAGAACATTTTTTGGGTCCTAGGAGCAAGACAATCATTCTAAATCTTCAAGAAATGACCAAGAAGATGAGAATTAAAGAATAAGGTGTCCGCAAATTGAATAGCAATTATAAAAATTATGTGAGAGTCGCCTTCTGCATACGATCATATTTTTCCCTTGAGAGTTTATTATTTTTATCGTTGCAACAAGCAACACGGGTCATAGATGCGGAGACCACTCATGAGAACTCTCGGAGAGGCAACAACTTCTAAGAAAGTGCGGAACGGCCTCTCTGTTAACTTCACTCGCTAAAGCCAATGCAGTTGGGATTTCTCGTTTGTTTATTGAGTAAATATATTCTTGAACGATCATACTATTTATTAGTGGTAATTCATTACAGCGATTGCAGTCACTGGGAAACAAAGTGAGCTTCTTGTCACTGTAGGCTTGCAAAACGCCTTAAGTGCAACTATCAACAGAGTGGCGCGTGGATGATGAGCAGTGACCTTGACCACTCCCCTAAAAAGTCAACTTTCGCCACATTTACACATCACAGACTTCCTCAGATAATAAATATCAAACTGGGTCTTTTACAGTCCCAGTGAGGAATACCGTTTCAAACCTTAGATTAAATATAGACTCCAACCTTAAATGGCTAGGTCACGTCCTGCACGTACTCACAAAGAGAGATGTGACTATTTATTCGAACAGTGACAGGGAAATCATGGGGCGCAAATGTAACATTAACTGATCAGCACGCATTTCGAGTATGAAAATATGTGTTTCGGATCTGCTTCTGTAGTGTCCGAGCGGCTGTACACAACATAAATTTGAGCTCGTCCTTGATCAATCACTCCTCGGTTAGTTTTATCAAAGTTATGTGATCGAAGATATTACATTCCTACTATAACCTATTGCTAGTAATGAGCATGTCATCAGTGATAACAATTGAAAAATGTAGTGGACAGAATAGAGTGACTTTAATATATTCACTTGATATAAGCACATGAATAAACATATCAAATAATTGAAAATAATGCATAGAAAATAGATCATTAATAATAAACCAGTCAATATGGGCTAATTCTTAGCTAGGCCGTGTCTCGTTAGCTTGCCTCGCCACCATGCATCCATCGTGTCAATTCGCCATTCAGTCAAGAAGTTAACATTCTCTAACAGTTAGTTTGGGCAGCCGAAATGCGGCTCAGTCAATAATTATTATTGTAGAGGCTTCCGGGAGTTATCCTTACAGATCGCGCTCTCAACTGTATTATATAGTCTTTAGTGGTCAATAAAAGGGACTCTAAATGCGATAGTCGCCTACATTATTTATTAGGTAGATTCTCAGCTAGGTTATAGTTTTTCCCTGGCCTTTCCCTGCCTAATCGGTTCTCCAACCGTAACTAATGGAGTGGTGTCATGATTCCTGACAACTAAAATCAATTAACATCTTATGATAGCCCACAAGTCTTTGCTTAGATCATCAGAAGACAGAAGACATCTTCAAGAGAGAAGACAGCGCAAGAGGAATAGAAGACTTAGTAAATGTCCCGAAGGTCAGTAAACTTCCACCCTAAAGTCTACTTCCACCACAAGCCCACAAATTCACCCCCCCATCCACTCAGGCCTCTTGACAACGTAAGGTTCGGCACAGGGGGTCCAGACCGGCCTTTACACTCGGAATATCTTTCTGAGCCAGCAGAAGGGTAAATAATGCATTATTCTTTACCTAAAAAATTCTGCATGATGTCTGGCGAGGTGTCCAGTCATGAAGATGAAGATCACAAATTATTCCTGAATTGTGTAAAGCAATTTGTAAGGTTTTAAAAAACTTTATACAGGTAAGAAATTTTTTTTATTAGAACCTCTTAATTAAACAAATATGACGAGGACAACTTATAGTAACAGTTATTTTTAATTTTTACAAGAAGTATTGATAATTTTATTAATCATATTAATCTCATGATCATAAATTCTTTCAAAACTGTCCCTTCGCCTTCAAATACTGCACTTGGTTGTTGGGAACATTGTGCCGGAAAACTGTTATGTGCTTTAACAGATGTTTGCGGTGGTGATGCCAACTCTGGTGAAACCGTTCGTAATGTATAGCTGTTGCGATTGGGGATGGGTGCAGAGTGAAAAGATGGATTCTATTCGGAATGTAATATTACCATGGTATTATCGCTACTTGGGGTGTCAGGTCTTGTATTGGTTACAAGTATTTGCCTTGGTGAACGTTAGGAGAATGGGACATAGTGTTTTTTAGTAGAAATAGGTTTGGTTAAGTTATTTTGTGGTGGTGGGACTGAACGGTAATCATTTGCACTACATGAATATGATTCTGGATTTGGTATGTAAGGAACAGAAATCCTGTCTGTGACTATATGAATAACTGGAGTGGAATGGTGATACTACAGAATGATAATCCGTTGTATTATTGTTAACATTAATCGAAGATTGCATAGTTAACTGTTTCAGTTTGCCATAAAACATAACTTCCGAAATTAACTTTCCGGCGACACATCTTTGAAACTGAGTCATTTCTTTCAATTGTAATGCCATTGCTCTCCCAAAACTATCAGTGGAATTTTCCACAACAGAAATTAACCTTTGATCAATATCAATCAGCTGTTCTTGTTGTTTCTGAAGGTTAATCAAACGTCTTTTACTTTTGTTTTCTTTTTCAGATGATGAAAATGAATGGTTAAATATAGCCAGACAATACGAAAGAATGTGGCAATTTAATCACTGCGTTGGCTCAATGGACGGCAAGCATATTGTTATTTTAAAACCAACGAGAAGTGGATCACTATTTTATAATTATAAGGGTACATTTAGCGCCGAACTGTTTGCAGTCGTTAACTCCAATTACGAGTTCCTTTACGTACATTCCGGTACCAACGGGAGTGTATCAGATGGAGGCATTTTAAAATGCACAAAGTTTTATAAGAAGTTCATTGCAGATGAGCTGCAGCTGCCAGAAGTGTAATTGTTGCCTGGAACAAATACTCTGGCTCCATATGTTTTCATTGGAGACAATGCATTTGCTCTGAATGAACATATCCTAAAACCCTACCCACAGAAAAGTATAACACATGAAATGAGAATTTTTAATCATAGACTTTCCAGAGTTAGAAGGTCCGTGGAAAACGTTTTCGGCATTTTGGCATCACGTTTCCGAGTATTCCAGAAACCCATACAGGTGGATATTCAAATTGTTGATAAAATAATAATGGCCAGTTGTCTCTTGCATAATTATTTGAGGAAAAAATCTGTGAATTATATTACAAACTCATCTATTGATAATGAAGATGTTGAAAATGAAATATTACAACCAAGGCAATGGCAGCAACAGAATGAATTATTGCCACTTCAAAGAAACAACCAAAGACAACAGACAGAGGTTGGTAAACAAGTAAGGGACATATTTACTACTTATTTTAATAGACCAGGCAGTGTTCATTTTCAAGAAAAAATCGTAAACATTTTAAGTAACTGAAAGGATAATATTCAAAACAACTTACATTCTCGTCATCAGAAAAAGTATCTACTCCAGTTCTTTTCGGTATTTGGTTTCCATTTAAGAAAGTTAAATACTCATAATACCACAATGTAGGTTAATACACCTGTTCAGTTCTAGCACCAATAGTTTTACTCTTTTCAACCTGTAATAATAATAATTAAAATAATAACTGAATAATAAAAATAATGTTTCTTATGGGTAATAATGTTTTAATAACTTACCTTTCTCCACTCTATCCCAAATGCTGCCCGCATATTTTCCAATTTTTTTTAATCCTTCTGCACTGGCGTTGTAGTCAACTTTCCTGCAAACGTTTAGTTATATTTCCATAGATTGTTGCCTGGCATCTCTATTTTTGTATAGTTTGTGAGAAATATCCCACAAACACGGAAAATCTTTGTATGCTTCCAATAATTCTACTAACACCCTTCGTTCAGTGACAGCTTCCTCCATTGTGACGTCACAAATAGACGTTTACTGTTCGAAGGTCTCGGAGCAACTGGGGTGAAATCGGCCTGACTAAATCATGTCACGCTCTACACGACCTGATCTGGTCAGACCCTTACCAGATCGGCCTACTCTGCCATCCGACAAGGATTTACTAGGCGACAACCCTACACACCATACGATATTGCTCCCGATCTGACCGTATCAGACATCAGATCAGGTCCTGTGTAGGGGACTTTTATACACTGATGGCCCCAAGTAGGAAATTTCGGTGGGTTGAGACTTCGCAGATATAGCAAATGACAAGTGGGGTCTTTAACACTTCCTGAAAGAAGTGTCAGTATACATGGCAGAACTTCAAACTATCGTAAGGGCGTCAGAATACGATTTATAATTACAAACGAACAGATTAGTTATCATATCGGATTCCTGATCCGCACTAATTAGATTGTCCAGTCTCATAACTGACGAAGCTGGCTGGCATATGAGATCCTGCAATTAGTAGAGGAGAGGGTCCAAATACGGGCTACCACTTTTACTTTGGCCCTTGTGATTTTCCTGGTCACTCAATATGGATAATTTTGATGTCACTGGCTTCTATAAAGAATCATGAAGGTGATAAGAGGGTTAAAAACGTCAATAACCAGTTTTAATTTTTAAAAATCAAAGGATTAAAAAAAAGTAAAATGACTGATTTTCAAGAAGTGGTCCAAACACGGGCTACTTATATAAAATGGAAAATTTATCTCCTAATAAATTAAAGAACACCAAATTTTGTTCAAAAACTTTATTAACTTGCCATTTTATAATCTCCTCACTCCATTTTTTTCTTTTCTTTTTTCTTTTTTTTACTTGCAGAAGTTACAGAAGTTTACATTTTCCATTCCAGCATATTCAGTCTCTGCCCAACCTTCACACTTGTAGAACTGAATCCACACTTCGAATCTGACATCATCTGAAAAGATTTCATCACAGAAAATGTATGCTGCATTATCGTCACCTTGTTTATCCCCCAGAGAAATCGATGTTGTCGTCATCGTCAATATCGTCATCAGTAGGAGGGAACCTATGGGACCTAATGGCCTTTTTTATTTGGATTGGCAATTTTGAATTATTTTTCTTTGATGAGGCAACTGATTACACTTTCACAATCGTCTGACAACTGTTCAAGGCTGTACACTTCACACTTTTCTTCAAACATTCGCTGTATGGAGATCCAGTTATGATCAAGTCTTGGCGCACTTGCGTCCACGATTATTTTTTCTTTGCAATGGTAGGGGTAGAAGGAACATCAAATGGATTAACTTTTTGGACGTTGAAGTTTGAGCAGTTGGTCGTTGATTCAGGGTGTTGAAATATTCGCGTTTTCAAGTCAAGATCTAGCCCGTTATTGGACCAGCCCGTTTTAGATCATGCGGTACTTCAAGTTGATGGTTTCGGCAACCCTTACAAAACAAACAAATCGAACAGAATTGGTGTCCTGCATGAAGCTCAGGTCATGTACTTTGAGATAAGGTGGAAGCCATTTAATTTACTGAGTAAGTTAGAAAGAGGTAAATTAATGTTGGCATACCTTGAAAAGTTTTGAGTTTTTTAAAAGTAAGTTTTCCGATAAAACAAATTTGCGCCAACGCACGTGTGTTACAGACCAAGTTCATTTGCCTACTACTCTTCTCCTACCACTTGATGTGCCTTTTGGTGCATTCTCCTGCCTGTGAACAACCCCCTTCCCCCATTTCAGCAAGTAGCCCGTATTTAGACCCTAGCCCGTCTTTGAACCTTCTGCTCTAGCAAGGCACAAATAGAAGGGGTGTGAAATAACATTTATCTGTGCAAAGAGACATGAATAGAAACGAATTAGCCGATCGATTGGCAAACGCAGCGTCAGTTAGTGGTGAAAAATTTAAACTCTCTCTTCCCTACTTCGTAACATAGCTAGAATTCAGTGAAATATGTAGTGGGGATCGAAAGACTTGATTAAGAGCAGATTTTATAGACAGATATGTCCTACGATTCGACGGTTGCATTGGCACTACAATTCCTAAATTTCAAGGAGAATGTCAATGTTCGTCTGCTGACTGAATTTCAATTACGGCAACTTTCCGGGTCATAGTTTTAGGATCAATATGATCAATTCCTCTCTATTTGAGTGCGAGGGTAGAAATATAGGGGATGCAGACCATAGTTTCTTCTCCCACAAACGATACTGGGACGCAACCTCACAATTTATAGCTGAGTTGATCAGACATGACGTGGAACTCCCCATCAAGATACCGGCCCTTCTTCAGAAGAATAAAAATATACACACAAAATATTTCGAATTTCAGTTAGAAATAATATTGAGTTATGACATCAGAAGGGTTATCTTCATGATGAACAAGCTGATCCACTAACATAAAATCGATGCACCTCCCATGCGGACACGCAAATCTATCTACACAAGACCTATTCAAGACCCGCTCAATAAAACAACGTTTATTTATCTTTTAGTCGAATTCTTATCACATGTCGCAAAGATCATTTTAAACTTAGCAGGTGAATGTGTATACTATATGCACATCTTGTAATTTATTTAAGCTCATTATATGTAAATATTCAATTTTTCAGCTTTATATTTTATACCTAATGCTATTAAAAAAATATCTTAATCTTTGCAATGTGCTTTGTCGATTAAAATTGTCTGTTGTATAATATATCTTTGGCATCTCTAGAGTGATGTGAATGTCATATTTGGTGTGGGTGTTTTAAAGTTGTTGATGTAAGTAAAATAGTTGGTATTATACTTATTTGTCCTTTATCTTATGGCTCACAGGGTTGCAATAACGCAATTTCACAGCTTGTGATGTAAACCTTTAGCGACGGACTTATAACAATTCAGTTTCATTAAATCACTAGAGGTACTCATTTCATCCTACGTCAAAAAAGCAGTTCTGGTGCATTTGTTTTAGCTGCTATTGACAGTGCGTAGGCAAACATAACATATTCGTGCTAAGTTGTAACAACGTTGGTGGAATCTCAAAAAATTGACAGGAAGTATTAGAAGATGAATATAATACAATTGTGATGAAGCGCATGCTCCGGTGACATTTTCGGTACACGCCCATTTTTCTCCTTTTCACTTGGTACATACTTTTACCCTCTAATAATTTGAACTTTAAATTGTTTCCGTGTTTTTGGTAAATTATTCATCATTTCTCTTGGTAATTTACCAATCCCTGATACCCTTTCCTACAAAATAAAATTTTCACACACCTTGACGCCTGAAATCTAGCGCCAGCTTGTGGTCGTGTTTACACTTCTACGCGCCTCTCTTGATTCTCCCACCAATATACCGAGCGTGGTGGTGTAACGGATAGCGTTCTGGCCTCTCATTCGGGAGGACGGCGGTTCGAATCACCGTCCGGGCATCCAGATTTGGGTTTTACATGGTTTCCCAAATCACTCCAGGCAAATGCCGGGATGCTTCCTTAAAAAGGCCGTGCCCGAATTCCATCCCATTCCTTGCCCCCATCCTTTCCCGTCTCTAAAGACCTCAATGTTGAGAGACGTAAAAAAAAAAACACCAATATCTTTCCATGCATCATCACCAATATACGTCTTGTATACTCCCATGACTCTTCACCTTCCTTGCGTCCTCCAGTGAGTCCCATTCCAGCTCCTTTATCATTTTAGCTACTGATTGTGTTTTGCGGAAATTTCCAAAGACAAATCTAGCAGCCCTTCTGTGCACACTTTCAAGCACCTTTATTCGATACCCAAAATGTGGACCCATACTACATCAACATATTCAAGCAATGGTCTGACCAAAGTTTTGTAACCCATTTTCCTTACTTCTCTGGTATATCCTGGCATCACTATTTCCAACAGGTGAAGGATTTTGGACCCTTTTGCTACTATCTGTCCAATGCATCCTGTCCAGTTAATTTTGTGGGATTACTGGATATCGCGATTCTTTGAGGAATTGTCATAATAGGTAGGTGAGGAGGTTGGTAAGAAGATTTTATAACAGAGCTAAAGAGACAGCAGGGTAGTAGGGAATATTTAAAACAACCAAACAAGTAGGTCTTAATAATAGCTAAGAAGGTGGCTAAAGATGGTTTTATGAAGAGTATTGTCAATGCAGAGGGACCATTGCCTGATTCATCGAGAAATTTCTATGGCTATATTAGAAAACTGAGGAGAATTGAGGGTATTGGGATGCTTATAGAAAAGGACAGAGAAGAAGTTACTGAGGATTTAAAAAAGACCGGGATTTTAAGTAACTGGTTTAGTGAGACCATTAGGGACAATGAATCAGAAACAGCAGAGTCTAAATCGGAAAACGAGCTTAACAACACAATTAGAAATGAGCAGACCAAAAAAATTGAAATTCATCCTTAGGCTATCATGAAGGAACTAAGAAAGCTGAAAAAACATAAAGGGGCTGTTGTAGATAATATTACTACAAATGTCTTAAAGATAGCTGGATGTGACATTGTACCGTATCTTGAAATATTATTTAAATAGAATCTGGATACTTGCTGCTTACCAGAGGACTGGAAAAGTGCGATAGTAGTGCCAGTACACAAAGGAGGGGCGAGAAATAGAGCCAAAAATTATAGGCCAATCAGTGGTAGGTAAATTGATGGAGAGATTGATATGCAACCACATCAGAAAAATATGTGAGAACTGTAAGTGGTTTTCAAGTAGGCAGTAATATTCATGTGAATCTCAGTTGGTGGGATATATGCAAGATATTTCGGATGAAATGGACAAGGGATGTCAAATTGATTCTGTAGCAATAGATCTTTCAAAGGCTTTTGACAGAGTGAGCCATAAAATGGTAGTAAATAAGGTAAAAACTATTGGAGTGGATGGGAAAGTGATTTGCTGGGTAGAAGAATTTTTAAAAGGTAGAAAACGGGAAGTAGGGTAGGAAATGCACTATCAAAAGAAGTGGGAGGAAAATTGGAATTACCACAAGGTAGCGTATTGGGACCATTGCTATTAATTATTCAGGAACTGCACCACTTTCGTAACCTGCCAGAAACTGGTACTAACCTGTTGAAATTTACATCAGTCGCTTCGTCAACATGTCCTCTTCACGGTTGGCGATGATACATTGTGGAAAAGTCGCTAGAAATTTAATTAAAAATGCCGAGATATGAAAGGCTGAGCAACTGCTAAATGCTTTCAACACTTCTAAAATAACATAAAAATTATCGGTACAGGGATCATTTCAACCTAAACAATTTAGTTTTGACATAGAAATCATGGCTAGGTTGAAATACGGCCTGGACCAATTGATAAAAAATTAAGAAATTGTGGCTATGCGGCATCCAACACGCAAAGGTGTATTTGTTTACAATGGAAGCAATCGATTATCTCTGGTTGCTCGTTGCTATGTAAGATGGCAGTCATCACCATACTACAACTCTGATAAATATTGCGTATTTGTCAATTTTGTGCGACTTTTTACAAAGGAGTAGAGCTGAAAAAGGCATGAAAACATTACAACAAAGGATTAAATCAACATTTTAAGAGACTGTCCCTGATTTTTTCAACTTTGGCGGCATGGAACGGCTGTTTGTCATGTCATATTTCAGAATTTTTAATTAAATTCCTGGCAACTTTTCTGGAATGTATTATCGCAAAATGTGAAGAGGACATGTTGACGAAGCGACTGATGTAAATTTCAACAGGTTAGTACCAGTTTCTGGAAGGTTCCGAAAGTGGTGTAGTTCCCCATTATTCTAATGAACAATTGTGTTGATTGTTTGCTATCAGAAATTAGATTGTTTGCAGATGACATAATGTTACATAAAAGGATCAAAAGGGTAGAGGACTGTAAATAGCTGCAGGGTGATCTGGACAGGATATCTAGTTGGGTTGGTAAACATGGGATGAAGGTAAATGCAAAGAAGAGTCAGCTTATTAGAGACACAAATAAAAAACTGAAGGTTGATTAAGATCATAAGGTGGGGAAAGAGCTGCTTGTTGAAGAATGAAATATAAATATCTTGGCATTACATTTGACAACAAGCTTAACTGGGCAGGAAACATTGGACAAGTAATAGGAAAAGATTTCAAAATTCTGCTTTTGTTGGAGAGAGTGATACGGGGATGTATGAGGGAAGTAGGGGAATTGGGTTACAAAACTTTTGTCAGACCGTTGCTTGAATATGATCGTGTAGTATGGGACCCACATTTTGAGTATTAAATACAGGAGTTGGAGAGGGTGAAAAAAGGGCTGCTAGATTTGTTTACAGAAATTACCGTAGAACGCAATCAGTAACAGAGATATAAACGATCTTGGTGACAACGTTAATTGCAGGATGCGATTTTTTGCTGATGATGCACTTATTTATAGGGAAGTGAGGTGCTCTGACGATTGCTTAGAAATTCAGCACGGTCTGGATGTTATTTCGAAATGGTGCCATAAATGGCAGCTTACACTTAACTGCCAAAAGTGCAAGGCAATTCAAATAAGTAATAAAAAAACCCGTTTGCTCACGAGTACAAAGTTAACAATTCAGTTGTTGACACTGTGGATTCCCTGAAGTATCTAGGCGTAAAAGTACAAAGCAACATGAGATGGGACTTGCACATAACTTCCGTCGTAGGCAAAGCTAATTCTAAACTACGATTTATAGGTCATATTTTGAGAAGTTGTAATGCTCATACAAAGGAAATAGCGTACAAAAACTGGTGCGTCCGCATTTGGAATACTGTTGTGGAATTTGGGATCCGTATCGCAAGGGATTGATTGACACGTTAGAGAAAGTACAGAGGAGAGCCGCTCGGTTCGTGACTGCTAGTTACAGTCCTTACGTAAGTGTCATAGAGCTGATAGGCGGGTTGGGCTGGGATTGTTTGGTGGACAGACGACGTCATTTTCTTTTGAATTTGTTTGAGAATGTGCAAAAATCTTTAATTTACGAGTGCAACGAAATACTTCTTCCGTCAACCTATTTAGGTCGCAATGACAGGAGGGATCAGATTCGAGAAATAAGATGCCATACTGATACATTTATATATTCCTTCTTTCCTTGTTCTGTTCGGGATTGGAATGCACTGAATTAGGATTGGTGCTTAGCATCCTCTGCCACCCACAGTATTTGTGATTTGCAGAGTATAGATGTAGATAAAAGTACTGGAATGGGATTCATTAGAAGACACGAGGAGGGTGAAGAGGGTTATGGGAGTATACAAGGCATCTATTGATGATGTGGCATGGGGTGATATTGGTGTAAGAATGAAAAGTAATGCATGGAAGGGAAAAGATTACCATGACCTCAAGCTGGGACTCGATTTCAGGCACAAGGGTGTAGGAAGATTCTCTTTTTTTAGGTAAGGGTGTTGGGGATTGAATAAGTTACCAAGAGAAATGATGAATAATTTACCAATAGAGGCCATGTGTAGGTGGGTGCAGGAAAGGGGAAAGATGGGTGTGTAGCGAAATTGCCACTGGCGTGTGCGCTCCATTGAATTTTAATTAAGTATTATTATAATACTGCTGTAGTCAAAGGCAAGACACCACTAGAAATTCTTTCCGAACTACATTTAACGGTGTAATTCTGGTCTAGGGTGTATTACAACCTAATTTCTGCTTGAGAATAAAGGTCCATGCCATGTTATAACTGCTTCAAAATAACACGTCTAGCGATAGACTACAGCAGTTTTATAACAACATTAGTGAATGTTGAGCAGAATCGCGATCTCCAGAATAAAGTTTCTTATCAAATGTTGTGCCAAGGTACTTGCATTTCGAGTCTTCGTTGAGTAATTCCTTCCCCACTTTATAATCATAGTCAAACTTTAACTTTTTACGTGTGTAGCTAATAAGCTGACTGTTCATTGCATTTAAAATACTCTTGGTTCTGTGGGTGGCACAATACTGCTGTAAGAGAGACAAAGATGTTATTTTTTATTTCAAATAGTAGCCATCCTGAATAAGTTAACTGTGGGATTATGGGGTGAACTGGAGATTGCGATCACACTGTAACTACATTTCTCTGTCGGAATACTACTATGACTGTGGTCAATTGCAAGATGTATCATTTGCAAGCAATACTTAGGTTGTATTACACCCATGACCAACAGAATGGTCCAGGGTGAATTACAACCTAATTAATTATAGGTGTTATTCTGGCTCAGGGTGTATCATATTACTGCATGAAAATAATAGGCTTGTGATTGAATACACTTAGTCCACATCATGTTTGGGTTTGTATGCCAGCTTGTGGTCATGGTCACCTTTCCTCTCCTATGCACTACTCATGATTCTTCCCTAAATATCTAAGACCTGACACCTATATGTGTGCAGAAATGGGGTACATTACCACAATCCATGCTGCTCAGTCTGATCCACAGAATGGGGAGGCATTGTGCCATAGGGTAGTACTGTTAGAAGTTAGGTTGTTTGCAGATGAGATAATGTTATGTAATAAGATCAAAACTGTAGAAGACTATGAACAGCTGCAGGGTGATCTGGGCAGAATAGCTAGCCGAGTTGGTCGAAATGGGGTGAAGGTAAAGGAGGGTCAGTTTTTTAGGTAAGCTGTTAAACTAAAAGTTGATATGATCATAAGGTGTGGAAGCTTGTTGAAGAATTGAAATGTGGATAACTTGGCATAACATTTGATAGTAAACTCAACTGCGCACGACACATTGGACAAGAGGTATGAAAAAGTTTAAAAACCCTTCATTTACTGAAAAGGGTATGTACCAGAGAAGTGAAGGAAAGGCATACAAAACTTGGATCAAACTATTGCTTGAATATCTTGGTGTAGTATGGGACCCACTTTTTGGGTATCAAATACAGGAGTTGGAGTGGGTACAGAGAAAAGCTGATAGATTTATCTCTGAAAATTACTGCAGAATACAGTATCATCTTATATCATAAAGGAGCTGAAATGGGATTAATTGAAAGACAGGAGGAGAGTGATGGGACTTGTGGTAGTGTATAGGCCGTATATTGATTATGTGGGTTGTAAACGTATTGTTCAAATAGTGGTAAGGGGTGTAAGGAGGTGAGGGAATGATTGTGGCCACAGGCTGGCGGTTGATTTCGGGCGTGAGTGTGAGAATTTGCTTTTGTATGTGGGGGAATTGGGAGTTTGAGTGGGTTTACCAGCAGTGGCGTAGCTAGGTCAACAAGGGCCCCGGTGCAAAAAATTTATTTTGCGCCCTCAGGCCAGACGGGCGACCTTTTTTTTTGCTTTGTGTGCTGGTAGGGGCCCCCTGAACTGAGGATGGGACCCTTGAATTTTTCTTTAGGGGCCCCTGAGCAGTGGTTGGGGCCCCCTGAGCAGCGAGGGCCCTTAGTGAGGGGCTCCTGTGTTCTCATGGGCCCCTTAGACGACGGTAGAGCTAAAAAAAAAAAAAAGGTCGCCAGTTTGCCGTGAAGGCTCGTGGGCCCTCTAAACTGCGCTTGAGGGCCCTTAGAGGTGCGCTTAGGGGCCGCTTGAGGTATGCTTGGGGGCCCCCTGAGCGTGAGGGCCCCGGTGCACTGCACCGCCTAGCCCCATAGTAGCTACGCCCCTGTTTACCAGGGTTGGGAAGGGGGTGGGGAGGTGATGAGTGGTTTGCTGGGGATGCTGATGGAGTTTGTAGTTGAAGTTCATAGAGGGTACAATAAAGGGGAAAAATGAGTGTAGGGAAATCTGCCACTGGGCCATGTGATCCAATCCAGTATTGCCATGTGTTGATGTTCTGTATGCGACTGGGTGAGGTACACCACTCTGTAAGTGCCACCCACTCACTGTACATTAGGATGTCCCTTATAAGAGCAAAAAAAAATTTTTTTTTTTTTAATATTCAAACGCATACCCTCTAAATCTTTTTAAATCATTGTAGCTTACTTACGTAACAAATTTTATCCTCCTACAATGTTGTTAACCCGTGCCGAGTAGACCCGAAAGTTTATGAAAATGCTTATTTTGACTATCGCTTGATACGTGACTACATCATTAAAATTTTGTATAATTCTGGGTTAACAATGAAATCCAGGCAACAAAAAATAATACTTAATTTTTTTAGTAAGACAGAAGTATTAAAATTGTGAGGTGTGTTTTCTTTTTAGGATCTCTTTTTTTTGTGCGGGTACAATTATCGGTGTTTTTGCAGTTCTTCATTGGCTGTTGATTTTACAGCTCTACAAGATAAAATACCTTTCTTTTAGCCTGCACAAAACCCGCAGTTTCTTCCAACGAAGAAATGCTTTCCTGAAAAATACTGCTTACAATTTTCAATCGAGAAAACAAATGTTTGCTCTTCGCGGATACAAATTGATTGTGGTATTTCCTAAAACAAAATATAGGTAAGCATTAACCAAGTTGCAGAAGATACAATATAAAGTACAATGTACATACAAGACAGCCAATTTTACATACTATACAAAATAGAGCCGAATATATCTGCCATCAAAGGAGGTATCTTTCTACAAAGTCAGATGTACTCTCCCCTTCTAAATTACGTACCACTTTGCGTTCCATGCTCAATTTAAGTTGAGAAGTTAGGAAACTTATCTGGAGTGAATAAATATCATGCTTGATGCACTGCACGAGGATGCCTAATTATCAGTTCTTTGCCACTATCTCCATCCAAAAATATAACTCGTAGCTCAGTTAGTTCTCTGTAGTCGTCTTTTACGAATGATTTTTTTTTTTAAATTCAGCCAAATAGATATATTTCAACTACTCAATTTGTGTCATTGAAATGTTTTTTTCTGAGTGCTTATATCAGTTTGATGCCACCATGCAAAAAGTAACACCTTTGTTTCGAACATTTGCTCCTGAAGTGCCCAGGCTCCAATGAGATGACCTATGATATAAATTCTTCACGGGTTTGCCGCCGGATTACATTATCAGGTCCGTTGATGGCGGCAGTGCAAGTCGCCGAAAGCTCGTCAGCAGAAAATGTAATCCGGCGGCAAACCCGTGAAGAATTTATGTCAAAGATACGCCAGGAAAGACTTATCTCTCATATGAGATGACCTATGTTAGATGCTATTGTGTAGCAGCTCATTTCTGCACTTTATCACTTACTCAAAGCATTCAGGAACAACTTCACCTTGGTCTTTATCACAAGAAGTTGTTCCCTATTACGAAATGTAATTATGAGAAAGATTGGCAGTCTTTCTTCTTTGGAACTTTTTTGTCCAGACCAGGCAACAACTTGCCATTCCACTGAATGGTCACGACTTGGGTCACTTCATTTTAAAATTGGTTACTGTAGCTTCTGCTCATTCCCTCTTCATTTGTTGAATGGGAAACTTGTTTAAAGAAAAATCGTCAATACTAAGTCCAAGTGCCTCCACGATAACTTGAACGTAAACTGAATCTCTTACACTTAACTGGCATCTATCCAAGGCAGTTATTAATTTAGGAGTAGTGATACTTTTTTCTTCTGTACTTTGCAGCAGTTCCTGATTGAATTATTTTGGGTGAGTTTGTTAAATGCTCTTCCTGATGTTCTCCAGATCTAGAAAATGTATCGTTGAGTTCTTCAGATAGCAGGAACAAATCATAGGGTGCTGAAGAGCTTAACTACCAGCTGGACCACATATATTTAAGTATTTTCCTCTTCATTTATTTTTATTTGTTTTACCATTTCTTCTTTTTCTGTTAGTTATACATACATATACATCAAGCACCTGATCTCTGTGGCTCTTCAAGAATATTTTACTCTACTTTGTTTACATCTTTTCGAGGGTGTAGGCGAGTGAACTACCATAAACATTATCCAATTCAGGTTGCAAATCGTCTTCCCTTCGCTTATAAACATGCAGAGATTTGCTTGCATTCTTTTTCAAATGTCTCCATAATATATTCTACAAAATTTGATGCACTCATGTATAGCGACATTAGGGCTTTAACTCATAGTCAATTTGCCATCGCGAATATTAAAAAATAAAACTGATAGTACTCCTGCATTTTGGTAGTTTGTGTCTACTAATAAAAAGTATGCTCTTTCTAGCACTTTGTAATCCTAAAACTTAACTTTCTATTAGAATAAAACCATATGTGACACCTATTCAAAAACTATAACGACAGTAACAATTAACGTAGGCACGCACCACTACTCTCGCTTAACTTATATAAAGATGAATCGGTGCAAGTCAGCACGGGTTACAGTTATTCGAATGGCGTAAAAATTTATTTGTAAGTGTTTTAGGGCAAAATGAAAAAAAAAATTAGGACTTATGCATTACAAAATTTTGACTTTGAAAAATGAGGGACACCCTACTGTACATGGCTGGTGTTCCAGTATACCTTCTATCAGTAGCTCTGTGTCACAAGCGAGATTGTTCCCAGGGACTATTTGGTGCACACATTACCATCGTACCTTATGTGTAATTGTAGGTTTTCTCTGCAAATCTGACGCTCGAAAATCTATCGGGCATGCGCCCGGATCAATTGATTGTGGATGAACGAATTTTCGACGGCGTAATGTGCCATCATCTTAAGGTTGTGTCAGCTGGCTGGCGTGAGGAGTGGTCTGCGCTCTTCACGCCTGCCTTCCTTAACTTATGGACATCAGTATCAATTGATATTTACTTTTTTCATAAACTTAACTGAAATATGTGTATACGAATGTGATAACGTCTGTTGTTTCAAAATATAGAAAAATATCAGAATTAAATAATAGCTTTTTTTACTCATCATTAATTGGTTAATTAATTCTATGGTTAAACACTGTTTTTATGTGAACATACTTTTATTTGTTAATATCACATTGTGGAGTGGCGCACCTCTGCTGTTAACCTACAAGGTCTACTGACGATCGCAATTCCACTAAGCCAACATTCACTAATAACGTCATGATACTGCTGTAGTCAGTCTCAATAGGTATTATTTTCACAGTACTGCGGAGTTACATAAAAGAAAACCTTGTTTATTTTATTGACTTACTTGATTTGTTCATAGCTAGATAAATAGTTTCAATACTTATTAGCTGCTATCTCTTATTTGCAATTGCTGTATTTAATTATTTCTTATATATACCCTAAACTACTCACTTTAATGGTATGTATGCCTTACATTGTTTCATATCACAGGATTACAAGTAATCATCATTTGTTCAAAAAGGGGTCCAATATTCACGTATCTTCAGTAAACTCACAATCCATTTGAAATGTCTACAAAAGAATAGGATTAAATTCAAGGATTTTAAAAAAAAAAAAAAAATTAATTGACAACTTCTTCCACTCCATTGAAGAATTTATTTCTTACATATCTATAAAATAACACTGATATGCAAAAGATATTTTTTTTTTTTGGTTCAGGCCCTGACACCATTCCTACTGATTCTTATGTAAAATGACCTCCTGAATCAGAATATGACCCCCGTTTTCCCACATCACCAACAGTTTTCGGGGGACACCCCCCACCCTACTTATTTTTATCAAGTTTTTATAATTTGGAGGGATGAAAAGGATTATTTTAGCTTTTACATTTTTTCTGACAGGCTAGAGAGGTAAAAAAACACATTGTTTGTAGCAAGGCGGTAGATCTATATATCAATACATGAAGCAAAAACTTCGGATCCCTTTTTAAGAATATTGTGCGCACGGAGGAGTGTGAGATTTGACATAGTTAAAGTTTAAATGGACAAGAAGTGCAGAAGGCTAAAATTCATATATGTGTTGCAAATACATTAAATTAGATAAAATAAAACATTCATTGCTTACGTTCACTTGTTTTTGTTAATGGCAACAACACTTATCGATTCTACCAATTTCTGTGCTCTTTAGTCAAACAGTAAAGAAAAACATATAATAAGCATAATTAATGTGTGTTTCAAATATGTTATTAAATAAAAAATAAATTCGCGTGCATGTGTGTGCGTGGAATCGGATTGGAAACAACTATCTGACGTGTATTCCCAGCATAAAGATACTCTGTGGTCTTTGGTCAAAGAAAATAATCACATAAAGTTAATCTTTGAACTTTTTTAAAAAAAAAAAAAATCGAAAAGGAATATTTTCTATATTACAGAGAATTCGATATCTTAACGAATAATTTGAATTGACTTTAGTTTTGTCTAAGGTTTTTGCCAAAAAGAAAAAGTAAATTAGATTGGCAGTTAAAAAAAGTTAGTACCAAACAACATAGCTCTTTAAACTTTGGCTACGGGTGTTTTGATTTTTGAATTTCAGTGATTTCATTACTTTTTCTTTTTTTACATTCGGATATTGACTCCTACTTTCATTATGCCTCAACATAGAAAATTGATTAGGTCGGAATGAGAGACGAAGCAGGAATATCTGTTTGCGTGAAATTCAAAATGATAATAGACCAAATGTAAATAGTGAAAATAGTATACAAAATGAAGAAATTATTTTGATGGATACATTTAAATGTGCAGTAAATGTCATTCCAAAAAATTTTAATAGTTTTCATTGTGGATTAATGCATTTACAGTGCAACACATTTCGAATCAGAAGTCACTTCATGTTATAAGGATAAAGCGGTATTAATATTTTAAATCATTGTATGATGGACTAAATTCAAATAAACAATCAATAAAAAGTCAAATTATTTTGAAAACATTCGTATATACAATTCATCATTTGGTGTGATTAGTTCAGAGGCTAAAATTTCCGATACAGTCGTGTGGAGTGTATCATTTTAATTTTATATGTATTTCAGGGAACCAGGGCATACAGCACAAGCTAATGACATATCGGTACCCACTCGCAGCCAATGACGTTAATGTATGCAGTATATATATCTCTGCTGGCAGCAAATGCAATAGAATAATTTTTTTAAAAAATATGCAATGATTATTAATCTTTTACATAAGAAACTAAATAATTTAATGAATTACGGTCAAATTTTGACCCCTGGGTGATCACTAGTTATCGATTGTTTCTGGTTTTCTTGCAAATTTTTTCACTTATTTTCTAGCTATTCCAGCTTCCAGCCTCCTTCATCCTCCCCAAACACCCCAAAAAATATATAGCAACAATAACAGAAATAAGTATCCAGACATCAGAAATAAGTATCCAAATTATCGACTCATGATGTTTGGTGATTATAGTATTCATAGTAGCTTACCACAAGTAGAATGTGAAACATTGGTGAATGAGAAGTTTCTTCTTTCTGGATGCCTTCAACTTAACAACATTCACAATGATCATGGTCAGATACTGGACTTGTGCTTTAGTGACCTGGATGTCTTGATCGACAAGACATCCGCTATTATTGATCAGGACAGATATCACCCTGCATTAGCTGTGCTACTCAAATTTCAAGTAAATCTGACACCAATTGATGCACCTACTTATGGCTTCAGAAGTTCTGACTTTGCTGCATTGAGTAAATACTTTATGGGTATCAGTTGGTTAGACCTATATGAACTGGACAATATCGATGACAAAGTAAAATGGTTCAATGAGATAGTTTATGGGGGTATTAATATGTTTGTCCCATTGCGCTTTAAGAAAAATGGTAATTATCCATGTTGGTTTTCTAAGGAACTGATATGTAAAATCAAACAGAAGAAAATCGATCATCGAAATTATAAGAAGAGAAAAACAAACGGTAATTATACAGCCTTTAGTAATTTACGAACTGAATGTAAAAATCTAAGAGCATCTTGCTACAATAATTATCTTGACAAAATTGAATAAGATTTGAAATCTGACACTAACAAATTCTGGATTTTCATTAAAAATAAATGACATAGTGATGTTGACATTCCTTCGACCATGACGTGGAACGGCACGACTGAGTAATTGTGTTGAAGTTAGCAATCTGTTCACGTCATACTTCAAGAGCATATACAAAGAACCATTGGATCATCCACCTGTTCCTATTATTTATGACAATAGCAGTAAATATACAGAAGCAAACATTAAATTTGAAGTCCATTTTGATGATGTATTTCGTGCACTTGCACGACTGAACATTAATAAGGGTGCTGGACCTGACCTGATACCCAACATTCAGTTGAGAAATTGTGACTATTTGAGCCTATCACTCACATCTTCAATAAGACTCTTGAAACAGGAAATTTTCCCTTAACATTGAAACTATCATACCCTAGACCCATACATAAATCAGGTGATAAATCTGACATCAGCAAATATAGGTCAATGTGTTTTCAATCATAACTTGCTATGCTTTTGGAGAAAATCGTCCTGCCACAGCTTACTTTTGCATTTAAAAACATCCTAACATCAGAACATCATGGATTATTTGGTGGAAGATCTACATCAACTAATCTCTACCTCTACATTAACTTCATACTTAATGCACTGAATAAAGGTCAGGATGTGCACTCCCTATATACCGATTTCAGCAAGGCCGTTGGCATGGTTAACCATGATATTCTAGTTAGTAAATTAAGTTGTTATGGGATATGATCCAAAGCCTTGGACTGGCTTCACTCATATTTATCTGACAGGCATTTACAAGTACGAATGAGTACACTGTTACCTCTGGTGTACCACAAGGTTCCCATCTAGGACCTATCCTATTTAGCATATTCATAAATGACATTGGTGAAAAATTTAAATCTGAATATCTGCTATATGCTGATGGTATGAACATCCTCAGAGCAATATACCGTGATCATGACATTGATATTCTACAACAAGACATTTCTGATTTAGAGGTATGGTGTCAGGTAAATAAGTTGCACCTTAACATAAAAAATGTGCTATCATTGTGTTTTCCCGACATCACAACCTGCTGCCTGTCGACTACTCATTATGTGATCAAAATGTGGAAATGGTTAACTCAATAAAAGACTTGGGAGTGATAATTGATGATAGGCTTACTTTCTCTGATCATATTAACTTTGCAGGCATTTCGTGTCTTGGGTTTCATATGTAGATCTGAGAAAGAAATCAAAAAGTTAATACGTTGTTTTGACTTTTCTCTGCCTTTGTCAAACCATTATTGGAATATGGTAGTATTGTTTGGTCACCATTTACAGATCAATAAATTAGCCGAGTCGAAAAAGTTCTACATAAGTTGTGTAAGTTCCTGACACACTATCGTCATGACGAAAACATTACAGATGTATGTGATGTGTATCTCTATTATGACATTAACAGTCAACAAAGCCGGAGACAATTGACAGACCTATGCTTCTTCTACAAAATTGTGTATGGACTTATTGATTCACCAGAAAAACTCTAGCAATTCTGAATTAACTGCTCTCTGGTAGATCTTCGAACAAGAAGACTGCTGAATGCTGTAAAACCCAACAAAACTATGTTTCTTTTGGACCATACCATAGAATAGTCAGTCTGGTTAACTTACATGCTACCATCATCAACTTCTTTGGAGGATCTCATGCTGGACTAATCTCTAAAAGACTTTCAGGAATTAAATAATCATATACATGTCTTATATGTTGATGTTAAGTATTATTTCTTTATGTGCAAAGCCGATTGGAATATAAATAAATAAATAAAAATACATAGCAAAAGTTCAGAAGATTCAGTGTATCACGCTGCCATTCTCGAAACATCGCGCCCACAGGTTTGCATAGGAATATACTACCATGCCTTTTTTCTTCTTCTTTTTTTCCCTATTAACTCTATGATTACAGTTAACTTGATTACAATTACAACAAAGTTGACTGTAATCATACAGCAATTCATCTTTGCCCTGACTTATTTGATGGTCCAGGCTGTGGCTCAAAATCTTTCTAATCCGTTTCTGGCTCTAGATTGTAGGTTCTTGGGGACACTGGGATTGGCAAAGATTCAATGTGAGGAACTGGTCTTACAGGTGAAGGGATATTAAGATCCTAAATTTTATGCTTACTTTTGCTAGAGAACTCAACAATGAAAGTCATATAAAAATAATAATCTGTGAGAGCACAACGAGGTTCATGCCAAACCATGGGCACAGCATATGGTATTGACTAATGGGTAACTTTGAGCCATGTGGTCAAGCTACTGTAATAAGCAGTAGCAGAAGCTATCAGGACTATTTTTACACAAGTTTGGCATAATTAATCAAAAACAAACAAAACAAAAAAATAGCTTGATATTATTCACAACTCACACTCACGTACTGTAGTTCACTTGGGGGGGGGGGGGGGGGGAGAAAAAAGGAGTAAAAAATTTCTACCATTTTTTCAAAAGAACAGGAAAAAGGGGGGGGGGGAACATGCATGAAAATTCCTATGCAAACCTTAGGTGCGAGGTGTTGAGAGAGGTAGCGTGGTCCGAACTCTTGCTATGTATTTGTATTTATTGTTGCTATATATTTAGGGGAGGATAAGGGGGGGCTAAAATATGTAGAAAATAAGTGAAAAAATTGTGAAGAAAATGGAAGCAATCAATTTTTTTGTCCCACTAAGGTTAATGTCTTAGAACTTTTCAGCTCTTCAGTCCCTCAGAAGAAATGTAAAAGCTAAAATAACCTTTTCATCCTTCCAAATTATTTAACATTGATAAAAATGGGTGGAGTATGTGTCCCCCAAAAACTGTGGGTGATGGTAGGAAAACTGATGTCATATTCGGATTCAGGGGGTAATTTTACATAAGAATCAGCAGGAATGGTGTCAGGGCCAATTTTCACGCAGACCAGTTTAATTGCCAGTTGGTTGCGTAAATATAGTAGATGTAATTAATGTACCATGTATGCTGTGATCATATATCTTCTGGTGTTTATCTGTAAATTGACTACTTTCCACATCCCACAGATTCAGTCTCTTATATTGGTATCTATGTAAAATGAATGAATTGTATTGTTTTTATAGAAACTACTGAGGGTATTGAATGTAGACTGCACAGTAAAATTTATAGACATGTAAATATTTATAATCAATTAGCCTGAAGGCTTACGTTAGTTACAGGTTATCAATAAGTATTAATTTGTGAGAAATCTTAAACTACATTTGTTGGATTGTTTTATTTTGTTGATTGTGCTGGTTTAGTGCCCCGGTGGCAATTTCCCTACATAACTACTAGCAATTCGCTTTCGTAATCTTGGAAAGAATAGAAGGAACTTTTGGGAAAGTATCCCTATTTCAAAGGGCTTAGAAGGATTAATAGGGCCCCTGAAGTCTGTAAAAAAAAGCTGAGAAATAGGATGCTGCTGCTGGAAATAACAACCAGTAGACAGGCTACCCGCTCCTTAAGTGCGAGAAGCTGAGGGAGTTTGCAGTTAAATGCTCTCAGGAGTGTAAAGTGTATCTTGAAGAGTGCAAGATATAGGAGCTGAAGACCAAAGATTAGATTAGATTACGGGGAAGCTAAGAAGAAGGCCAAGTTGTTTGCTGCTCCCGTTTTTGCAACTAGTTTTGCTAAGATGGCTTCAGCTCCCATCAGGAAAGAAAGTGTTGCTACCCAGACGTCCGTTGCAGACATGAGCACAAAAACAACGTGCTCATGTCAGCGCAAATGCAGTGCAAAAGCTATTAAGGTTGTAACATCTTAGACCCCGGACGTCAGTGGCAATACGTCTGCGACCTCAATCACACCAGCAGCAGTCAAAAATGCTCCACCAGCAGTACTAGTAAAGGTAACCACACCTCCAGTTCCACCATGTGCATCAGTAGCAACACCAACTGCTACCAGTGGAAAAGAAGGCAATCAGAAGATCCGGAGCCCAAACTTTGGGCAGATGGACCAAACTCAGTTTGTGAAATCCTCCTCTTCGTCCACTCCCAGACTACCTAGTAGTAGGGAGAAGAAGGGAAAGAGGCTGAGGAAGAAAACAAATAGACAGGTGTTTGATGAGTTCACTGAGTCGGAGATGTCTGTCTCTTCGGAGCCCGAAGAAACTGGAATGCTGGTGGATGAGACTGGTCCCATTCCTGAGCAGGACAGTGACGGAAGACCCACCCGAACTGGGGCAGGTGAGGATTAACAGGTAGGATCGCTCCCATACTTCAATGGAACATTAATGACTCACAAAGAGGAGTCACAACTCTTAGCGAGGTCTAATCCTTTGTCTCTCTTTCTCCAAGAAACAAATTTTATACCAAGGGAGGCTAAGAGGATATAAACATATACCGAAAGGATGATACTGAGGGTGATGGTGGAAGTGGTTGTGTTTGTCATAAACACCATCCACTCCAAACTTTTTACTCTCACCTCTCCCTTAAAAGCAGTAGCTGTTAAATTACGTGGACTGTGTAAGGGAAAAACATTTACCGGGGTTAGATAAACAGTTAATCACCTTAACTCCAACCATGTTACTTATGTGCCATTGGATTATCAATTGTTTTCAAGTTCTTTCGGCCACCACCTAACTTGATTAAACCTCAAGTTAGGAAAGGTAAGGTTTACATTATAATAAAAGTCGCTGTAGCTAAGTTGAAATTCAAAGTTTCACTATATTCTCAAATAAACTGGTACAAGTCCAAACAATCCATAGACTATCGGAAAATCTTCACCAAGTTCGTAGACTGCAAGTTATGAATAGTGATCAGACCAGACCAAACCCCGTTGTAAAAATTTAAAAGTCACATTAAAATTAAAATGTTCCGCTGTTCTACAGAAATTTCAAAATGGGTACCCCCACCTTTGCACCATCTGGCACTACCACTGTTTCCTGCCCAACACTGCACAAACCAACAACCTATCCGCTCCAGTGGTCATCAGCAAAAAGACGCCAAGGAGCGCCCGTTGACCGTATATAGACTCACTGTTTTCTCGACAAATCACTCCACGTTCAAATGTCAACTGGTGTGGAAACTGTGTATTCATGTGCCTATCTTACAAAATAGTTCTTCGTTTTTGTCTCACACTACTCCTATCATTCTGAAATTTCACCAGTAGCTAGGGTTTAAGGTATATGTGAATTTTGATCCTTACGAAAATTTCTGTATCTTCAATGGTTTAGCTGTAAAAAAATCATTTTCTGTGATTCCAAAATTTGTTTATAACTTCTACAATTTTATGGCTACAAGGCTCAAACAACATGTATTTAACTTCTAATTGAATTCTCTTTCATTTGATATTAAACAAGCCATGTTAATTCTTCTACAGAAAAATATGAATTATGATACAATATTCTATTTTCGACTCTGTAACTTTTCAGTGACTCTGAAATCTACTTTAAATGATTCTCAAATGCCTATGGTGCACTTCTGAAGTTGCTACCTTTTTTCTCCGATTTATTATTAATTTTTGAAGTATACACTGTTCTAACTGCTGCAACCCGGACATTTAGCTCTTTCAGACATATTTAAAAAATCTCTACTTTGTTTCATCCTAATCACAATACTACATATCTCTTTCCAAGGCTTACTGTTACTTGTTTCAAATAAATTATAGTATATTCTGTATATGCCCCCCCCCTCCCCTTGAATTTATGTGTATTACTCAAATGATTAATTTTTCTTTGTGCCATGTGTCTGACGTTACTATATAATGTTTGAAAAACAACCTTTAAACAATACTGAACTTTCCCAAACTTTAGTATGTTATGTAAACAAAAAATTACATTACTTTCTGGCTATAAGTTGACTTCCTATATCTTACCAAAATACGACTTCTTGAATTTTAAAGTGTGTAATTACTTGTTAAATTTTTCATTCTGGCTTTTAGCTTTTAAAATACTCAAACTTATAATTATGATTTCCTTGCTATAAAATTTATTATCTTTTGACTGTTTCTTGTCTTGAATATCTTTCAAAGTGAAGAAAATATTAACTTCAGCGAAATTATATCAAAACCAAGTATTGCATATGCAGATGCTATGTTGTGTCCTTCTACAGCTGTTTAAATGGATTTAGAATTTGAATTTACTATTTAAACTTGATTTATTGCCTGCATTAACTGTTTAGTTTGATTTATTTGTTGAATTAACTGCGTAAATTGCTCTGAAGCTGCGGTATCGTGTGGTTCACCTGAACCCACTATACTGTAAACAAATTTCTTTATGCAAATTTACTAAATTGTAAGTTAGCTTACAATTGGTACGATTGACCTGATGCTCCTTACTTTTACTGACGGGATCACCAGTTGATTTTGGTCAACTGGCCGATATCTTACGGCAAATTTCTAGGCCATTTCTACTACTGGGGGACTTAAATGTGCACAATGCATTGTGGGGTTCGACGATTAATTGCCCCAGAGGTCGGGAAATTTGTAGATTACTGGAGCGAGAGGAGGTATGCATCCTGAATACCGGCCAAATGACGAACTTCACTGCTGCTACCAGTACGTTCGCTGCCTATGATCGTTCTTTTTACTCTCCTCCAATTGTAGACTCTGTGCGGTGATAGATTGATCGTGACCTTCCTAGAAGCGAACATTTCCCAATATGGTTGCAAATGGAGAAAGAACTACACAGCAAAAATGGAATATCAGCAGAGCTGATTGGCAGCTTTACAGCTGTTCAGTCATTCTCAAACAGCCCCAGAACATTGAAGAGAATGTGAAACATCTTATAGAAGTGATTCACCAGGCGGCTGATATTTCCATGCCTAGCAGCTCTGGAGTGTGGCGCACAACCCCCATCCCCTGGTGGAACGGCGAATGTTGTACTGCTATTCAGGGTTGCAGACGGGCCTTGCGTCGGTTTAGATTGCACCCAACACCTGACAACCTCGCAGCATTCCAAATTGCAAGAGCTAAGGCATGTTGTGTAGTTAAGGAGAGCAAAAGAAAGTCATGGCAGAACTTTGTGAGCACCATTAACCATTCTACAATGTCATCAAATGTATGGGACTCTATATGCTGTATATGTGGAAGGTACTCTGTCATCTGGATTATGGGATCACGGGTGTATAGTCTTCGACGAGCGAAGCATAGTGCAGCTGATGGCAGAGTAATTTGTTGCCATCACTTCGTCTGCTGCCTTGGGCCATTGGGTCCAGCAATGAAGAAATTCTGCCGAAAGACAAATTTTAAGCTTTGACTCGTTGGCTTTACAGGCATACAATAGCCCATTTTCACCTTGGACCTGGAGTCTGCATTAAACAACACCAAAGATACCGCGCTGGGGCCTGACCTGATCCAACACCTGATGCTGGGATATCTTAGCAAAGATGTTAGAGTACCTCCTGGGTATTTTTAACAATATTTGGACCAGAGGGCACTTCCCTGACTGGTGGAAAGCGGCAACGCTTATCCCTATTTTTAAAACCTGGAAATGACAAGTTTACTGAGCGTGCTGGGTGAACGGTTAATGTTCTGGTCTCACATTCAGGATGACGCGGGTTTGAATCCCCGTTCAGGCATCCAGATTAGGGTTTTCCATGGTTTACCCAAATCAGGTGAATTCCGGGATGCTTCCTTCAATAAGGCCATGGCCGACTTACTTCCCGTTCCTTGTCCCCAGTCCCATCCCGCCTCTAATGACCTTAGCCGTTGACGAGGCATAAAGAAGAAGAAGAAAAAAAACAAGCAGAAGAAAGGACAAGTTGTTGCCATGTAGCTATTGTAACATGGCCTTAACCAGTTGTGTCAGGGTTCGAATCCCCGTCCGGGCATCCAGATTTGGGTTTTCCATGGTTTCCCCTAATCACTCCAGGTGAATGCCGGGATGCTTCCTTCAAAAGGCCATGGCCGAATTCCTTCCCATTCCTTGCCCCCATCCTTTCCCGTCTCTAAAGACCACGTTGTTAAAAAGGGACGTTAAACTATTAAAAAAAAAAAAAAAGTTGTGTCAGGAAGACACTAGAGCAGATGGTCAACTAGCATCTTGTCTGGTGTCTTGAGTCCCATAATCTGCTGAGTCACTTTCAGTGTGTATTCAGGAAGTTCTGTTCCACCACGGATGTCCTGATCCTACTGAAAGCGTCAATACAGGATGCTGTCATCTGCAGCCAAACACCTTGTGGGTGTATTTTTTGACATTGAAAATGCATACGATACTACTTGGTGGCATGTTATTTTAAGACAGTTATATGAATGGGGTTTCAGGGGAAATCTGTCCTGTTTTTAAAATCATTTTTATCACAACTTTGCTTCCAGAGTTGGTAGTGAAATGTCAGACCTTTTTACTTAGGAAAACGGTGTTCCTCAAGGGTCCGTCTTAACCATGATCCCTTTTTGCTGTTGCTATTAATACCATTTCAACTGTTATAAGGAGGCCTATCTGGTACTCCTTATACATTGGTGACTTTTTAATTTTTTATATATCATCTAGCCTGAGAGTCGCAGAGCAGCAACTGCAAATTGCACTAAACAGGCTGGATGAACAGTCATTACACACCGGCTTTCATTTCTCAGCCAAGAAAACGTGGTGTGTACATTTTAATCATAGCAGAAGTCTTTTAACAGAACCTCATCTTACTTTGAGGAACACCGCTTTAAGTTTTAGTGAAAGTGTTTGGTTTCTGGGCCTCATTTTTGACAGTAGATTAAGTTGGCTCCAACATCTGGAAGATGTGAAAGCCATAGCCCTCAAAGCTCAGAATTTTTGTGTCTGTGTGTAAGGTCATGGAGTATGGTTGCATAGTATATGGTTCAGCACGGGACAGTTATCTCCATTTTTTTGATAGTGTCCACCATGCAGAAGTTTGGCTCGCCATGGGTGCCACTTTCCATCCACCAGCATCTCCTCATGGTGCAACACTATATACATATTGCCACAACTCCTGGCAGTCCCATGTATGACATAGTTATTCATCCTAACTTCCAAAAGCTTTACACCAATCGCCATTAAGCGACCACACCGTTCCGCTACCATACAAGGGTTATTTTAGAAGAATATAGGTTTGAGCTGCCCACTTTTTATCTCCAAGGTTGGAGTAAATCTCCTCCCTGGCTTTTAAAGAGGCAACAAACTGTTTACCGCTGACAATGTTTTTATCAGAATTTTTAATGATGTTTTAATACAGCATCATGATTTTACCTCAGTATAAGCAGGATAACGGAGTAGGTTGCCCCGTAGTATTCCATTGAGTGACATTTAAATGCAAGCTGAATTGCATTTGCAGAGTTTACACTGTTGAGTGTTACGCTCTGTTAAAGTCACTCCAGCATATGAGGGTAAGTCGCGATATGAAATACATCATAACCTGTGATTCAGGCTTTAGGAAACATGTACCCAGCAGATTGTTTGGTTCAGGACGTGCTGGACACCCTCCGATCCCTCCAATCTTTAGGAAATGTGTTTCTATTCTGTTGGGTACCACACCATGTGGGAATCTGGAGGATGCCATTGAAGCTGCCAAGTTAGCCTGCGACAAGGTCAGGATTCACTTTGATCCGGTCACAAAGTCAGACCTTGCCTGGGCAGGGAAAAGAATTGTTGTTGATGTTTGGCAGTCGCTGTAAGTTGAGCATAATAAGCTCTGGCTGGTCAAACTGACCATTCGGCCATGGAGCAGCTCCCTCCAGCAGGTGAGAAGGGATGAGATTCTCCTTACTTGGCTGCACTGTCCTCTGACATATAGCTTTCTACTCCACCGGCAGGACTCGCTGGAAAGTGATGCTTGTGGCTTACTATTGACAGTGCACCACATTTTAACTGATTGTGTTTTATTTCTGGATTCAAGGGCAGACATTGGCCTAGCCAACAATCTGTCCCTTATTTTAAATGATGATGATAGCAATGTGGCTAAAGTTTAAAATTCTGTGTGTTGGCAGGGCTTGTCCCAAAAGTTTTAGGCAGACCAGCTTAGATTTTAAGATGGGTGATTAGCCGTTTTAGAGCCACTCATCCATGCACATAGTTATTGCTTTAATTATTAGAATTATTAGTCTTAAGCTTTTAAATCTGGTTGGCTTCTTTACAGTCTGACATGGTTTGTAATGGTTGTGGTTTTAATGGCCCCCTTTACAGCCATTATTTTAATATTATGCTGTCTGTATGGCCGACCTATTTACAGTCGGCCATGGAGACAGTGATATGGTAAATTTTTAAGCTACATTGGCTAAGCCGGTTGTTGTTTGGGTGCCAATGACCCCATTGTCAACACGCCTTTAAGCTCTAGTAACAACAAATACTTCATTTACCTAATAGGCTGACTTTCTTCGGCATTTATTTTCATTCCATGCTTATCCAAGTCTCTCTTAATGTAATCCTACCATACAGCATAATGTTATCTGCAAACCTAATCCCTGACTGTAGATCAAAAACAGAATCATTCATTACAATAATGAGCAGTAATGGTACTAATACACTGCCATGTGGCACACCTGTTCTTACTTGATACTGCATTACACACATTGACTCTTTGCTTCCTCTCTCAAGAATTCCTCCACACAGCAAGATATATCTTGGTTTAACCCA
Source organism: Vandiemenella viatica (assembly GCA_031002005.1). Lineage (NCBI taxonomy): Eukaryota > Metazoa > Arthropoda > Insecta > Orthoptera > Morabidae > Vandiemenella > Vandiemenella viatica. The sequence goes on along the minus strand of CM061921.1, from coordinate 132,914,113 downwards.
ATGGTCTTAACTTTACTTCTTTCTATTCTATGGCTAACTTTGTCAATTTTCTGACAAAGATCCAATGTCACTATCTACTTGGCCTTCCTTGTCCATTTCGCCTTAAATATGTAGTGCCTGAGATCCAAAAGCCCCTGCCTCCAATGAACTCGACAAGGTGTAAAATCATAAGCAAAAAAAAAAAAAAAAAGTGGAGGGGGCCGAGAGAAGAGAGAGAGATACCCAAAACAGTAACCTCTTCTAAATCCATGCTGTTTAGTTACAAACCACTTCTTTCCAGCCCTCTGATATACAGTAAGCCTCCAGACTCGGCCTAAATAATACTTCCTCTCTCTTAATGTGCTGTGACTCTAATGCTTTCCTAGTATTCTCATTTTCATTAACATGGAGATGATTCTCCTAAGTTAATTATCCATAATAGTGTCACTAAACAAGTTACTCAATATCTCGGCCTTTTTCGTATTCTCTGTAACTCCTCCATTCTTACCCATAATATTCTGAATACCTTCCTTCCCCCTTATTTTTCTAACATAGCTACAGAAATTTCGGTTTAATACTAGATCGCAACACTGTTACAACAACTTTCTACCACAAGAAAAATAATGCAGCTGTCAAATAATTATCCATATAGCATTTATGAAATTTTTCTTGTGGTCCAGGCCGCATTTCATCCTAACCACAACCAGCAAGAAGAAAACAAAACAGTTTAAGTTGATTTGATCCCTCTACCAACAGTGGAGTTGTAGTGGTGTCGCAAACTAGAACTAAACCAAAATTCTTACTTGCATTATTTATTGTTCCTTGCTCAGCCACGATATTTTTCATGGATTTATCCTTGTACTATTAAATCCATGTTTATTTCCTTCATATATTCTGTTACCCTGCTACTTCTTCAGTGTATTACATTCTCTTCTCACTGATCATTTCATCATCCTTGCACCCCTGTTGTAATATGTATGTTCTATGCTCCTTCCCATTTTTTTGTTTTGTTTCTTGCTGTTTCTTTGACCGAGCATGGTGGCTGAGTGATTAACACTCTGGCCTCGCATTTGAGAGGTTTTTTTTTTTTTTTTTTTTTCTTTTTAAATTTATTTACCCTTCATTTATACAGCCTAATATCTTGGTGACTAAATTAGGCCCTACGTATTAATTTTTATATTGTTGATTACATAGTGTTTTGAGATTTGTACAAAATATTTACATGCAAGGAAATTGGCATACAGTTCCGTTACACTTTGACTTACTGTCTAATTAATTCTATAATATTACATTTGGTCTTGCTTACAGTAATAACAGTTACAGCTGCTGTTGCAAATTTTAATGTTATATTGAATCACAAATACCGCTTATTGTTGTTATAGTGCTTGTGATTTTTATTGAAATATTCCAGTTATTCTTAGAGTATCCCATTATTCAGTTAGTTGCATTTAACCAAGTTTGTACATATCTTTCTGTAATTTATCATTTAGTTATACCGGATTACTGGGTAATAACAATTGCTTATAAGTAACATTCACTTAATTATATGTTCTCAGCCACTACAGTCCTGAGCCAGTTCAAATTTGCAGCATCCTGGCTTACCATTAATATGGAAATTAACTCCCAAATATTGTTATGATTCATCATGTATTTGTGCAAAAGTCAATGATCATTCCCTCTACATTACAAACAAGACTGTTTTGGCCGTGGTAGAAGCGCTTTGTTTGCTGTAAGTGGTATGCCGACGTTTGCTCATTCTGCCACGCCATCGTTCTGACTCAGGCCTGTAGTAGGCTTGGTTCCGTTTTAACAGTGGTAGTATTACTTAATTTAATAGTTATACATTTGAATTTTTTCAATAATCACCTACTTTTCCCCTATAAGGCCTTATCCGTTTTTATGTTACAATTTTTTTTTTTAAATATACTACGTCTATTCTAATTTAACCTGAAACCTATACTACTCTATCAACACTAATCTACCCACCACTATCATCCCGGGATAGTCTGCCAGCCATGCCCTTCTGGACTTCCAGTAGGACAGGATCGACCGACACATCGGGACAAAACTTCCAGCTCCCGGAAGTTTCTGAAGAATACTGTTTACTCTTGTCTGTGAATAATTTTCTATGCCTGTATGTTTGGCTGTGTGACTTTCCTAGGCCGGTCCCCATGCCCGACTGCCGCTCGGTCCAGATATCTTTTTTTGTGCAGTTGAGATACTTTGTTCACCAGATTGTCGAGAATAGTCCATGATCGCTCATCTAGAATTATGTCTCGCGTTGATCTACTCCGTATTATGTTGATATCTGGTGTCCTTACTTCTTCTGCTATCGGACAGGACCACACTACATGTTCTTGTATGTTCGGAAACACACTGTATAGTCTTCTGCTTGTGGCACTATTGTCCCACCGCTCCTGCCATTCAGCGAGAAGTGCAGCGCTGACTTCTGCCGCATTTTGTGCAACTGTTCCCACAATCTCTTGCACCCTGTCCTGATTTCCTTTTCGTAACCAGTATATGGCCCCTCTTCTTCTGATTTCGAGGTCCAACGGCCATACACCTATGACAATTGGTAGGGCATTTGTGGAGGTAGTACTGTAGGCTCCACTCAATCGCAGCAACACACTTCTCTGCACTCTTAGGACCTCCTCCCTAGGTTTCACCAGTCGAAGTCTGTGCGCCCAGACACTGGACGCGTACCCTACCAGAGATGCTAGGATAGCATCGTGGTATCTTCTTATCGTAGTGTTAGAAAGGTGAAATCTCCTTTGGCCTATACTGATAAATTTGTTAAGCACAGCCTTAGCCCTTTCGCACGTCTCAGTAATATGTGATGCAAAGTTCAGAGACTCATCCAGGGTGACGCCAAGATATTTGGTTGTCCGTGTTCTTTTATGTTCATGTTATTCATTTTGATAGTAGGGTTACGTTCCAGTTTTCCCTTGAATACCATCATCTGAGTTTTCTTTGGCGCGAGACTAAGCTTTGCCTCTGAGCACCATGCTTGGAGTTTTTCAATCACCACTTTAGCTATATTCTCTATAGCTTGTCTGGACCGACCCTCAATCAGCAACAGCAAGTCGTCTGCATAGGCAACCAGTCCCAGTAAGCCATCCAGCCCCTCCAGTAGATTAATCACTTCTTCGAAAACTATGTCCCAAAAAACCGGTCCACTGACCGACCCCTGAGGGCATCCCTTAGTCAAATGTTTATCTACCTTCCCTCGTGGGCATCTCAGTGTGGCATAACGATTTTTACAATAGTCCCTCAGTGTGTTATAAAGACTGCTTGGACACTTCATTTCTCTTAGGCGCCGGAACAATATCGGCCACCAAAGATTATCAAAAGCGCCACAAATATCAACAAAAATTCCTATAACACATTTCTTACAACTGCTTTTAACTAAGTCTACCGCTCTGTTAATTGCATCTTCGGTCGACCTGCCTGCTCTGAAGCCGTATTGGTTCATGTTCATACCCATATTACTTCTGTGATGTTGCAATTTAGCGATCAGTACTTTTTCTTGAACCTTTCCCAGCACATTGAGCAGGCAGATCGGCCGATAAGATTTTGGATTGGCCAGATCCCTGTCACCCCCTTTGGTTAGTATTACCACTTCACTTTGTTTCCACACGTTGGGAACTCTGCCTTGCAGCAGACATTTGTTTAGTAAGTTACATAAGGGAGGAGCTAACTGAACCACCAGAGCCTGCAAAACTTCAGCCACAATTCCGTCCGGACCTGGGGCTTTATGTTTCGCCATACTGTTTATGGCTCTGATCACCTCATCTATTGTTATGTTTTCCCCTTCCGATGTGACTGTATACAACTGTAATTGATCACTGCGCATTTTTCTATGGGTATCGCTTTCATTGTCTTCTACGTCGTCAGGTAATAGTTGATGCAATAGTACCTCGGCCGTTGTGGTCCAATTCGTTGTCATGGTCCCATCCTCATTCCTCACGGTAGCCAAAGTTGTGGGTGGTCTAATTTTACCTGCAACTATTTTGTATGGTATTCCCCAGGGGTCTGACCTAAGATTAGCTCTAACATATGCCTCCCAACTTTGAGTTTTCGTCAGAAGCAATTGTTGCTTAAAAGCTTCTTTTCTCTCTCTGTATCTGTTGAGAAGGATATACCTGTCAGCCGCCACAAGGCAGCGTTGGTATTCCCTTCTCGCCTTTCGCACGTTTGATCTTAGTCTATACAGCCGTTCGTTCCATGGTATATCCCTCACCATTTTAATTTTCGCCATTGGAATACTGCCCTTCATTGCTGTTTGAATCGATTTGGTCAGCTCCCTCGCAATATAATCTACGTCATTCCCCTCCATTAGTCCCACTGGTGTTCGGAAGCCCTCCCGTAGCCTAGACCATGCCGCTCTCTTTATATTGTACCGGTGTTTGATATTCTCACTGCTAACAGCCTCCGTTACATCCCTGGAAAGGTCATATAGAATTATATTATGATCACTCGTGGTTTGGTTGTCTAGAACTCTCCAGTTTTGTAGTATGTTCCCCACATGTTCGCTGGTGAGCGTTACATCTATATTGGATGTGGCCCCCCATCTATCATTGAAAGTAGGAGGATTGTATGGTCTATTTCTTACTTGCAGATGTAATTCGTGAATCAGCTCCATCAAATCCTCTCCTCTCTCGTTAGTTTGGTCACTGTACCAAAGTACTGACCGTGCATTTGCATCAGCTGCTATGATTATTTTCTGATTCCCCAGGCTATTGAATATATCTCTAATTTTATTTAGGTACGGAGCTATTGGATCTTTATACTGGAAGTACATAGACACCACTATCACGTTACACCATCCTGTGCTGATTTCTACACATGTCGTGTGATCATCACAGAATTGTGCGATTTTCGTTGTTGTTATGCTCCTATTTAAGACTATTATACCAGTCATGGGATGTTCCCCGTCTGCTATAATTTGCGCTGACACTGGCATATACGGTATCAATCCTCTATTTGAATGTGGTTCTTGTAGGCATAACACATCCCAGCTGTTTTCTTCTGCTAATTTTCTCAACTCATGGAGGACCAGTTTGCTCCGTCTAGCATTTATCTGTGCGAATTTTATACTATCCATTTAGGGATGTCTAGTATATACATTGCACTTCGGCCATTTAAGCTGGGGATCAAATCTAATCCTTCCATGAGTCATAACAAACTGTTTGTATATCTCGTCAGGATCAAACATTTCGTTTCGTCTATCGAATAACTTTTTAACTAGGGTTAACAGCTGGGACGGTTCTGCAGGCAGGTTGTTGGCTTTAAGTTGAATTTTGTCTACTACCTCCAGCTGTGGAAAGGTTATTGACATCCCCGCTGGGTGCAGCAAACGTGTTATGTGTCTGAGTGCCATTGTCAGCAGATTCTCCTGTTCCAGTTTATTCAGTCTCAGCGTGTCTTCTATATTCGCATACAGCGGCATAGGATCAACTGAATTATTTTCTACCAAAATCCCCTCAATTGGTGTATCTATTTTGAGTTCATTTTTGACACTGTAAGTATTTAAGGAGTGTTGTTTTGGCAGTGGAAGTTTGATATTTTTATTCGCTTCGCTACCTTGTTCCCGTACATGTTCTAAGGAGTATTTTCCCTTTAATTTTCCTACATTTAAACCATTCGTCTTTGTTTCATTTTTAATGCTGGGAGTAGAATGTTTGCTCGACCATAATACCTCTCCTTTTACCCAACCAAGCCCCGCTCTATAACGAGGGGAGCGCAAAGGGGGCATCTCAGAAGACTCCTTCGCGTCTGCGAGGCTGGAGTCCTCTGTTTGTATCCCCTTTTCGCTAGAGTTTTCCGTTTGTGTCCCCTTTTCGCATGTTCCTGTAAGTTGTTTTTTCTTGATAGCTTCCTTAGCCTCTCTAAACTTCGCCGCCCGCAGTGCATCCCTGCGCCTTCGGGATGGGTTTTTCCTCTTTTTAAGTTTCTCTGCTTTTACCAGTATATCGGAGTTATTTCTACTTCTGTTTGTTAGAATTGGATTTATTTCCATCCTTTTTTCTAACTTTGACTTACTGTCCATAATCTATACGACTTATGACTCTTTGTAGTAACATTTGATACGTAAGGCACTCCTTCCCGTTCTTTTTACAGGTCTTGCCTCTCTTAGCGCAAGGTATACACACTGCTGGCCCAGTTTTTTTACCGCATGTCTCCTTTCTATGTCCCAAATCCCCGCAATGATTGCAAGCAGCTTCGGATTGCTGGCAATGCTTGCTCACATGCCCTAGGTCAGCGCATTTTACGCAACGAGGCACTACCGTATAATCCTTGACTGTAACTTGCCGAAAACTCAACAAAGATTTTCTTTTGATTTAAGAGAGCATTTCTGATTTTTGGGCTTACTTCTACAACATGGTGTACTGTCGCCTTGTTGCGCGGTCCGGTTTTAAATCTCGGTTTAAACCCTTCCGCGAAATCCTCCTTGCTTATATGCTCCTCATAGTTTTGTTCATGAATTACGTCCACTAGCCGTTCAGATTCAATCGACACCGGGACATCATACAAGATCACTAAAGGTCTCCGTTTTTTCGGTAACTCGCAACTGACTTCCTCCGCCAAAGTTTTATTTTCCAGCACTTTCTTAGCATCTTGTTCGCTATTTGTTTCAACTATTACCGTTTTATTTGCAGTCTTGATACGACTTATTTTAATCTTTTCCTGTTGGGGTTTCAATATTCTTGTTACTTTCTCAGCAACCTGCCTTGGGGTTTCGCCCTTCTTGGAGGTTATAAAAACCACACAAGATTTAGAGGGTTGCCCTATTTGGGGCCCTTTCTGTTTGCTGACATTTGCCGCGGCCACCGTGGCGTAGCTTGTTACAGGCTGAGTATTTGTTCTATTTTCCAAATCTAGTCTAATTCGGCTGTTATCTTTTTCCAGTTCGCACCCTCCAGGTGCGATGCAGCAATTGCCCACAGAGCAAGCTTATCTTTAAGCTCCCTCATCCTAGTATCCGTGAGTGTTTTTCCCTGATATTCGTTCAGGTACTTGACTACGTCTTCGTACCTGTCCGAAAAGGACATCGAACCCATCAGGGCCTTGGTATTTTCACTTTTATCGGCACTCATAACTATATGAGCGGTGTCCTCCGTAACTATCAGCAACTGGGTCCAACACAAAAGGAGCCCATTTTGTCAATGACAAGTTGCTGACCAGTATGACACTAATTTTCGCTACGGCTTGATAAACAATAGTTTTACAGTACCTGCTGCAGCAGACCGCAGTCACAGGAGAACCCACTCTGGTTTCAGGTAGCCTTCACTAATGGAAATAATTCAGTATTTCCATCAGCACGACCTTATGGCTTACAGCAACTCACATTGGGTCTGAACACCAGGCCCAATTCAACAATGACACTTAGGCACTTCTAAACTGGTCGACACTACAAAACAACTGTATCCGTTACGGAGCGCAAGCCAGACACGTCCGCACACTTCGCGCGCCAGATTGCAACTCCCGAGAGGATTCCCGTTCAACACCCCAGAGTTGGGTTTTTCCCATGGTTTCCCCAAATCACTCCAGGTGAATGCCAGGATGTTTCCTTCAAAGGGCCATGGTTGAATTCCTTCCCGTTCCTTTTCTCAGTCCCATCCCACCTCTAATGACCTTGACCATGCGTAAAGCCATAACTAAAAAAATAAAAATTATTTCTTTGGATTCTTCCCACATTCTACTGCACCAGAGCTTTCCTTCCACACATTAAACCTCTCCCTAAGCCAAAAATACTTCCTCAGTCATCAAACCCTTGCCTTGTTATTAGTATAGCAAGTTTACTGGAGTTCGCAATACTGCTACATTTTGGTCTACTGGATACTGTGATTCCACTGCAACAACATTTTTCTGCACTGACTAATAAACATCTTAATAACATTGTGATCAACTGCAAGACATTTTATTTTCAAGCAGTGATAAGGTTGTTATAACCCCGAATCTGTTTATTTTGTTGTTGACAGTTGATGTCAGTTTTTTTTTTAAAAGTGCTTGCCATCATAATAAAATTAGTCAAGTGAAATCCAAGTTTGGGTTTCTGAACATTGTAAGCCATGATATCAGAAAAGTGAGTATGATGGGTTCATGTCTTTCGTATATGTGACAGTATTTTTACCACAAGTTGAAATGTTTTGGTAAAGGTGGTATTGTTATTTTTCGCATTATCTTTCATCTGCAGGGTAACATTCTATGCATTTAATTGAAAAAACATGTCAACAGTAGCATAGCTAGGATAGCAAGGGTCTCGGTGCAAAAAAATATATTGAGCCCTCAGGCCAGATGGCTGACCTTTTTTTTTTTTCTTTTCTTTTAGCTCTACAAAGTGTTACTGGCAGGGGCTCCTTGAGCTTTGGGGGGGTCCCCTGAGCTGAGCTTGAGGGCCCCCTGAGTTTTGGGGCCCTAGTGCATAGCACCGCATAGTCCTCCAATAGCTACGGCACTGCATGTTATGCGTATCACAATTGTTTGGTTGGAAATTCGTTAAATCTGCGGTTCCCATAGGCATCACTTTTTTTTTTTTTTATTTGCTGAAATGATTAATTTTGTGGCATCTTAGAATGCAATATGTTCTATTTGGAGATGACACAGCCATAAAACTAAAGAATCTTCTAAGTATATAGAATAGCAGACTTCATTTTTGTATCTGTTAAAAATAGATTATAGTTAATGGGTTATCTTTAAATTTTTAAATATAGGATTCTTTCTGATTATCCTAAGTAATTAAATGAAAACTTTTTTTGCAGTTTTTACCATTTCATTAATTATTTCATTATTGTCTTAGGGCTGATAGATATTGCTATAACATTTGTGAAAATCATAATATACATAACATTTTTTAACTGTACAAAAACAGAATCTTAAATTCCAATGCCCCTTCATATATAAAAGTACATTTCAAAATTTTAGCTGTTTTAAGTGAAACTACTACTGCTTTGTATCTCAGATTTCTTAATTTAAAATTTTTATCTAAAAATTCTTGAAAATTATTTTATATTTGTTATAGGAAGATCAAGGGGATGTGCAGGTAGTTATAATCATTAGCATACTGTGTGATTGTTTTAAAATTGGGTATAAAATTTAGCTATCAGAAAAGTACCTACTTCCTCAGAAAACTTAGAGCAGGAAGAAATACCATGAGGCAATATTAATATGGAAAGAAAGCTAAAGAATACTCGTCATTTATCAATATTTGTCCACAAATATTCTGTTTAAATTCTTATTCAATTCAACATACGATATTTCCCTGTACTAGACTAATCATTAGATATTATTCCAAACCTCTTTACTAAGCATTAAATCATCCCCAAAGCCATCTTGGAAATTCTTTGACTTTATATTTTAAATACTTCTCATATATATTATTAAATGAAATTTGTACCATTCTTCTTATTTTCAAATTCCATATCTTTTAGTGAATTAGACTCTGATAATTTCTTTATAATTAAGAATGTTGGTTGTGTCATATTGTTTTTACTAGTGTTTGAGAGCATTTAACTGATATGATATTACTGTTCAATATTATATTCCCTTCATTTACATCCAAAACTTAACTTCACTAGTACTATTATTAAGTTATGTAAATTTTATGTTCTGATTATAGACTTCATTTCACTTTCATTATAAATATCTATTTGTACTTAATATTTTGTACTAAAAAATTATAATTAACGTTCTTTTAGTATTAAAAATATTATGTGAGCTATTTTCTCATTATTTAACCAAATAAAGGTCATTTCTTAATGTTTTTCAAACCTTTTGGTTTGCATACCTGCTTATGTCACCAGAACATCTGTTCTTTCTACTATAATTAATTTTTTATTTTTTTTAGATTTCATTCCTTTAACAAATTTCCCCTTAATAAACCATAAATTAAAATGATCATATTCATTCTTTGAAGATGTCAAAGTGTTATCTATAGTAGACATAACTCAAATGATATTTTAGGCTTCCGTGGCTGTGACTGTTAATAATATTTGAATTTTCTGGGAATGCCATGTTGTTTATTTGCGTACTTAAAGCTTTTGGCTACATGCTATAACCTTCACCAGACATAGCAAAGAGCACCAAACTTCACAACTAATAAGTTTGCTGTCTTCCTGAAGTTGTTTGTATTCTTTAAAATTTCTGCTGTCTTCTTCATTTGTCGAGGCCCACTGATATTCACTTTGCAGCAGCCTCGTTCCTTCAAATTTTATACCACGCCCAGTGTTGATGACATGGGGAACCATGGCAGATTTGTCACTGTTGTTTCGTTTATAGTGGCTGATATGTTCTTTAAGCCTATCTGCCACAGTGCGATCTGTCTCCCCGATGTAAACACTGCCACAACTTCAGGGGATTTCATAAGCACTGCAAGCTCGGCCAATCATTTCCCAGGGTGAAAGACCGCTTATACCTAGCTTATGGGTGTTTATGAAATCCCATGCAAGTGTGGTGGTGTTTACATCAGGGAAACAGGTCGCCTTGAGCCAGATAGCCTTAAATAACATATCTGCCGATAAAAACAAAACAACAATGACAACTCTACCATAATTCACCTTACTGTCAACTCAGGGCATGCTATAAAACAAAGGAGGCAGCAGAAATTTTGAACTGTATGAACTGTGGTCGACTGGCTACTTTTTTTATTCTCACTCTGCCACCAGCCAGAGGAGAATATAGGAGGGTAGGAGACCTGCTGTTATGAGGGTGGTAGGATGCATCAAAAATACACCAGCTAGTTATGTATGTTTATTCAGTAATGTACTTGATAACCATTTATTAACTCACTATGAAGATCATACCCCTATTCGAGCTGTTTGATCTCTCTCTGTCTGTTGCACCTGAGTTTTGTTCATCATCTCCACTACCTTTTTTAGCAGAGTGGATAATAACTGTCCATTCCCATGCTACCTTGATGTGATCATTTGTCCTGATTACGTTGTTGTTTGCTTGAAACTGCTGTCTGACTAGGTTCACTATCCAGTTCATCACTCCACGAGTTTTGACATTCTCTCTGGCTCGACTGTTTACAGTATCTGTCACAACTGACCCAGCTCTCTATAATTTCTCTGTAAATCCATATAACTCACTATAAATCCCTATAAAACCCCAGTTCACTACAGAAAAACTTCAACGACGACAGTGCCTTGTAAACAAACGTAGCATCTCTTATGAAGGAAGCAACATGCCAGCTGAAAGCTTAGGTAAGCAAATAAATAATGAAATATCTTGACATTTCCAGAAAATCCAAATATTATTAGGCATAACTCAAAACAAAATCCTCTTGGATGTCCAGCCGGAAAGGTGATGTAAAAACACGATGTTTCAACAGCTGGCTCTGCTGTCTTCATCAGGTATCTTGTAGCTGTCTGTCAGTGCCTCAACTGGCGATGGGTGGCCAAGTCAGTCGAGGTGCTGACAGACAGCAGAGCCAGCTGTCAAAACGTTGTGTTTTTACAACACCATCCGGCTGGACACCCGAGAGAATTTTGTTTCATCGATATGCTGGGAAAGTCTCCACTCACACATAGGCATAACTCATTGGATTTTCTACTTTACCCAATACTGATCGAAGTGTCTCCCATTTAAAATCAGTTACTAAATTGATTTTCTATGGTTCAAAAGATGGCTGAAAACCTTAATATGTTGCATGGCCATTTAGAAAATTTTCTCTTCATTATAATTTTGATGGGGAACCTCTAGTGAAAGATATTGCATAGAGAACACAGAACTTCCTCATAATCAAGTTATGCTGATTTGATGTTGTTTCCTTTCTTTCCATGTGTCTTTGAGTAAACAAAAATGCCAATCTGTTGAATACTTCTCTTTTATTTAAATATTGTGAATATTGAATTAGTATTGTCTTTCAAAGGAAACTCACTTGTGTGTAATTATACAATTACATTTATATTGATACTGATAGCTGCAGTTAACCATAGATAAAGCAAAAGTGACAGAAGCCTGGTGAAGAAAACACACAAAATCGGAATGAACATAGCACACACATCGTGAGTACTTTAGACTAATGTTTGTACTTTCCCTGCTCCTAAGCTTCACTTTGCTTTTTCCTGTCTAAATCCTTATTAATATATCTACCCAGTTATGTAGCTATCCATTTCTTAATATTCTTTAAATTATTCAGATTAACTGAAAATCATGACAGAGTAAATACTTCATGGTGTGTTGCCATTTTAATTCCAACACTCAAGGCTCATGAAGGTTCTTCTAATTTCTTGGTGTATAAGAAGTAAAACCAAAAACCATCAATTCACTGGTATAATTCTTTCATTATGAAGTGGTGTTCAATTTTGATGTTGTGATTTTGTCCACACACTGTGCATTTTTTTACTCTCCTAATTGTTTTTCAGATTGTTCCAACAACTGGTGCCAAAGGTTCATTCATTGGGCAGCATGAGGAAAAGTGGTGTCATGGAGCCCAACATTACCAAGTTTTGTATACAACGTGAAAGCATGGTAATTAGCTAATGTGTTGGGTGATAATTAGTGTTATTTTCCTTTTCAATTATATGTGGTTTAAGTAGGATATTGCAATATCTTAATAAGGTACCTCACTGTGATATTTTGGGAATTAATTATAGCAAACTAACTTTAGTGCAACATTTTTAACTACTATTACCCAGTAGGTTCAATTGTCTCCTGTTGGTTAGTGACACTGAAATTAACAGCCCAGGAAAAAAACATTCACAAAAGTGAGGTGAAATCCCCATTAGCAGCAAATTCGGAAATGTTTAAGTGTTTTTCTGCAATGAGTCACTGAGAAAGGGTGGCAGAGATATAACTGCATAAGACCATCCTGCCGATGTGTTAAGCTTTTTTAAGTTCCTTTCTGATTAAAAGTATGTGCTTTTCATTGACCTTGTCTTGCCTCACATTCTTCAATTGAAAGTGACTGCAGATTTGTTTTTTACATTGGCTAGTTTTTCACATGGTTACTGGAATGTGGAAGTACAGCCAATTTTAGTTAAATATAATGATTTTTGGAAAAAGGAAGAATGAAAGATATAGGTGTAGATATAGCTAAAGCCAATTCAAACTTTTAATCAGCAGTCATAGTCTGCTTTCAAGCTTATGACTTTATGCTTCCTCGACTCTTAGGTCATTAGAGATGGGAAAGAACTGGGGGCAATTAACGGGAAGAAATTCAGTCATGGCCTATTGAAGGAATCATCCTTGAATTCACCTGGCGTGATTTCAGGAAACCATGGTAAACCGAAATCTGGGTGGCCAGATGAGAACTCGAAACCGCATCCCCGAAATGCGATGCCAGAACATTACTGCTCACCCATCACACTCAGTTTCACAATCTGATTGAGAAATTTGAGTGTGATGTGCTACTTTTTCAATATTATGGTAGACTTTTCTGTCAACTCTTACAACTGATTCCCTCTACTATGCTTTTTTCAAAGCTTATTTGACATAGTTAGTCTGATACTTATTCTCAACCATTTCTGTTGTCGAGCCATATGATGATAGTCTGAGTCGCTTTAATCATATTTTGAAATTTCTTCACCCCAAATCAGAAGACATTTAGTAAAAAATATGTATTAAGCATATTACAGCATTCCTTACCAGTTTTTCTTATTTGCAACAGAATTGATGCAAGCACTATTCATAGAATACAACTATATTGCTGATGAACTAATCTTAAGATCCAACGTACATGCTGTGACAACTAGAAGATTATATTCAAGTGATACATCTGGAAAGCCTTCGTTCATGCGTACACTTGCTGACAACAAACGTGAAGCACCCAGAAGACATGTTCAGACATCAAAGTAACTTTTTACACATACTCTACACCCCATACATGGGTATATAAATGATTGGAGTCAGAATTCTCTGTGAAAGGTAGAACGACTGTCAAAGTGGATTAGTGTTATTCATATTAAGTGTTGTCATATGTTGAGTGAGCACTGTGAAGGACACAATGATGTTGCATACCTGTGGGAGACAGTGTACAACACCTGACCGAGTTTGAAAGGGTCCTCACTGTGGATCTACAAATTGTGCAATTTCCCGATTCGAGGAGCATTTGGATGTGACGATGTGATGTTGGACTGCATGGGAACACCAATGTTCCGGTCATCATCAAAGTTCCAGTCAACTGCATCTGACCAGAACAAGGGAGGATCGCTGTATTGTATACCAAGTACATTGTAACCCCTCCACATCTGTGTCTGACATCTGAGAAGCAGTAATGGACTCCCTGCAACATTCTGTGTCATTGTACACCATTGGTCGGAGACTAGCAACAGTGGGAATAGAGGATTACCATCCCATGTGTAGGCTGTTGTTAATACCACAACACAAATAGCTACATTTGCAATGGTGCTGTGAATGGGAAGCACGGGCTGCCGATGAATTACAATATATTGTGTTCTGTGAAGAATCAAAGTTCTGCATGACCTCAGATGACCATTGGTGAGTTTGCTGGCAACCTGGGGAGAGGTCCCATTCTTCCAATGTTTTGGAGAGGCACATCTGTGTTACTCTTGGTGTCGTGGTGTGGGGATATATCGGATATGACTTCAGGTGGCAGCTGGTAGTGATTGAGGGAACCCTGATGGTGCAACGGTATGTCACAGCCATCTTGTGTTCGTGTGTTATCTCTCATGTGACAGAATTGTGGTGCAATGTTTCAACATGACATAGCTTGTGCACACATGGCATGTGGCTCTATGAACTGTCTTCTTGATGTTAAGGCATTACATGACCAGCAAGATCCCCAGATCTGTCCCTGATGGAATTTGTATGGGACCACCTCAGTTATCAATTCCATCACAGTGCCAGTATCCAGGATATCAGGGACCAGCTACAACAGTTGTGGGGCAACTTGTCTCAGGAGAGGATACTATAGCTTCATGACATGCTTCCCAACAGAATCAGTGCATGTGTTCAGGCCAAAGGGTTGCATACTGATAAGTGGGCTCTTTGTAAATTTTACTGTATTTTGTAATCACTAAAATGCTGTCACATATCCTCTCAATCCATGAATCTTCGTTTTTTTTTTTTTTTCACCCCTTCTGAGTACTTCAAATCTTTTACCAGACAGTATATTACTGAACACAATGAAATCATTTGCAAACATGGTGTTGCGTAATATGTCCTGAGTTGTGATTACTATCTAGTGTGTTGATTGAAACTATTTTTTTTATTATTATATAGCGGGTCTGTTCTGTTCTTTCGTCACCAACTATAAAGTTACCAGAATGCATAGTGTATGATATTGATTTTATTATTTTAAAAAAGAATATTAAATTAATCCTCTCAACTATTTGGTGTAGACTTCTGCAATCTACTTTTTTGACCATTAACAGGAGCTTGAATTACCACCAAATTTCCAATTTAATTTATTTGGTGCAACTGGACAAAGTTTTATTAATTTTCATCTTAATGTAAGTATCGCAACACATGTTATATTATATTTTAAAATTTTCACTCTCATTATCTGATATCTAAAAAAACACATTGCTGCTTGGTAATAAATGTAAATTTTTCAATGAAGGAGCATTATCCCTCAGCAGAAGGTTAGAAAAACTGAATATAAACTATGGAAACTCCTGCAGCTCTCTTGAAGCAGGTGAGTACACAGTAATCAATGGAACTTCATTTGTTACAGATCTATTAAAAATTTTTGGATGAAAGCTTAAAGCTCTGTTAATATTTTTCTCTACTTCTGCTTCACCAGTGAAACTCTTGTATTCTTGCTCTTTCACATTGTTTAGTGCCAGTTCATACCTAAGGTGCCTGCTCTTCCACATTCATTTTTTTGTTTGTTCAGTACCAGCTAATTAAAGAAAGGACAAGAAAATAAATCTTATCAGTTACCACGGTGCAGTGGGTGAAAGTAAGTCTCTGGCCTGGCATTCCAGAGGCCGCAGGTTCAAACTCCATCCAGCCATGCACATTTTGGTTTTCCATGGTTTCCCAAAATCACTCCAGGTGAATGCCTGATAGTTCCTACAAAGCCATTAAGTCAGGTAAAATAGTCTGAAACACGATTTTAGCTTTATGCATGTGCCCATGGATAGTGCCTCCATAAACATATTGGATACTTTTTTTGTCTTATGCATTGTATCAGTAGAGTCCTATTGCATCCATCTTTGATAAGGAAGTCTGCCGAGCTCTGATTCTGGTCTGTAAGGACCAGGCCATTTTGGTGCTTGCCCATTTGTCAGTCCTGTGAATTCCAAAACTGTATGGAAAAATGTAGATTGGATGATAGTATAAAATTTTGGATTTTAATTTGTTTTATATTTATTTGAAAATATTTGATTAGGGGTTCAAACATGGCTGTAGTGAAGCATTCCAGCCAACTGGTGGGTGTGTGGTGGTGGCTGGGTGGCAGTGGGGCTGAGATGGTTAGTCTGTAGTATGGCCTGCAGTGGAACTGCTCCAAAACTTTTTTTAATTCTAATTTTACACCTCGTTGATGATGAGGTCATTAGAGGCAGAAAAAGAATGGGGACAAGGTACTGGAAGGGATTTGGAAGAAACCATCTCGGCACCTGGAGTGACTTTGGGAAACCATAGAAAATCCAAATCCATATGGCCGGAAAGGGATTCAGTGACGCATTCTCCCAGATGCCAGACTAGAGCATTACCGCTCACCTACCATGCACGAAGCTGCTCCAGTTATCATCATCTCTGTCCTTAGTGTCACGTTTGTCAATCATTTCTGTTGCCACAGTACTTATAGTAACATAACTGACAGGAATTGTATTTCTGCTTGGCTGCTGTGTTTCCCTCACTTGGCTTTGTAAATTTTCTTTTTTTTCCCCAGCCTACTCTCTTTCCTTGTGTTTTTAGTGTGTGTGTTGTTTCTTTCAACCTCTTAAAGAACCTATTCTCTTTAGCAACAGGAGTGTACCACCAGATTTAGTTTAACAATAACCTCAGTGATGAACACTTGAGGAGCTGTCTCTAAATAACCTTATCCTTGCTGGTTGGGCTTGTTGTGATAAGTATTTGTGTGGCCTTGAGAGTAGCACATTGGCAGCACATTGCCTAGTGGCTGCATGCAGCCTCATTGGAATGTAAAGAAAATGAATTGAGAAGGGGCAGATCCAGAAAATGCCTTTAAAACATGAAACCTTTTTGTAATCATGAAACCGAGCGTGGCGGTGTAACGGATAGCGTTCTCGCCTCGCATTCGGGAGGATGGCGGTTCGATCCCCGTCCGGGCATCCAGATTTGGGTTTTCCATGGTTTCCCAAATCACTCCAGGCAAATGCCGGGATGCTTCCTTCAAAAGGCCATGGCCGAATTCCTTCCCATTCCTTGCCCCCCCCCTCCTTTCCCGTCTCTAAAGACCTCGCTGTTGAGAGACGTAAATACAATAAAAAACAAAAAAAATGTAATCATGAAAAGGGTACATAGGTCCTTCAAGGAAATCTTCATTTTTAATTAATACTTGCACAAGAGACTGCAAGGCTTAGTTTTAACCTTAAAAATGATGAAAACTTTTCAAAAGTGGACCATCCTGCTGGAACTATCAACAAGCAGATAGGATTTCCAGGTAATTAGTTGCATTATGCTAGGCAGGTTCCATAAAACTTGGGTATTTCATGCTGCAGTCTGTAGCAGAAAAGGAGTTTTTACATGCTGGGAAATGGTCATTGTTGAATTGCAGCATGAACGGAAAGCTGATAAGGTGACATGGAACTGTTAGGAAATTGCAAAATTCAGCCATTTTTGTGTACACTCATGAACTAAGTAAATGTCTAAAGTCATTAATACTTTTGTGTGTATCAAACCTAATCTACTGCTTCCACTGCTAAAGATTAGCCATACACTGTAGCACATTAAAGCTGATCTACTTTTCAGATGTGGTATAGCAGACCAAAAAGGCTCCCACCACTCCCATACGTATAGGTTTTTCAGGTAGTCATACAGTATTGAATAAGAAATGTTATATGTGTTTTGAAGAATCAAAGGAATAGATCAAGACCACAAAATCAAGGGGGAAAAAACCATTAAAAATTGTTAGCACCATGCCATGTTTGACAGCTTTGGTCAAGACTCCAGTCGTGAGAAAGCACTGCGGTATTGGCTACTTGGGTTAGCATTGACACCATTTGTTGAGGCCAGTGTGGAAGCAAATCTACTGGCTCCGGTCAAAAGGATAGCTCTCTTACCTCTACAAATATTGTTACAATGAATGTTCCAAAACCAACAGTTGCTAATGCAACATCATGTCACAAATAGTCTGCTCCCAATACTAGAGGATGAGAGATTTAGAAAAAAACTGATGGACTAGTCACCTATATTGAAATCCCACGAATCCACTTATTTTAAAAAATAAAATTTAACAAATATAATGTGGCAAGGAGAAAAAAAATTGTCTTGAGTCATGGGCTCCTTCCCAACAGACACTGAAGAAGTCATGCATGTTTTCTGAACCTTATGACTTAGTTATATCACTTGGATGGATGTTTGGTCCACACTGTTAATGATTGGGTCACCCAAACCTGAATAAGAATGTTTTATGTTAATTTCAGGACTGACATTGAGGAGATTATAAGAGGACAACAGGCTATTCCTTCAAGGGGAAGGATGTTATCAAAGATGACTGAGATAGGTGTGGGTTGATTGTGTTTACTCATCTGCCTCAAGCCTGTGGAAAGTCTTATCCTTACAACTAGTAGCAGTGAAATTTTGCATATTTTTTTTTCTGTCTAATCATCTGCTCACTGCATTTACCACCTATTTATCCTGGCACTCATTAGGAGTTGTTCTCCTAACATGTGGCTGTACTACCAGTTGCCCTCTATGTAAAATTGTTTGCAGCTTTGTCGAGTTTCAGGATTTCTTATGGTCATTATCTTTTGAACATTTCCATTCTCAATGATTGTCCAGAACATCCTTTTCTGGATGCTGTTCTTATTTTGAAAGCAATGTACCATCTACTACTGACTTGCTAGGTTTGACAAGGCATAATGCCATAAGCAAAAGAGTCTGGTCAATCTGAATTCACTTTTATTAATTCGCTTCCAGCTTTATGACTGTTTTTCCATTGGGGTTCAAAACGTGCTTTTAAATTTATTATGTTATAATGGTACAATAAAATATGTATCTGATGTTAATAATATACATATAGGTAAAAAGTAAGGTAAATAGGTAAAATATAAGCAGACAACTGCTTCAGATTTGTCATCTGCCCTAGATCTTTATCATCTTGCAGACCCATACATTGGGAGGTTGACCCCAATTTCCATGGGAATTACCATTATACCATTTGGATACATTTGCAGAAAGTGAGATTCAGAAATGCCTTACTAGCCAAGCCATTTGGACATTGTGTATATGTTTGGTATTGTTTGAAAATTATAGCATTGTCCAGTAGAAGTTGTACTATTTCCCTAAGATGATCTGCTAATCTGTTATCTCAAAATTGTCAAAAATATCTCCTTTTATCATGGGTTTATGGCTTGTCAAGTTGTTTGGCAGCAAGGTGGTTGTTGTTGTTCTTGGTATTTTAGAGCATCTCAATGACTTGGTTATTAGTGCCCTGTTGCCTGCAAGGGATGAGCAGGAATTTAGCTATGACTTTTGAAGGAACCATCACAGAATTTGCATGGATTATTTCAGTAAACTATCAGAAACTGAAATTTGGATGGCTAGTTTGGGGATCAAACCTGTGTCATCAAGAATGCCAGGCCTGAGAGTTACTGCTCATCCTCCAGGTTCAGGGTTCATGATGTCTATGTTAATAGCCGTCCCATGTTGGGATGATCACTGTCATCCTTCCAATAGCAAATGATGGCCTACTCTTAATTTACCAAGCATTTGAGACTGAAAGTGAAAAATTTCCTAGAATTATTAAAGAGAGCATGAAACTGAGCGTGGTGGGTGGACGGTTAACATTCTAGCCTCGCTTTTGGGATGTGGGTTCGAATCCTCATCTGGCCATCCAGACTTGGGTTTTCCGCAGCTTCCTCAAATCACTCCAGGTGAATGCCGGGATGATTCCTTCAAAAGGACATTACCAAATTCCTTCCTGTTCCTTGTCCTCAGTCCTTTACCCACTTCTCATGACTTCGGTGCACAAGCAGAAAAAAGAGCAAGAACACCATAAAATCTTTGACTGTGAAAGCTAAATTATGGAAGTCCATCCATCTTGAGGAAGAATTCAAATGTGGAAAGGCTGAAAATATATTTATTGTTTACTCTTGGATATAACAGGGTAGTGAACTGCCATATCATCTGGTGCCTTGATTCCCACATTCTGAACGGGCTTGTGGAATCAATGCTATGTTGTTTTCCCCTACAAAATTAAAGTAATTCCGGTGTGTGAAGTATTATCTTGATTCTCCGGGTAGAGGCGCGTCGATTTATTTAAACCTGTTTCTGCCATCGTTCTGTAGCTTTCATCAGAGGACTGGTGTGTGAAGATTCGTTATGGCCATAAATTCCATTTTTAAAAAATTTCTGTTGCTGCATTTATTTTTGTGCACCTCACAGATAATCTCACTTAAAACTTTCATTGCTCACTCCTGTGGAGGACTGGCGAATCTTTTTGTTTACGCACTGCCACTTCCCAAGATGTACATTAAATTGTGGGTAAGACTCTATGCCACGTGAGTGGTAGTTTTCATAAATAATACTGTCAGCAAGGTATATACACATTAACATTTATTTACACATTACTTTATACACAGACAATCCTACATCGACTCCTTGAGCCCTTCAATTGGTTAAGACAATTATTACTTGCTTCTAATGCCCGATATCCCCATTACATGTTCCCAAATGGATTCGTCCCACCTGTTGAGTTTAAAGATGATGCTTCCATCACTATTGTTGCTGTCGTCAATGGCTGTCAGCTTTGACCATGTCATGGCCGATCACCTCATCGACCTAAAACAAGTGCCTCGAGCCACCCGGTCACTGATTGACCAGCTTGGCTGCTCTTCCCTTCGTGCACGCCAGTTTTGATTTTCAGTCCCCCACCATCCTCCAGTGGTTGTGAGGCTTTTTGATCAATAGCTGCCTCCATGAATCTCCCATCTTTCGCCAAATGACGTTGTGGTTCGGCATATTCTTGCTGACTCCTGACCTACTCTCCTGGGCATGGGCTTCTACCTTGCCACATTCCAATGTCTGAATTTTTTTTCTCTTGCTGTTGCAGTTGACCTGCTTTAACTAGAGCTGTATGAAATTGTAACTGCCTCAATACTTTACGAAAAAATTCTGTGGGCTACTACACTTCATTTCCTTGGGAATGGTGATGATATTATACTTGATGCTTCATCATGTTGAAAATGGTGGACTGTTTTAGTGGACAAGGCTGCTAAGTTAGCCTGCAACAGGGTCAGGACAAACTTTTTCTTACAGTTCCAAAGCTTGACTGTCCCTCAGTGTTGAAGGGTATCCGTGATGCTTGGGAATGCATTGCTTGGAGGTTGGCTATAATAAGCTTCAAATAGTCCATGCAGCAGCTCCTTTGATTTGGTGTGGAGGGATGAGGTTCTTGTAATTTGTCTCCATATGAAGCATTTCCTTGTAATAGATGTTCAGATCCTGCATCAAGAGGAGTGATGAGAGGGGAGCAACCATAAACTACGTGGCTCGGTCTAGGGGGGGAGGGGTTGACTGGAATGCTACGCTGGACTACGTGGAAAGGGGAGAGGTAGTTCCGAGCCAAGCCACATAGCTTTCCAGTTAAAATAAGGTACAGAACACACAACAGCATGTGAATATTTATTTCCTTCATTTAATTAACTCTGTGTGTAATTTACAATAGTCTGACAAGAGAAAACATTACAAAATGTCTTCTGGAATCAAAAGGGGAAAGAAGCTACATGCTATGTGGGGGGAAGGAGGGTGGTTAGCGACAAAAGCCACATTGAGCTACGTGGGAGGGAGGGTGGGGGGGGGGGATACACAGGAAGCCAAAATGGAGCTACGTGGTTTATGGACCCTCCCGAGTATGATAGTTGTAGTGTAATTTTGACCGTACATTATATTTTAACTTTTTGTGTGTTGTTTTCTGTGTTCATGACTTATCTTGGCCTGCTTTGTATATTTCTTATTATTTTAACTAATCAGTTTGACAATGTTAATAAGTGTTTGTGTGATGTTCAATCTTGCCTCTTTACAGTTAATCTTGTTTTATAATTTATGATAGTAATGAGGCTGAAAATTCTTTTAGGCAACAAAAATTATGGAGGGTGTGGTAATTAAATCTATCAGTTATCATAGATGGCAGTCACGAACACATAAAGACCAACTCATTACAATATTTTGATATAAAAACTTATTTTTGTGTAAGGATACACAATGTGTGTATTGTTGTGCCATCTGGGATCCGTTTCGTAAGGGGCTGATTGAGAGTACAGAGAAGAGCCGCTCGATTCGTGACCACTTGCTACAGTCCTTATGAAAGTGTTACAGAACTGATTAGTAGACTAGGTTGGGAGTCTCTGGTAGATAGACGACTCACGTTTCGTATAAACTTATTGGTAAACATGCGTACTCCCACTTTCACTTACGAGTGTAGTGAAATACTTCGTCCACCAACCTATTTGGGTCAGAATGACAGAAAGATAAAATTAGAGAAATAAGGTGCCGCACTGATTCTTATATGAATTCTTTTTTTCCTTGTACCATTAGGGATTGGAATGCACAATAAAGAGATTAGGTTTCGTGCTGAGCACCCTCTGCCACCCACAGTTTTGTGATTTGCAGAGTATATATGTAGATGATAAGTGGATCGAATATGAACACACTCATTCTTACATGGATAAGCTTTAACGAAATATTGTAAAGCCTTTGAGTGTTTGTTGCTGTTCTCCTCCCTTGATCTGCAGTAAGTGATGGATTTACTTTCCCTCTTTGTCTTTATTTTTTATTTTACAGTTTTATTGTTTGAGTAGCAATTGTTCAGCTATTCTGGTAGTTTGATATCATGTTAGCCTCTTTACAACCAGCTACATTAGTTTTGAAATATAGATTTTGTTTTGTTTCCATACTAACTGTCTGGTATCACATTGTGACATATTTGAAGCATGAATGATCTGTTTTAGAGTTAGTGATTTATTTTGCAATTCTACCTCCTCTCTGTGGCTATAATATCATTAAATTTATTTATTTCCTTTTGGTAAGAGTACTGATGAGCACAATGTCAAAACAGCCCCTCGCCCCCTCCCCTCAAGTCTCTGCAACAACTGTGTAAATTATGAGTATATTTGCTGTATCCTTGTTTGAGTGTAATTGCCATAAAGCATTTTCATGTTCTTTTTTTTTATCATTTATTCATGTATTATACTATTACTTATTGTTTGATGCTTTCTATGATGATTTAGAACTATTGCTTACTTCTTACTTTACCTGCTTACATTTTTCTCCTTTTTAATTTTTTTGAGATTACTATTCCAGTCACTTTTGCAGTTAGACCAGTATTCACATTCTATAGGGGTTGTTATAATACAGAAAGCAAGTGTAACCATTAATTATGAAGATTTATTAAATTATTCAATTAAAATTTGGAATTATAAATGAACTGGTAAATGATATTAAAAACTTTTGATGCATATAGTACTCTTATTATGACTTCAAAATAAAGCTAAAATTTTGACAATTATTATATCTTTTTAAAAGAAACACATTTATCAACAATAGTAGAAATTGAAAGATAACAAGTGAACTGTATGCGACATAGCTCTTACAATCAACAGAATTTAAATAATCTCATGGTGATTATGGGTTGGTTTGTGAACAGTTGCAGTGTTCAATACTTCAGTGCATATTATCATCATGTGTGGAGATGTCAGCCAATGGCTTGGCTCCAGCACAAATGTGTTGTATGCTGAGCACTACCTGTGACCATTTGTTGTTGAGCAGAAAGTGATTGATAGTGATCTCACCTGTTGGACCCTTGGTGCGGTTTATTGTCAATGCACAGCCATGTAATCGACTGTATATGATTCAGAACCAGCCATACTAAACTCTGCAGCAGACCACTGTTGCATCTGCAAGCCATGTGCCATCAGAGTGGAGAGTCATTGTACTCTTCGCTTACCAAAGTTGAAGTAAAGTTTTGTTTCTGTTAACGACTTGTAGTTCATTAACCCCTTTTGCCCGTGGAAATCCAAAAATTGTCCCTCTGATGTTGTTCCTTCTCCACCAATCACAGCTGGCTAGAAACTCAGAGCTTTTTGATTAGTCCACATCATTTTAGAAGGTGTGGTTTTACATATTGGCAGAATATTCTATGAATTTTCCTCCCAGCCCTTCCATGCGAACATAGTCACTTCTCATTATCTTAACAGGTTATTGTCCATGAAATTTTTGCCAAGGGCTCTTATCCATCAAATGAAAGACCGTAGTATTGTAGTGTCTTTCATATCATGTTCTGCCACAGTTTGACTACTGTCATACACGTTTAGTCCTACATATATTGCACTTCTTTTTGGCAGCTGCCCCTTGAGAACACTAACACTAGGAAAGTCTGTCTTTCCATTAAGCTGTGGCTTGCCTGCAAGTGCCTGGACATTTTATCAGCAATCTTATACGCCGGGTGGTCAAACGTTTGCCAGCTAACCAAAAAAATCCTGTCACAATTTAATGACCCAATTCTTCCTGAATGTCGGAACAATTGTCATTGTTCACTTGCAGTAAAAAGCTTTGCATACTAACTTATAATTTCACGATAGGATTCTCTTGGAATCTGGTAAACATTGTCACTAACGACTTGCAGTAAAATGTCTTGTGTAATTATTCCTCTTACAGTAAACTGCACCATCACAGGATGTACCTTCCTATTATGTGGCTAACCTCTACATTAGTTTATGCCCTACTCTTACTGTTAGTTGCTAAACTCTTTTTCTGTTTCCTAACATGTTTCAGCTAAAGCATTGCATGTTTTACTAATCATATGTATGTTTTCTTTGTTGTTCTCTTGTATTTCAGTAAAGGATGATTTTATCTGCTATCAGGTTCAGTAACTTCTGTCACCACTCATGAATGAAATGTGTGTACTGGAATAGAAATCTGCATCATGGATACTTGTTCTTTGTTTTCTCAGTATTTTTATGTTAATATTATTTGAGCAGAAGGACACCGAAGGCAGTGGAACAGTTAGCCAAAATTATGTTGAGGTAATAAGTATAAAGATCATTACTAATTCATGCTCTGTACAAATAAAATAAGCAGGAATTGTATCTTGGAGTTAATGACTGTCTAAAAAAATAAACCTTTTTTTTTTCAAAATATTTGAGGCTTGTGTATATTAAATTTTTGGCAAAGATAAGTCACGTTTCTTGAATTTTTTTATCCAATTGCTTATTTTAATCCACAGGTTGACTTTACACGTACGTTCCAACAAAAATTGCATGTGACAGAAAGCATGGTGAAAAGGCTGGGAATGGAAGGAGCCCTTGAAGGGCACACGTGCTTTGTTAATTGTATTGAATGGAGCGAGAGTGGAAAGTATGTTTTGTTAATAGTAATAATAGTAACTCTTGACTATGGGCATCATATTGCATTTCATATCTAATTTTTATACGTTTTCTTTTTGAAGCATGTTGGCATCTACATCACATGATAGGCAGGTAATACTGTGGGATCCATTCCGCCGGAAGAAACTGATAACGTTTCAAGCAGGATATCATATTTATACTATGAAGGTTAGTATCCATATAGTTACTATTTCTGTGTGTAGCTGATGGCAGAAAAAATGTACAACTATTATTTTGAACATTGTTTATGAAAAGTGAATAGAAATTACTTAAAATATCAGTGGATGAACTAGAAATAAGATAGTAAGAGCAGCTTTGAACATTTTTCTAGCTGTTACCTTGAGTGGTTTTAATATGTGTTCTTTGAAAATAATACCTAGGGTATTGTACTAAACATACCCACTATTATCATTGATTTGAAACCTAATTATGGAGGCATCAAATAAAATATGGGTCTTCTGCCTTCATCTGTGGTGACTGATTGGTTTACTTTCTCAATCCTTCCTTATTTTCAAAATAAGATTTCCAATAGGTAAAACTTAATGCCCATGTTAAATTTTCAGATGTTATCTATCAGTTGTGTAGATTTGAAAAAAGGTTTCCAAAATTTTTTCGATTGGCAGTTAATCCTTCCTCAAGGCTGCGGTTAAAATGAGGTGAGAAAAGATGATGGAAGAAAATATCTTATTCTCTGAGGGGCAAGCATAAGAAGTTTGGAGTAGCATAGGACAGGACATGTATGCTAGACATCTGACTTTTATCATTAATTTGTACCCTAGATCCATCTGTTATTTTTAAGAATTGGTTGGAAGTGCTTGTGATCATCTTTGTGTCACTCAGCTGCACGCTAGTTACAACACACAACCTGCTGTACTTAATTATAGCAGATGTGTGGAGAAAACAAGTAGCCCCCCTCCAGATCTTTCCCAGCTAATGCCTTGATATTTTACTACCCTTTACATATTCTTGGATCATTCCAGGCAAACTGTGCAATAATGTCCCAAGAAAACATATAGGTGACTCAAGACATTAGGCTTGCAAACTGTTCTCTCCATCAATGTTGGGCGTGTTCCAAGCAACGTTTTTTAACAAACCGTATCATCTGGCCAATGTACTTCTTTCCGCAATCACACGGGATGCAATCCCCTGTGTATGAAGGGCAAAGTCTTTTGGAGAGACCGAGCGTGGCGGTGTAACGGATAGCGTTCTCGCCTCGCATTCGGGAGGACGGCGGTTCGAACCCCGTCCGGGCATCCAGATTTGGGTTTTCCATGGTTCCCCAAATCACTCCAGGCAAATGCCGGGATGCTTCCTTCAAAAGGCCATGGCCGAATTCCTTCCCATTCCTTGGCCCCATCCTTGCTCCACATCCTTTCCCGTCTCTAAATACCTCGCTGTTGAGAGACGTAAATACAATAAAAAATAAATAAAAAAAAAAAAAAAAAAAAACTTTTGGAGAGAGCAAAATGTTCCTTAATTTTGGAGGTGGTAGGAAAATTGACTTAATGCCATTTCTTGCTAGAACCCTTCCAACCCTCAATGTTGTGGCGCCAGAGTACGGCAAGAAGGCTAAGTGATCGTGTAGAACATTATCGTGGTTATTAGGCCTACGTTTTACTTCCCGGAATGCCAACTGTATCTGATGTTCACTCTCCCCATTCTGTCTGAAGGTGTCACATGAATGTTTTAACTCACCAGGTAGCCTGTCCTTATCTCATGTTGCCCGCGCTCTGTGGACAAGAAAATTGAGCTCTGTCTTGCACTATGCCAGATGATGATGACTGCACACGTTTAGGTACAGGTCCGTGTGTGTTGGCTTTCTATAAACAGTGTGTCCTAAAGTTCCATCGGATTTCTTTTCAATAAGAATGTCCAAAAGGGCAGCCAGCCTTCCTTTTCCATCTCAATCGTGAACTGGATGTTTGGGTTGATACTGTTCAGGTGAAGGAGAAACTTATCTAGGTTGTCTCTACCATGGGGCCAAACCACAAATGTATCGTCCACATACCTATAGAAGGCACTGGGCTTCATGAGGGCATTTTTCAACGCTTTCTCCTCAAAATCTTCCATAAAGAAATGAGCTATAACGGGTGACAAAGATCTGCCCATTGCTACTCCATCGGTCTGTTCATAGGAGTGCCCATCATACAAGAAGTACGACAATTACAATGTGTGACAGAACAGCTCAACTAACCTGGGCTTGAAGTGCTGTTGTAGAAGAGACAGCGTATGAGACAGAGGAAACCTGGTGAAGAGGGAAACCACATCAAAGCTCACCATCATATCTTGTTGACACAGGAAAATATCTTTAACGATATTAATGAATTTCACATGGTGATAACAGCCCATTCAGGTATCGAGCTAGATAAAAAGTGGCTGATCCAATAGTACACACTATTGGCTGTAGTGGTGTTCCTTGTTTATGGATTTTAGGCAATCTGTAAAGTCTGGGTGGAACAGCTGCGCGGGGTTGTAACTGTTTAATAGTGTCTTCTGGTAGACCGGATCATTTCAGCAGAGCTGTCATTTTGTTCACTACCACATTGGTTGGATCCTTCGACACCTTTCGGTAAGATGTGTCCACCAAACGTTCTTGTACTTTCTGTTGATAATCTACCATAGTAAGAACCACCGAAGCATTCCCCTTGTCTGCTGGTAGGATGATAATGTCTTGGTTGTGATGCAATGACCAAAGTGCTTTATGCTCAGCTGCTGTGGTGTTGGGCCGAGGTGGTTTGACCTTGCTTAAGATTCAGCTGGTTTCTTGCCTTATCTCTTCAGCAGCCTCACAGGTAAACCACAAACGGCCAGCTCGATCCCAGTGAGAATTTCCCTGTATGGAATGGTCTTCAGTACCGGTGCAAAATTTAGCCCTTTAGATAGCACTGAAATGGTGGCAGTGTCTAATTCACCACCGCTCAGATTAATTACTGTCCTTCTAACACATCCAGAAGAGGCGTTAACTTCGCGGGCAAGTCGGGTGAATTTCCCACATTGCCGTGCCGTCGCACAACGTTGAACTTTGTGGCTTTCAGCGAGGTTACAGCTGTCTACCCACTCTCAGGCGCCATGGTGTGGATAGTTAGACAAAAACATGTGGCATGCAAGAAGAGACTTGAGAAACAGAGTCTAACTCGTGTCTGGTGTTCTGAATCCTCTCCCTCACAAGAGACAAACTCGCTTTGCATAGAATTTTCTTTGTCGCAAAAGACCCAATCGGGTGACGAATCTCGGCAAAACGTGGTACAATGTTTTGGTCCTGGCATCGTGCAGTAAAGCGAGAGCACTAAGAAGTCTGGACCTCTTCTTCCGAAGCTTCTCCAGTCGCTTAACACGACTGTATATATCTTCCCCATAGTGGTAAGTTATAAACGAATGAAATTTTTCTTGGCGTTGTTTATTTATAAATGTTTCTCGGGAAACAAACTGAGTAATATTATTATTATTATTGATACACAATATTTCAGTAACATAAATCTCCGTCGCCATCTTCAGGTGCAGTTGTAAGCCTTGAAGTTTGCCTTGAGCACATTGTTTAAAAACTGGCATGGCAATGACAGAAGTTGTTACATTGCCTAGCAGCATTTCAGGCTTCATTAGATGCCAGTGGAACACAAAAAGCAGAGCATTGATGACAAGCAGCCTCAATAACATGTATCCACACATCACTTAGGAGAAAGCGTTTGAAAGTGCCCTCATGAAGTCCAGTGCCTTCTATCGGTACGTGGATGATACATTTGTTGTTTGGCCCCATGGTAGAGACAACCTAGATAAGTTTCTCCTTCACCTGAACAGTATCAACCCAAAACATCCAGTTCACGATGGAGGTGGAAAAGGAAGGCTGGCTGCCCTTTTTGGACATTCTTATTGAAAAGAAATCCGATGGAACTTTAGGACACACTGTGTATAGAAAGCCAACACACATGGTCCTGTACCTAAATGAGCGCAGCCATCATCATCCAGCACAGCGCAAGACAGTACTCGATAATCTTGTCCACAGAGCATGGGCAGTATGTGATAAGGGCAGCGTACCTGGTGAGTTAAAACATCCATGTGATACCTTCAGGCAGAATGGGTACAATGAATATCAAATACAGTTGGCATTCCGGGAAGTAAAACGCAGACCTGATAACCGCGATAATGTTCCACACGATCACTTAGCCTTCTTGCCGTACTCTGGCACTAGAACATTGAGGATTGGAAGGGTTCCAGCAAGAAATGGCATTAAGTCAATTTTCCTACCACCTCCAAAATTAAGGAACATTTTCCGCTCTCCAAAAGAAGACCTTGCTGTTTGTACACTGGGAGAGTATTGCATCCCGTGTGAATGCGGAATGAAGTACATCGGCCAGACAATATGGTGTGTTAAACAACGTTTTTTGTAACATGCCTGACATGTTCACCTGGGCAAAGGACAAATCCGCCGTGGTGGAACATAGTTTGGAACAAGGACATCGATTCGATTTCGAGTCAACTAAAGTGCTGGCACATGTGAGAGGCTTCTGGGACAGTGTCATTACAGAAGCGTATGAAATTCGCCTCGCGTCTGATTTGGTTAACTGGGATTGTGGTTTCCAGCTAAGTGATGCATCGATACCTCTTATTGAGGCTGCTCGTCATCAACACTCTGCTTTTTGTGTTTCGCGGGCATCTAATGAAGTCTGAGATGCTACTAGGCAACGTAACAACATCTGTTGTTGCCATGCCAGTTTTTAAGCAACATGCTTCAGGCAAACATCAAGGCTTACAACTGCACTTGAAAATGGCGATGGAGTTTATGTCACCGAAATATTGTGTATCAATAATAATATTACTGAGTTTGTTTCCCGAGAAACATTTATAATTAAACAACACTGAGTAAAATTTCATTCATTTATAATATAAAAGCAGGTTACAGAAACCTGAATGTCCAGACCTGATGCGCTGTTTTCAGTGTCAGCTGTTTGGACATACAACAGCATCATGTAAGGGCAGCCCTACCTGTGGTAAGTACAGCAAGGGCACACATGGGCTGGGTGTGATTTGTACGCTACCACAGGTGTACATCAACTGCTCCGGATCACACCCAGCCTGGAGTAGGAAGTGTCAAGTGTATCTTGATGAGTGCAAGATACAGGAGCTGAAGACCAAAGAGCAGATTCCCTACAGGAAAGAAGACTGGGACTGTGGTTGTTGTGTGCAGACGCGGGTTGAGGTTACTGATCTGCGCACCCAGCTTGCAGCTTTGTTAACTAGAGTTACACAGCTGGAAGCTGCCGCAAGTGAGTGCAGTAGGTGCGGTATTGGTGACCCTGTAGAAGCTGAGAGGCTCGCAGGGTCTCCCATACCAGTCAGTCATTGTACCTGCAGTCCAGGCCAAGACGTTGGAATCTCTGCGGCCGTCGCCTAGTGGTGGCTGGCGTGTTGTTTCTGGACGTCAACGCCGCATGCGGGGGCAGTCGTGCAAGCCTGATTCCCAGGAAGGCGAGCTTGTACCACTGTCCAACCGGTTAGACGCATTGTCTGGAACTGATTCAGTCTTGCAATCGTTGGCCTGTGTATTGGCAGCCCCACAGCCCGCTAAGTCTGGACAACTGCAGAAGGGGGTTTTAGTGGTCGGTAGCTCCAACGTTAGGCACTTTATAGAGCCCCTTAGGGAAATGGCGAATAGGTCGGTGATGAAACCCGGTATCCATTCATTATGTATTCCAAGGGGTCTGTGGAACAGGCCATCCCAGATGCCATTGAACGGACAGGGTGCAGCCAGCTGCGGATTGTGGCTCATGTAGGCAGCAATGATGCCTGCCGCCAAGGGTCGGAGGTTATGCTCTGGTCCTTCGGGTGACTTGCGGAAAGGGTGAACTCTATGGCCACTGGCTGCAAGATCTCTGCTGAGCTAACCATCTGCAGCATTGTTTATAGGACTGACTGTGGTCCTCTGGTTCAGAGCTGTGTTGAAGGGCTGAACCAGAGATTACGGCGTTTCTGTGATAGTCATTGCTGTAGATTCCTTGATCTTTGCCCTGGTGTTGAGTCTTGTAGGGATCCCTTGGATAGATCAGGGGTGCACTACACACGAGAATCGGCTACACGGGTGGCAGGGGCTGTGTGGAGTGCATTGGGGGGTTTTTTAGGCTGAGGGAGGATGCCCCTGAGGAGGAAATTCAGTTACGGACAGCCAAGATAACTTCAGCACCGTGTTTTAGGGGTACCTTAAAAGAATCTCGTAATTAACTGCAGAAGTGTTTGTAATAAACAGCCTAAACTCTAAAACGTTATTCGTAGTATAGATGCTGATATCATAATAGGCACAGAAAGTTGGTTAAAACTGGATATAAGTTCAGCCGAAATTCTTAATAATAGTATCAAACATTTTCCATAAAGATAGGTTGCATTCCCAAGGAGGTGGCATATTTGTAGCTGTTAGTAAGTACCTCCAATGTAGCAAAATAGATGTTGATACTGTCTGCGAAATCATATGGATCAAGCTCAACGTAGCTAGGACAAAACTTGTGATAGGCTCCTTCTATCGTCCACCAGATGCAAGTGTAAATATTGCCGAGGCCTTAAGAAATAATGTAAATATTATAGCTCGGCAATTTCTGGACCATACGATAATGCTAGGTGGTGACTTTAATTTGCCAGATATCGACTGGACTAATTACATTCACGTGACTGGGGGCAGGGATAAGGCAGCTTGTGAAATCATTCTAGACCTCTTCTCAGATCACAATCTTGAGCAGCTCGTAACTGAACCAACACGATGCCTCAACGGTAGCGAAAATATTTTGGATATAGTCATTACAAATAGGCCTGAATTATTCATGGATATTTCTACCACCGTGGGAATAAGTGATCACAAAGCTGTAATCGCTACAGTAAAACTAACAACAACGCGCAAAAACAGAAAAGAAAGGATCGTTTACAGATTCGAAAAGGCTTCAAAAGAGTGTTTTAGAGTGCATGTGAGGCATAATTACCATATCTTCTTAGTAGCAGGAGGCACCGTTGAAGAGAGGTGGCATCGATTTTTACGTATAGTCGGGGAAGGTATGAACTTGCATATACCGAAACGGACAATCGGGGAAGGGAACGATCTCCCATGGTACACACGGGAGGTTAAAAGGTTACTCAAAAAACAAAGGAAGATACATGCACGATCAAAAAGGACGATGCTTCGGACTGAGTTAGATAAGTTAGAGGTGATAATGGGACATGTTAAGAATGCGATGCATGAGGCCTTTAATGACTTTCGTGCCAATTATCACTCTAAGAGCCTCACTGAGAACCCTAAGAAATTTTGGTCGTATGTAAAAAAAAGTTACTTGTAGTGGGAACAATCAGCCAGTTCTAATAAAAGACAGACGGGTAGTTGGAAGACAGCCGTGACAAGGCTACCGTATTTAACACCGAATTCAAAAATTCATTCACGTGCGAAAACCTGGAAATCATCCCCACTTTACCACATCGTGTGGAATTAGAGATGGATACAATAGAAATTGATAGCGTAGATATTGTAAAACAATTAAAACTCCTGAAGTGGGGTAAAGCGCCGGGTCCCGATGGTATACCGGTAAGAGTATTTTCTGAATATACGGAGGAAATTGAACCATTTCTGTCAGATATATTCCGTAAATCTTTAGAAGAGAAAAAAGTACCTTCTGGCTGGAAAATAGCCCAGGTAATTCCCGTTTTCAAGAAAGGAGATTGGAGTGATCCTAGGAATTATCGACCCATATCTCTTAACATTTGTCTGCAGCAGAATTCTGGAGCATGTCATATGCTCGAACATTATGAAGTTTCTAGATGAGCACGAGTTACTTACACCTTGTCAACATGGATTTCGGAAGAAGAGATCGTGTGAAACACAATTAGCCCTATTTTCCCATGACGTAATGAAAGTTATCGATGCAGGTTCGCAAGTTGATGCAGTTTTCTTGGATTTTCAGAAAGCTTTTGTTTCTGTACCACACAACTGAATTTTAGCGAAGATTCGAGCTTATGGTATTTCGGCTCAGATCTGCGAGTGGATACGTGATTTTCTAACTGATCGATCACAGTATGTCGTTGTCGACGGGGAAGCCTCTTCTAAGATAAATGTTACTTCGGGCGTTCCTTTATAAACTATCTAGGTGATAACGTCAAATGCTGGTTGCGATTGTTTGCTGACGATGCAGTTATCTATAGGGAAATAAGGTGCTCCGACGATTGCTTAGAAATTCAGCGCGATTTGGATGCTATTTTCGATTGGTGCCGTAAATGGCAGCTTACACTTAATTGCAAAAAGTGCAAGGCAATGCGGATAAGTAACAAAATGAATCAGTTTGTTCACGAGTACAAAATAAACAATACAGCTGTTGACATGGTTGATTCCCTGAAGTATCTGTGGGTTATAGTACAAAGCAACATGAAATGGGACATGCACATAACTTCCGTCGTAGGCAAGGTAAATTTTAAATTGTGTTTCATAGGTCGTATTTTGAGGAATTGTAATGCTCATACAAAGGAGATAGCGTATAGAATACTAGTGCGTCCGCATCTGGATTACTGTTGTGGAGTTTGGGCTCCGTATCGCAAGGTTCTGATTGACTCAGTGGAGAGGTTGCAGAGGACGGCCGCTCGATTCGTGACTGGTTGCTACAGCCCTTATGAAAGCATCACAGAATTGATACATAGATTGGGCTGGGATAGTTTGGAAGACAGACGTCGTAGCTTGCGTTCGAATTTATTGGAGAATATGCGAAAAAATTAAAATTTCGAGTGAAATGAAATACTTCCTCCTCCAACCTATTTAGGTCGTAATGACTGGAGGGATAAGATTAGAGAAATAAGATGCCATACGGATGCTTTTATGTATTCCTTCTTTCCTCGCACTATTCGGGATTGGAATGCGTTGGTTTAGGATTGGTGCTTAGCACCCTCTGCCACCCACAATGTTTGTGACTTGCAGAGTGTGGATGTAGATGTAGATGTAGAAGGCCAAGTTGCAGAAGGCCAAGTTGCTTGCCAATCCCGATTTTTGGAACTAGATTTGCTAAGGGAGCATCCATAAACTACGTGGCTCAGTCTAAAGGGGGGGGGGGAGGGGTTGGCTGGAAGGCTACGCTGTGCTACATGGGGGGAAGGGGGGTTTCCGAGCCAGGCCATGTAGCTTTCCATTCATATCTTTTTTCACAATTAAAATGAGGCACAGAACACACAACAGCAAGTGAATATTTATTTCCTTCATTTAATTATCTCCGTATGTAATTTACAATAGTCTGACTAGAGAAAATGTCTTCTGGAATCAAAAGGGAAAAAATCTACATGCTATGCGTGCGGGGAGGGGGGGGGTGGAGTGTAGAGACAAAAGCCATGGCAGGCTTCACAGGAACCCAAATGGAGCCACATAGTTTAAGGACGCTCCCTAAGATGGTTTCAGCTCCCGTCAGGAAGGAAAGTGTTGCTACGCAGACATCCATTGCAAACATGAGCACAAACACAATGTGCTCATGTCAGTGCAAATGCAATGCAAAATCCACAAAGGTCGTACCATGTAAGTCTGCGACCTCGACCACCGCAGCAGCAGTCACTAAAAGTCCACCAGCAGTAGCAGTCTGAGGAGCAGCACATCCAATTCCACCCCGTATTTTGACAGCAGTAGCACTAACTTCTGCTACAACTGTTAATGGAGGTGACCATAAGATACGGGGTCCGAAGTTTAGGTAGACGGACCTGACTTAGTTTGTGAAATCCCCATCTTCGTGCCCTCCGAGTTTACCTGGTAGTAGGGAGAAGAAGGGAAAGAAGTTGAAGAAAAAAGACCCACCCGAACTGGGGTGGTGAAACGAAACAGGTAGGATGGCTCCCATACTCCAGTAGAACATTAACGGTTTTACAGCTCACAAAGAGGAGTTACAACTCTTAGCATGGGCCGATCCTCTGTGTTTCTGTCTCCAAGAGACACATTTCAGACCAACACACCATCCTGTGCTAAGAGGATATGACGTTTACCCAAAGGATGATACCGAGGGTGATCGAGCAAAGGGGAAGTGGGTGTGTTCGTGCGAAACACTGTCTGCTTCGAACCTGTTGCTCTCACCTCTGAGCTACACCGGTAGCTGTCAGAATTCATGGACTGGTATAATTGACAGTATACTCCTTTTATCTACCGCTGGTGTCGCCAGTTGATTTTGATCAACTGTCTGATTTACTGCGGAAAATTTCTTGGCCTTTTCTTCTGTTAGGAGACTTTAAGGTGCACAGTGTGTTGTGGGGTTCAACCACTGGTTGCCCCAGAGGTCGAGAGATTTGTAGATTATTGGAGCAGGAGGATTGGTGCATCTTCAATACCCACCAAATGACGCACTTTACCACCGCTTCCAGTTTGCTCTCTACCATTGTGCTTTCTTTTTGCTTTCCTTCAATTGTGGATTCCGTGTATTGGGAGATGGATCGTGACCTTCATAGAAGTGACCAATTCCTAATATGATTGCACATAGAGTTCGAACATGCGGGAAATCTGCCCTATGAAATTGGAATATCAGCAGACCTGACTGGCAGCTCTGCAGTCATTCAGCCTGTCTTGAACATTACCATAGTACCAAAGAGAAGGTGAAACATCTTACAGATGTGATTCACCGAGTGGCTGATATTTCCATGCCTAGCAGCTGTGGAGCGCTGCGCAGAATGCCTGTCCCCTGGTGGAACGGCGAATGTGGTACTGCTATTCAGGGCCGCAGACAGGCCCTGCGTCAGCTTGGGTTGCACCCGACACATGACAACCTCGCAGCATTCCGAATTGATATAGTAAAGGTGTGTTATGTGATTAAGGAGAGCAAAAGAAGGTCATGGCAGAACTTTGTGAGCTCAATTAACTGTTCCACGACATTGTCAAAGGTATGGGAGTCTATCTGCCATATACAGTATGTGAGAGGTACTCCGGAGCACCAGTATCTGGATTATTGGATCGGGTGAGTAGTCACCGATAAGCGACGCATAGCACAACTGATGACAGAGTACTTCGCTGCCATCACTTTGTCTGCCGGATTGGACCATTAGGTTCAGCACAAAGAATTTCTGCCTAAACGCAAATCTTTAGCTTTGACTCATCGAATTTCCAGACATAAAATAGCCCATTTTCATCTTGGGAGCTGGAGTCAGCACTACATTGACAAAGACACTGTGTCGGGTCCTGACCTGATCCAATACTAGATGCTGAGGAATCTTAGTAAAGATGCTAAATAGTGGATGGTCAACCACCACCTCGTCTGGTGTATCGAGTCCCGTAAACTGCTGTGTCGCTTTGAGTGTGGATTCAGGAAGTTCCACTCTACTAAGGATAACCTGATCCTACTGGAGGCAGCAATTCAGGATGCATTCATCCGCAGCCAACACCTTTTGGGTATATTTTTTGATATAGAAAAGGCATAAGCTACTACCTGGCAACATGTTGTTATAAAACAGTTATATGACTGGGGTTTTAGGGGACATCTGCCCCCCCGTTTTTTTAAAATCATTTTTACCAGGACGTTGCTTCTCGTACCGAGTCGATAGTGATGTGTCAGACCTTTTTATTCAGGAAAACGGTGTTGCTCAAGGATCAGTTTTAAGTGTGACACTATTCACTATATCGATTAATAGTATTTCAACTGTAATGAGGAGGCCCAACAGGTTCTCCTTATATGTTGACGACTTATTAATTTTTATAATCTTTTAGCCTGGGAAGTGCCGAATGGCAGCTGCAGCTCACGCTGAACAGGCTGGATGAATGGTCAGTACACACCGGCTTTCGTTTCTCTGCTGAGAAAACCCTGTGTGTACTTTTTAGAACCTCATTTCACCTTGAGGAATACCGTTTTGAGTTTTAGTGAAAGTATTCATTTTCTGGGTCTCATTTTAGACAATGGGTTTACTTGGCTGCCACATCTTAAAGATGTTAAAGCCAGAACCTTGAAAGCACTCAATGTTTTAGAATGTCTGTGTGGCAGGTCATGGTGTGCTGACTGCTCCTGCCTGTTTCTATGTTATAGAGCCTTTGTACGGTCGCGGTTGGAGTTTGCATTGTATACAGTTCGGCATGGGACAGTTACCTTCGTATTTTGGATAGTGTCCACCATGCAGGAATTTGGCTTGCCACGGGTGCCTACCGCACTAGCCCATTACCCAGCATTTCTGCTGAATCTGGCGAGCTGCCGCTTTCAATCCATCAGCATCTCCTCATGGTGTGACACTGTCCACACATTGCTACAACTCTTGGCAGTTGCGTGTAGGACGTAGTTATTCATCATAAATTTGAACGACTTTACACCAATCGCCATAGGGCGACTAAACCATTTAGCTACCGTACAAAGGCTGTTTTATACGAATATGGGTTTGTGCTGCCCTCTTTTTATCACCAGGGTTGGAGTAAATGTCCTCCCAGGCTTTTAAAGAGGCTCAGAATGATTTTACATCTGTCATGGTACAGCAAGCTGTTTACCACTGACTGTGTTTTATTCAGAGTTTTTAATTACATTTTAACCCAGCATATTGACTTCACCCCGGTATATATGGATGGGTCTAAGCAGGATATTGTAGTTGGTTGCTCTGTAGTGATCCCTTGAGCGACTTATAATTACGAACTGAATAGCGTTTTCAGCGTATACATTGCAGAGTATTACACTTTGTGAAAGTCGCTCCAGCATATGAAAGTATGTCGCGGTATGAAGTACATCATATGCTGCGATTTCCTTATCTGGCTATAGGAAGAATATATCCAGCAGATCGTCTTATCCAGGATATGCAGGACACCCTCTGATGCCTCCAATCTGTAGGAAAGGAGGTCCTATTCTGCTGAGTACCTGGCCATGTGGGAATCAGAGGGAACGAGGCAGCTGATGAAGCTACCAAGTTAGCCTGTGACAAGGTCAGAACTGACTTTGATCCAGTCCCAAAATCTGACCTTGCCTCGGTGGTGGAAAGATGTGTTTTTGACTTCTGGCAGAGGCAGTGGCTGGAGGTAGAGCATAATAGGCTCCGGCGGGTCAATCCTACTGTTCAGCCTTGGAGCTGCTCTTTCCACCAGGCAAGGAGGGATGAGATTCTCCTTACTCGCCTCCATATAGGGCACTGTCCTCTGACACCTAGTTTCCTTCTTCGCCTGGAGGACCCACCCGATTTTTGTGGCGTACCTCTGATGGATGCACCACATTTTAATTGGTTGTGTACTGTTTTCAGACTTAAGGGTAGATGTTGGCCTAGCCATCGATCTGTCCCTTATTTTAAATGATGAGAGCAGCAATGTGGTCATTGTTTTAAAGTTTTGTATATTGGCCGGTCTGGTTCTTAAAATTTTACGCTGATCGGCCTATTTTTAAGCTGCCCATGTACATTGTTTTTATTTTTTTTATATTGTTATAATTCCTGTCTTGCTGGCCATTTTACAGCCAGTGAGACATGTAGTGTTTCTAATTGTTTTGTAAACCTGTTTTACAGCCATTCAGGTGGCCCCTTTACTGCCTCGTCTTTTTTTAATGATTTATTTTATTTTGCTGTCTGCATGCTGACAATAATTTAGAATTTTTTTAGGCTACATTGTAAGCTGGTTAATGTTTGGGTGCTAATGACCTCTCTGTTGATGTGCCCTAAAGTCACAAAAACAACAACCTTCACCAAAATTCTTGATGTCATGACCAATTACAACCCTTAGTCCCCTTCACCTAATACAATTATTTTCTGCGACAAATGTCTAGTTCTGCCCCCCCCCCCCCACAAGGCTTGCCTTCTCTTGCAGCTCCATACTAAAACAATATTCCACTCTTATATTACATTTCAAATTATGGATCTATTTTCAAAATAACTTTCCTGGTTATTTCTAATTTGCTGATGTTACTCTCATTTTCCGTACACAGAAATAACTAAAATCATTTATTATTTCTCTCATGCATTCACTTCCTTTGTAATTCATTTACATTGCTTTTTCTAGTTAAATAATACCACCTTCTTACTGCTTATGAATACTCTTTAGACCACGATATGGTTACAAAGAGTGGAATGGAGTTTAGAAGCAGGTATGTCTGTTGTTAAGATTCTTCAGCTATGACTTCTGATGTTACAGGAAGTTCTTCTTTTCACCTCTTATATCTTATCTAACCAGCAGGCACCAGTGATGTAAAATGGACTAACATAACTCTTTGTTATTATTATTTGTTCTTTTCCCATGTTTTGGTTGTGTTACAGGATGGTTTCATTTCCAATTCTAAATTGGCAGAATAGCTTGACCAATTGTTTTCATGCTATCTATATTCGTTAACTCACAAAAGTTACGCTGAAATACTCTATCCAGCAGATGTTACAGCTATTTGTAAACATAGTTCAAGTTGGAAGTAGGATTCATCTTAATGCAGTTTTTTTTAATAAAAATTATTTGAAAATGAAATTCTTTCTAGGTTTATCTGTTTTGGATGTTCAATACTTAAAAGATTAGTTAAATGGAGCCAAACGTTGTGTTTGTAATGAACATGGCATTCCATTAAATACGTAACACATTTTCCTAAGTTATCACAGGTTTAAATGAGCTGTGTTCTCTGAGTAAAACAGAAGAAACTATATTCCAGCATATTATTAATATTTCTTATCAGCACTTTTTGATATCAGTGTAACAGCACAGACACAACTTACACAAAGCATATTAAATGTGAACATTCCATAGCAAATTCCTCATCTTTCTTCCTTTACAGTAGCCTCTCATTTAATCTTAAGACGTTGTTTTGCACCCATGCTATTTTGATTTCTCTTCATCTCCTCACATTTACCTTTCAATACATTTATCCTTACTGATCTCATTATTCCATTTTATTTTCATCTTGTATTATAATCACTTTCCACACCTGAATTTCTGTCATCTTTGCCTGTTAACCTTGTCATTGGTGCATACTGTACTTGTAGCATTAATACTCCCTTAAAAGAAATGAGCATTAATACTCCCTTAAAAGAAATGATGAAGCCCAGCAATATAAATCCATGCCTGTATTACTTTCTGAGAAACATATTTACTAGGTCTCCATTGGTTGTTATTTCTACTTCACCCAAGATTTATGCTATGGAAACAGCTTTACTGCTATTGATGCTGTTATTTGTCACCTTGCTAGAAATTATATCTTCCTTATACCTTAACCTTTGGCTATGTAACAGTTGTCTTTAGTGATTAATAAAATAATGGTGACAATGATATACAAATGATCTAGATGATAACGTCAGATGTCAAATAGAACAGTTACGGCATGAGAGGATACCTGGGTGGGTGCTTAGTCACCCAGCAATTTGCTAACTGATTTTAATTTGAGTGACAAGTGAACCTATAGGTTGTGGGTGAACAACATTGCCTTTCCCAGCTAGGGCCCCTATGTTGCTTTCCGTAGCGAATCATTTTCTTCCAGTAGAGCTCACCTGTTTACTACCTGCTGCTGCATGATGGATGCTTACGAGTGCTGCCTGAGCAGCAATTGCCGCTGGGTCCGACTTTGATGTCTGGTTCTTCTGCGACAGTTCCCCAAGTTGGCTCCGAGCATCATGATGAGAGAGAGAGAGAGAGAGACCATGGACCCATTCTTATCTACTGTTCGGTATTCTGAAACCAATGTTCCGGTTGTGGTGAGGCAGTTTTGGTCAGTCTGTAGCCTTGCTGGTGCAGTCATCTGATGTCAGCTAAGGTGCGGTTTCAACTGCCTGTCAGTGTTCTACTTCCCAGGTCAGTGTCCCCTTGGCTTTTACTAAAAACACAAGTTCACAGTCCTCATTTTGTAACTTTGAAATAATTATTTCCTTGTAAAATAACCCTTGGGTTATGAGACCTTGTCAGGTTCCCTGGTCGGACAACCACTTTGACTGCCTTCTTACCCTGATTACAATATAAAAAATTTTCCTTAAAACTAAATACATTTTTTTTTCTTTATGCTAAGTATGTTGTTTTGTGTGTGCGTTTGTTTTGAAATTCATTTTCAGCGTGGGGTGGTGGTTCTTATGTAGGTATGGGGGTGATAGGTGTAAGTGTCCCCTCGTCTGCTCCTGCTGCATTTACAAGCGCTGTCTGGTGGGCATGTCTCACAAACTGCTTATTCATTGTTTGGTTGGACACTGCTGATTGCCTGTGTTTCTTTGCATCAGTGCTGACAACAATCTGCCACAACTCTAGTGCCATCTAAACTTGGCATTGAAACAACACCCTTTTTAATTCTATTACACATTTATAATTCAATCTGCTTGTATCTGCAAGAATTTCCCTGTATGACATTAGTTTTTTTTTCTTTTAACTCATTTTTACAGCTAGCGAAGAGTGTTCCCATGGTCTGTTTTCTTACAAGCTACAATTACTGCTATAAAACTTACAATGATTTAACTTTCTATTTCTGAATACTTTTACACAAAATTCTGTTTTTGATAATTTGCTCAGGAATAATTCAGTTTAATCAATTTCCCAATTGAAATAAACAAGCAATCATTTTTTGATTCTGTTTTGTTTATCTCTGTATTTTTTTTATCTCTGTTCTATAATGTCTACTGATTTATTTCACCACCAGTCTTTTTTTGTTTATCTACTTGTGTATTTCTTATAGTTAATGGGAATATTTTTGTCTACATTTGGAAAACTATAAATAATGGCCATGGTGGTAGCTGCCTGCAGCAACTAGTTCTCAATCTTTACCCTATTTGTGTTTTAATTTTCATAGTTCCCTACAGTACTTACATTATCAATGCTCCATGCTTTGTTTTTAGTTAATGGGTTATAATAGTTACTGATTGATTCTAATTTATACTCCCTCTCTCCATGAAGTCTGTACTATATTCTTTATGTTTGACTTCTGTTGGTTTTCATTTTACAAGGGGTCTCCCATAAGTATCTTCGTTCCTGACAATTTCAGCATCACATATTAGATACGAGTGTCAACAAAAAAGCTTCACGAACTCCCTAGATGTCGCAGTTGTTACCGGGACACGTTAGTTTACATGCAGCGTGGGTTTTTTTACTAAGTGTTTTGTAAGTTCGTTGCATTTTGCTATCATAAAAAGTGACGGAAAGATCAGAGCAATGAATTTGCATTAAATTTAGCTTTAAACTTGAAAGGAGTTGTGCAGGGACCATCAAAATGATGAAGATGGAATTTGGGGATGTGTGTATGAGCAAAACACAAATAAAATGGTGGTATAAGCAGTTCAAAGATGGCTGCACATCTGTTGATAGAAACCCACACTCTGAGCAGCCTTCGATGACAAAAACACCAGATAATATCGAACATGAGCTACTTGCGTTCAATGAAGAGCGTCGATTGACTGTGCGAGAACTAGAATATGATCTTGGAATAATGAAAACTAATGTATGGAATATTTTAACTGTAAATTTGTAAATGGTTTCTGTGTGTGTGTGTGTGTGTGTGTGTGTGAGAGAGAGAGAGAGAGAGAGAGAGAAATTCATTCCTAAATTGCTAATGGTGGAACAGAGAAACCTTCACCTTGAAATTGCTAGGGCAATTTGGAAATGGGGAACTAGGCTTGCAACGAATATTCGGCAACTATTCAGTATTCGGCCACTTTTTTACTATTCAGCCGATTACCGAATATCTAGGTACTATTAGGCCTAATACCGAATACTTATGATTTTTTTTTTAGTTAGATAATTGCCTAAAATAAAACGATTGATTCATTGCATGGTAATGTATTTCATTTACAATTACAAAAAATAATCGTGCATGGTCAACTTACATGATGTCAAAGCAGAACAAAAATATTATTAATACTTATTCACTGGAATCATCATAATTGAAATTTAGGAGTGGAAGATGGTGTTGAGGAAATACTAATTTTTCTGCATTGTCAGGTAGTAGTTTACTTCTTTTCTTCTCATAGACATTTCCAGTTTCAGAGAAAAGCCGCTCTGAATAAACACTGCTTACTGTGGTGCGGACAAGTATTTTGCTGCAAGCTTTGTCAAACACAGAAATTTCTCTTTTCTTACTTGCCACCAAATGTATGGATTATCATGCCATGATATACTGTTAATATTTAAATAAACACCAATTTCAGTTTCGACTGCATTTTTTTCTTGTGATGTCTCTGCATTGATCGTTCTTTTCTCTATAACAGCTTCTTCAAAACAATCCATAAAAGATGAGTGTGTAATCTGACTGTGACCTGACTCTTCCATCATCCTCTTGGACTGAATAGGGGACGAATTTGCGCTGCCGTCGCTGCTTGTTTCACAATACGTCTTTAGACCACCGATCAAAATATACTGCCTTGCTTTTTCACTTTGCAGTTTACTGGTGAAAACATTCATTTTGAAGCGAGCGTCCAAAGTGGTTGCCAACAAATAATTTTTATTTGTGGCAATGTCTTCAAATCGTTCGTTCAACCCTTGTTGCATGACAAGTCCTCGCTTGGCTTAAGTTGGTCTGATGTGCTAGTTTTATCGCAATATCGCGTTAGAGTAACAACATACGGAATAATTTCAGAAATGCATGCATATCTAGAACTGGTGATTTTTGTTAGTTCTTCAAATGGTTGTAGTAATCTCAAAAGTTGCTCTAAATGCTCCCATTGAGCAGCAGTCAAGTCGGCAATATTGCAGTCCGCGAGATACACCGAAATTGTACGTTTTTATTCAATTAGCCTTTCAAGCATATAATATGTGGAATTCCACCATGTACTGACATCTTGCACCAATTCATGCTCGGGGAGACCCAATTGCTTTT
Organism: Vandiemenella viatica; assembly: GCA_031002005.1. NCBI lineage: Eukaryota > Metazoa > Arthropoda > Insecta > Orthoptera > Morabidae > Vandiemenella > Vandiemenella viatica. The sequence continues at coordinate 132,869,967 of CM061921.1, read as the reverse complement.
GGATTGCAAGCAGGTTTTCTTACGCAATACTGGAATGATTGAAATGAGTCACGATCTTCCTTCCTACAGCTATCATTTCCAACACTTCTGACTGAACTTCCAGACAATCAACAACAATTAATTGGAGAGTATGAATGAAACAACAAACTGAGGCCAACCATGCATTACTGATGGCTTTTACTATGTTTCGTCCGTTATCATGAATGACGACATGAATCTTTGCCAGCAGGTTGTCCCAAAAACTTGCTGTTTCTTGTAGAGGAACTGCAATATTTTATGCAGTGTGCTGCCCCTCAAAATGCGTGATGCTCAGAATGATATTTTTGACATTGAATTCACAATCAATAAAATGCGCAATAATACTTAAAAAAGTAATGTGATTATGCAAGCATGTCCACATCTTACATGCGACGGAAATAAAATCAGTCTCTGAAAGCATTTTTTAAATTGTCTTTACTACATTTTGGTATATTTATGGAATTATTTTGTTTGAAAAGTAAGGGTGACATGGTATGTTATACCGAGGCAAAGTGCTATTTAACAGTCTTCTAAAACCAGCCCTTTCTACCATATTTACTGCCTCATTGTCATGTGCTATCATTTCGCGAATTAAGCGATGGTATTTTTTTAGCCTTGGGATCATTAATATCTCATTGTTTAGGTATTTCAGTACATTCTTCAAGACTCAATTGTCTTTTTGATGTCTTAGGTTTATTTGCACCCATATTTTGATTCATAAATACTTGCCCCCTTAGGAAGCGTAGGCTGCAACTTACGGTATTCTTCATTGTGTTTATTTCTCAGATGGTTTATCATTCCTGATGTAGTTGCTTTCTTTCCAACTCCACTTCAAGAAATTTTTGTTTCGTGCAACTTACACATGACAGTATTCGTATCATTTTTATTGTCCTCAAAGTATGTCCATATAGGCGACTTCCTTTTAGAAGCCGTGACTGCCACACAACTTCACTTTTAAAGTAATCAAATCAACACGAAGTAAACTGACTGCTTAACGCTACACAATCAAACTAAAAGTCGGGTGCACCGCCACCATGCCGACTGTTTTTCTATTGTTGGCGCTCACTTGATTGAAGTTGGTTCAAACGACACCGCATCGCATCGCTGTCCGACACATGGCCGATACCCACCATCATCTACAGCTATTAGGTTGGTTTACTTAGACGGTGATGGTGCGATGTTGATCTGGTGAATGTGGTGAAGTTTATCTCTAAAAATAGAGCAATGACTCCCAAAGTGGTTGATATTGACCCTACAGGGACTTCCGTGTGAGTAACAAGGAAATTTGGGAATCCACGAAATGAAAACGGGGGTCCACCCACTTTCAAAAGTTCAGGCATTTAGTAAAGTAATTTCAAGCTTTTAGTACAGATGAAATGAAAACCATACACGGCTTATTTAACAGATGTATTTGCTAATTTTAATTGTGTTGACTTGCGGTTACAAAGTGATAGTCTGAATTTAATAAAACTAAGACCATAATTTTAGGTTTTCTTGTCAGAATTAATATATTCAAACAAAATGGAAGTCACGAATCTTCCCAGTTCTCCACTTACAACTGGTAAACGTTGAGGATGATGACGTTTCGGCCTATATTCAACATTTAGTCTAAATGCCCTTCTCACAGACTTAAAAACGAGTTATGAGGATGCTGTGACTACGGAAATACTGCACTCTGTTATCGATCCATATAGTGAAGAATGGCATATCATACTACAAGAAGTAGTTCAGAAAGTGGTATCAGCAATTTGGTCTTAAGAAGGTTATACCAATTGCTTATCCCGTATTATGAACTATTGTAAGAAAGCTTTTCCATCTTCACACCTCATTTGATGTTATTCTTAAGGAAAAAAAAAAGTAATGTCATAAATAATCCAATTTAGATACTTGAGTCCATACTTCAAGCTTATTAAAACAGGCACAGAGTGGTGGGAGGTAACTCTGCTTTAATAGGTGGCCAAGATTCAAGCACAGCAATACAGATTTTGGTTCACTCCAGCCGAATATACTATTCGTTGCAAGTCTAGAAAAAACCTCCCGTCTTCTTTCTCCATTACCCCATCAGTCTTTCTGACAGATGGTACAGTGGCCTCTATCACCTTTCGCCTTTCATACTCCTCACATTCCGAGCCCTTGAGTTTTTCTGGTGCTGAGATACCTGTCACTTTTCATACCTCCCGCACTATTACCTTGGCGGTCTTTCTGACACCATAGTATGTCACCATTGCCACCGAACAGTCCTCTCTTTGAGCCTAGTAATATACTTATTATTTCTTCATAGTTTTCATCTTACTACCCGTACTGACTGACTGCTGCAATACATGTTTCATGCATTGATTATGAATTCCTCCGTATAATATCTTATAAGCAGCTTCTGTGCTTATTTGATTCTTGTATGTCTTAGTAACACTTGTATTGTTTGTTGGATTTGCCTCCCTCAATTTTATTATCGATGTCCATCATGTTATACAGTTTTGGTGATTTACTAGCTCATACTCTGGCATATTTCAGTTTTTCATTTCACACTCATGTGCCACATTATCCTGTATTCTAACTTTTTATTCCTTAATACTTGCACTTTTTATATCTCTTTGAAATTTACATCTATCTGTTGTAAAGCCCTCTATAAATTACACTTAGTTGCTAAATCTGTGTTCACTTCAATGCTGACTATCATGTGTTTATTTCCTTTATAAGTTACCTTAATAACTAGAGAGTTTTTTTTTCCACTTTAGCTCCCTATTAAAATAATGATTGCTGAACCCATGTGGTTGAGCGATTTTTTTATTTCTCTTTCTGTCGGCCGCGGGCATCTGGGTTTGCAGTGGATTATAGGCCAGTTGGCGTAATTCAGATTTCCAAAGGCCTAAGCGGTATTTGCGTGCCTTGTTTCACAAGGAAGTTATATATGTGTGTCTTTTCTTCTTTATGAGTTATCTATTCTTGTTACGCTCACGGTCCGCGACAGTTAAGTTAGCGTGCATGAACATTGAAGTGAATTAAGCTTCTTATTTAATTGTCGGTGAGTTATGCCAAGTTTGAGAGAATTATAATAAGAAATAAAATTACGTGTGAAGAGTATTTTACAGCTCATATTCAGTGCATTCAAGTTACATCTTGCTGAAGATAACAGCCGGTGTCACATTACAACCTGACCATGCGAATCGATGCTACAGTCTGAAGGTGAGTGGATTTCTGTTTGTTTTTTTTGCGCTATTACTGGCCGGCTCACTGCTGCCGAATTTCGGGTGCCTGCGGTCGGCAGGTGTGAGGAAGGAAAATCGCTCACCAATTAATTACCTACGATTACGTTCCCTGCGGGAAGACACTAATTACATGTGCCTTTTCCAAAATAGATTATCCATCATCTACCATGTATGGGATACTTAATTAAAGATTGTCATTCTGTTGAGTTGAATAGAGTTTTCATTTGCTGACTAAATGATAATTTTACTTATTACCTCTTTTCTTATATTCTCCTTTGCACTGATGTTAAATTGTAAATGTTAATTCTAAGTAGATTATAATTTATAATGTAACATTGATTTAATACCATAATGATATAATGACATGTACATATATTTAACAGGAGAAACCACTGAAGAGGTTTTCTGAAAAATGTTAAATGTGTTTTTTAAATTAAAAATGAATGAAAAATTCAGTTGCATTGGTAATGTTATTTATCATCTATGTATCATCATTATCTGCAATCGACAAAATACTCCATAACTTTCAATAATTATAATTATGATTTACTTTTTTGTAACTAGCCGTACTTTCTACTGCTATAATTATAAACATGCTTTTCTCACCCTAGATGATAAAATGATTCTTCACTACAGGATATGTAAACACCTTATGAGTGACATATTTTACCTTCTCTTATACACTTCTCCCTAAAATAAAGGGTGAAATTATATATTTTTTCTTTAGATTTTAATATTGCAACAATTGTGGGATTCTCTGAAATATTCGCTTTATCTCAATCACAAATAGGGTCAATTACTTCATCACTCACTGTTTGTATATACCTGCCTACTGCATACTGTTCTTGATGATTTTCTTCCTATAATCACTGTAATATTGAGGGATTTTACACTTTACACATTTAACTTTGCTTCGTAAATTTACAAAATTGTTGAGTTCTTAATACTGGTATGGTTAGTTGACACTGCTCTTCATAGATGTATATTTTCCTCCCGACTTCTGCACACACAGTTATCTAGTAATTAGTTATTCAAGTTGTAATACCTCTTCAATCCTGAAATCCTCAAGGACGTGCTCTGACAGCTCAACATTAAAGTAGCTGAAATTCAATATATACTGTGAACTACTTAATGACATTGCTCATCTCTCTTAACCCTTAAACAAATTATTATAACACTTCCACCTAACTTACAGCATATGTGAATAGACTCTCTTTGTGTATGGCATAATTTTAAAATTGCATCACATCATGACTTAAAAGCATCTGTTGACTATGTTTCCTTTCTGCATGCAACACTAGTGACTTACTGCTTTTGTGTCCTGCTTTTCCATGAATTGCTCACACCGAAGCTGTCTGCCTGCTGCAATTTTTGCTGATCATGGCATTCTGTCTCTGCCGAATATCTCTGCATGAACAGTGATGACCCTCACTGTTAATGCTATTTTGCAACTGCTGTCCCATGCCTCCTGGTTGATTTCCAAGTCAACTATCTCTGCAACTCTCCTCTTACATCTTCTTAAGGGCTCTACCAGATAATGGGAATAGACTAATTCTGCTTGTTCATTTTTTTATTTTCTTTCACAATATACCAAGAAATAAGATCTGTTATTAACATTGCGCTGGTAATGACAGAAGTGTGTAACACTACAATGATTTACATTGGATGAAATTCTCATTGTTCCTTGTGAATCCTACCAGAAATGGTGATACATTCTTAAACCCCTACATCTGACAACCAATATAGCTACCCCATCGCGACTGGTCAGGCCGAATGGATAGATCTTACTGATTTAACTAAGAGGAACCATGAGTAATGTTCGGGCCTGGAAACCAACTTAAATTTGGGATTCAAATTTCATCATAGGATCATTATAAGGGAATAATTTCAGCTTGCTATGTCATGTTTAAAAAGTTTGATTGGCAATATTTACACAGCAATATACAGATGAGCCAGATGATAGAAAAATAGAAAAATTATGGCAGGAGAGGATATCTTAACTTGTACTTATCATTAAGTCATTTACTGATTGATTATAGCCATTTAATTTGAGTGACAGGTTTGTGTGTGGATTGTGGTCGAACAACTAGCCTTCGCCAGCTAGGGCTCTTATGTTGCTCCCCTTGTCTGTAAGCATGGTAGTGACAGAGAGACCCCATGTGTGTCGATCTTACCCAGTGTTATAAATCCTGATCTCCCACCATCCTGTCAAGGTGGAGCAGTTTTGGCCAGATCTGAGTCTTGCCAGTGCAGTCATCTGACCCAATTTGGATTGAGCAAGCTACAATTTTGCCTGCTTGTCAGCTTTCTACTTCCCAGGGCAATGTCCTCCCTCCAGTGTTTCCTAATATCTCTACCTTGCCATCCTTATTTTATGCCGAAATGATTATTCCCTGGTAAAATAACCCTTGGGTTATTACACATCTTTAAATCACTCATGAGGGAGATACATAAGTCATATTTTTGTTGTATTGATTATGGTGAGAAAAGTTGCCAATTTTTGCTCTCTTTTTTATTTTGTTCTTAATTATTTTCAGTTCCTGCCCAGATCAAATGATTCTCTCCTGGTATCTGGTGCTGGTGATCATCAGGTCAGTGTTCATAACGTAGAAAAAGATCAGACAACACTAACCTGTTCCTGTCATTCAGGCAGCGTGAGACGGATAGCAACAGCCCCATCTGTACCTTACATGTTCTGGAGTGCATCAGGTGATGGAACCATAATGTAAGTTTATAAAAAAAAAATTATATGGATCTTTTTGGGGCTGGCATTTTAGCACCTTTTCTGAATAGCTATATGGGTAAAAATGGGCTCTTTAGCAATTTTTCTGTTATGACTAACTGAAACTTCAGAAAGGCAAAGTTCCTAGATTTCACAGATTCATTATTTATTGTAGTTCCAAAATGGTGTTCTTCCGACTATTCCCCCTTCTCTTTGAGAAATGTGTTCATTATTTTCTGACTCTGTTTACTCAAATACATTTGGTAGTACTCCTTCCAAATTGCATAGGTCCGAAGTAGGATTTATGAAAATTTAAAGTGATATTGTATAAACTGCTCTCGGGTGACTAGCCGAGTCAAGAGTGCGTTGTCACACGATATTTCGGCGACTAGATTCATTGCCGCCATCTTCTGGTGAAGTCTTCACCAGAAGATGGCGGCAATGAATCTAGTCGCCGAAATATCGTGTGACAACGCACTCTTGACTCGACTTCACCAGAAGATGGCGGCAATGAATCTAGTCGCCGAAATATCGTGTGACAACGCACTCTTGACTCGGCTAGTCACCCGAGAGCAGTTTATACATTCTCAACGCCGAGAAAGACTTCGTTCTTATATAAAGTGATATTGTATCAAACAAGGGTAGGGAAAATAAACCATTCACCTACCGGAACTGAAAAACTGTGTGCCGTAATGATACAAAGCACAAGATAAACACAATATTTCTAGTATTCCCTTAGTCATGTGGGACATTTATCATAGCCTCATTTACTGTTTTACTATGGGGTCACCCAAAATAGTCTGTATTTGTATTCTGTCATTACAGCCCTCTTGCCTTTAACTTCAGTGATGGATTTGATTTTCCACCTGGGTTTGTATTTATAGTAAGAATTAGTGATTTGTATGCTAACGTTTGAAACCCTTTGGTCTCTCAGTAACGTGGATAGAACTTAATTTTGCGTTTTTGGCAACTGTATAATACTGGCATGCATTATTGTTAAATAAGTTTTTCCATTCTGACACAGGTCCTCTTCAGAGTCTCCTTTGGACTGATTAGAATTTGCATTCCTTGGTCTCATCTCACATTATGTATGTATCTTGGGCTCCCTGCTAGGAAACATTGATTTCTATTTCTTACTTTTTGAATCTTCTTGCAGTATTGATCTTTTGTAACCTCTTTTTCCTCTTTGAGAGATCCAAACTACTTGTGCTGCAGATTTGAGAATTCCCTCTTAACAGATTAAAAAATAATTTTCTAGTAATTCTATTCTGAATGAATTCCAGCTAAAAGTAAACTTAATTTTGTGTTGTAACCTGCCAGATCACCTGGAAGTTCTGAAAGCGCCACTTATATATTTAAACTAGAATCCACTCCTCTTTCTCAAAGAACCACTTATATATTTCAGGAATAAAATATGTCACTTACAAAACTTCTGGTCTGTGCATTAACCAAAAAATGAAGCTTCTCACCTTGATTCTTTTTCACATGAGTTTACTTGTGCCTACCTGGATAGCTTGAAGTAATTAAGAAGATATAAGGCTCTTTCTCTTCGATTGTGACTACTTCAAATCTTCTTCAGAAATTTACAAAAGGTTAGCAGGTAATCTCAAAACTACTAAATAATAACAAAAAGTTAGAGATTAAACTTGAATATTTCACCCAGCCTTTTACAAATCATAACCCTTTTTATCCTATTTAAAATAAGTTTTTAAACAAAAATTACTTTTTGTACACAAGCTTTTATAAACAGCCTGTATTTGTGAAAATGAGATGATACCGGCTGCAGCACACTGTCACCATATTGTTGCATTGTCATTTCTGTGTGTTTTGTTTCTGGACACAATGCGCATCATGCAGTTATGATTTAATGTTTGATCTACATTCAGAATTAATAAAAAATAAAACATAATCTTACCATTTGCTTAGGTAAATAAAATCTATCTGTGACGACCGATGCGACACAACTGTAATATTAATGCATGATTAACAACACAATAGATAGAGCACAGTGACACTTGTGCGTGTTCAGATCAAACCACACTTGACCGACACTAGTCCGTGCTGACATTTTTTTGTATTGTTGGCGATTACTCGATTGAAGTTTGTTCAAATGACACCATATCGCTGTCCGACACTCGACAGACACCCCACTGTTATCTAAAGTGACTAGTTTGTCGAGTGCTTCACACAACCAGAGTATTAAGTTAATATATTTTTACACTTACAGTTTAATTGCCTTAAAGTATATTATGGCATTAGTAATGGTTGCATATTTTTTTCCCGGTTATCTTAGTGATTACCTTAGCTATGAGATAACCGCGCATACCCCTTGAAGCAACCTCACGTGCACCTGGGATTATGCGTACCACTAATTGGGAACCACTGAATTACAGGAATCCTTTCATGCCAGGTGGTGACTCCAATTGAATGTTTATCGAATCTGAAAGAACCACCTGCCTTCTACAATAGAAATGCCAGCCATGCCCAGTATGACCTCACCTATCAGTAGCATTTACAGGTACTATGCCCATGCCAGAACGGATGTCAGACATGAGAAACCGTTCCAGCTACTTCCTAGCAGCAAGATTTTCTTTAACCCTTGTCTTCTAGACTTATCTACACAACTTTTCTTGAGGTTTGCTGCTTTTTCCCTAAACCTACACCAGGCTCATCCCTGTCCAACTCTGGTAACAGGGAAAACTTATTTGTCACTCCAACAACAAAAGAAATAGAATACCACTTCATTCTGATTAACATTTTCTAGGTGGCCAGTTCTGCAACATCTATGTTTCCCTCTCCATAGCCTATACATTTCTTTCATAGCCTGTGGCCTTGCATTCAGGAAGATGCTGGTTCTAATCCCCATCAGGCATCCGGATTTGGTTTTTCCATGGTTCCCCAAATCACTCCAGACAAATGCCGGGATGCTTCCTTCAAAAGGTCATGGCCAAATTCCTTCCCATTCCTTGTCCCCAGTCCCATCCCGCCTCTAATGACCTCGATCTCAACAAGATGTAAAGCTATAAATAAAAAAAAAATCTTTCCTAACACTCACTAATCGTTACCTCCTGTTCTAATATCTTCCCTTTTTTTTACACTAGTCTACACAACCATAGGAGAATCTCCTTCCCCATTTTCTACAGCACCATGGTCACTCCAATTAAACCATTTCACAAAAAATTCCTGCCGCCACTAATCTATGATAATTACCACATTTTCCACTCATGATTATAAGCAGTTACTAACAGCAGTTACCAAAAATGTTATTTATTCCGAAAAAAATATTGTCCCATTCCTAATGATACAAAGTATTTTCTTGTCAAATTTCATTAATATTGATATAGCTGTTTTGTCATAAAAACGTAACAAACAGAGAGAGGGTTATTTTTGCATTTATAATGTTATAAGTGTTGATCATGCACAAACTGACTGTGAGAGGAATAAAGCCTGAGTGACTAGTATAATAATAATATAAAAAATGGCCTTGTTGATCAGGAGATCCTGCAGGACTGTTCTGTTGCCTATTTTCAATTTACCACACATTCCACCTCATGGCTGGACCTACAGTTTAATGTGGAATCTGAGCAATGGAATGTCCAGGCATTGCTCATACAATTAAAAACAACTCTTCCCAATCCCACTGGGATTTGCGTCTTCCTCTCAGTTTTCAAATTTCCATGACAAAATATGTTATTTATACAATAAAAAGTACCCTAAGTCCTTTCCAGTGGGAAACTGTATTTCCTTGTCAAATTTCATCAAGATAGCGTTAGGCATGAAAATATGACAGAGGGATAGTTACATTCGTGTTTATAATATTAATATAGGTAACTGGTAGTTATAGTAAATAAAATATTTCATGAAAAACAAGACTAAATAAAAAAAATCCCCCCCCCCCCAAATTAATTGCCATTTGAATGTATGTTCAGCAGCAACTATTCATTTCGATTAATAGATTAATATTTAAAAAAATTCTTAACCTTGAGAACTTTTTAATTTTCTACATTATTGACATTGAAAGCCACATGCACTTTAAATCCATAATTTCTAAACAAACGTTAGAAGTGCAATGTGCACTGGTTGGAAACTGTCACCAACAAAATACTTTTATTTTTGTGTGAGGAATAACATTTTTTTTAAGGGACATGTGGAGGATTTTTGCAAAAAGTAACTAATCAAGAACTTCTAAAAATGTTATAAACCAGCCAGACTTGAGGACGAAATGTTTCATTCCGAGTGTGGTGTGTGAACAGTAATACTATGGCCTCACATTCGGGAGGATGCAGATTTGAATCCCTATCTGGCCCTTTAGATTTTGGTTTTCATGGTTTCCTGAAACCATTCGATGAGGATGTCAGGATGTTTTCTTCAAAATACCATTACCAAATTCCTCCCCATTCATTGCCCCCAGGGCCGGATTAAGACACCGCGGGGCCCATAGCAAATGCAAACAAGAAGCCCTCGGTTGCTTTTTGGAGCGTCCATAAATTACGTTGCTCGGTCTAGGGAGGAAGGGGTTGGCTGGAAAGCTACGCTGGGCTATGTGTGCGTGCGTGCGTGTGTGTGTGTGTGTGTGGGGGGGGGGGGGATATCCGAGCAAGGCCACGTAGCTTTCCATTCATATTAATTGTCACAGTTAAAATGAGGTACACAACACACAACAGCATGTGAATATTTATTTCCGTCATTTAATTATCTCCGAATGTAATTTACAATAGTCTGACAAAAGAAAACATTACAAAATTTCTTCTGGAATCAATAGGGGGGAAAAAGCTACGTGGGGGAGGGTTAGAGGAAAAAGCCACGTAGGGCTACATGGGGGAGGGGTTACATAGAAAGCCAAAATGGAGCTACGTGGTTTATGGATGCTCCCTTAGGTATTCAAGTTTAGGATATGATATAAAACAGCATCTTTAAAAAACTACCTTTCGGGATTTAATTTGGGCAAACTTAGAGTTAACACTAGTGAAATCAATATTTTTAAGCAAATAATATTCTATGTTCATTAAAACCAGATCATTTAGACGTTCTTGTTCCATTTTGTTCCTTAGCTCATTTTTAATGCGCTTCAGTGTTGAAAAAGAATGTTCTCCTCCGCAGTTGGTGACCATCAAACTCAAGAAAATGCGTAACATGATTTCTACATGATTCTAAGGAATTTTCCACTAGGAATGTATAATATTGAAGTTTTAAAGCCCCTTGCTTCTTGCTGTGAATAACAGCAGCCACATCTGTTTGCAGCGGTTCAGCGAAATGTACCAGCTCGTTGCTTAGACTGTTTCTACATCATCTGGGTAAGCACTGACGATGATTGGAGATCTTTTCAAGATTTAGTCTGCTGGTAAAGACTTTCAACTCCTAAGCATTCCAAATACACTGGTCACTTGATGGTATGCTTCCATGCGTTTAACTAATGCAGATAACGATTATGACAATAAACATTTGAATCTCAAAATGTTGTCTGGGTGTTTGACTTTCTACAACTTCATCGAGTGTAGTAGAGCCACTGAAATGGTCCCACTTTGTGTTTTGCTTCCGTTTTCTGGCAGTCAATTGCTTATATTCTTCACAGCCAGTTAGGGCTTAGTCTTTTGCCTCTGTATCTAGGAATGTGGACTGCATTGCTTGGACATACTCGTATAGTGATTTATAAACAGTGTACCCCTTCTGAAGATCTTGATGAGACAACTGCAGAGAAGCGTTAGTCGCTTACAAACGCTCTAGAATTGAGTTCCACGCAATTGTTATTATTCCAGTTTCCAACTTGTCCACTACAGAAACTAGTGTGTAAGCTTGATTACGACACTCTGCTTTTTGTTCCACGTTGTTAGATATGTTATCCAAAACTTCTTTGATAGTGTTAAAACCACATAAAAGCGCCTTCGTCGCATCAGCTCGGGCAGACCACCTAGTGTCCGATAATCTTTTCAAAACTAATTTTTTAACTGCTATCTTACAGTGCTTTAGTGAAAATATCCCACCGATAAGTTGAAGTGGAAAAAATGAATAAAGGCTTTCAACGAAATCGGAGAAGATTGATGCTTCTGTACAGTAATCTACAGCGCACTTGACAACCAGATTTAATTAATGTGCGAGCAGGGAATATATTCCGCGTAATTGTTTATTTCCTTAATTCGTGCTTGCGAGCTACTGTATTTGCCACTCATGTTGCTGGCATTGTCATAACTTTTCCCTCAACAATCCTTTATATTAATATCATTTTCATTTAAAAAACCTAGTAAACTCAGAGTGATCTGTTCAGCAGTATGGCCTTCCATAGCCAAGAATCTTAAACCTTTCCACTGGTCCAGATGGCAGGATCAGAGTCAGTTGGTCTTCATGCGATATATCTAGAGTAGAATCCAATGAAACAGAGTAGTATTTGCACCTCTTAATTTCGCAAATAATGTGATCTTGTATGCTTCATGCAATTAGATGGATCAATTCCTCACATGCTGTTTTTGACAAGTATGACGTATGTCCCTTTCCTTAGTATGCATAAATATGTAAATGTTCAGCCAGAAATGTGTCAAATTTAGCTATTAATTCTAATAAACCTAAATAATTACCATTGTGAGGGGAACCAATGATTTCATCTCTACCCCGAAATGTAAGACCTCGCTCTGCTAAAAAATTATAACTGTAGTAATTCTTTCTAAGAGTGTCCAAAAAAATATTTTTGTTCAGTCTCTGTTTGGATCACAAGTTCAGAATCAACACGTGCACCCCTGTTTTTGTGAACTAACAACAAAATTACTGATTGTCGATGAGAAGTGCTTTCTTCATGTCTAATCAACAAAATATGCACGTTCTTCCAGTCATTTAATCCGTCTTTCATAAACCGGGGCGAACTGGCTGAATCCATAACTTTGCAAACAAAACAGAAAAGCTTCCCTTTAGTTTCAGAATAGCACAGCCAATCTCTAATTTGAGTTTTATCCATTAGTTTATGTCTATATGTGAAAAATGACCTCTGACAGAAACGCGCTTTATTTTCACTGTCATACGTTTTTTCTGAAGACAGAAAATTGCTGTCCATATGCTGCATTTCTCTACTTCCTTTTGCAATCCAATAATTTCGATCAAAGTTGCTCGGCCATTCACCAATATCATTAGAGTACATTTTACTTTCATTTTGATTTTGGCTTAGAAAAGAATATTTAGTAACATCAGTAGCATGTGATATGCTTTCGACCTCTCTTTGAGAACTTGCTGTATGTTCGAGTGGGAGTGCAGTATCACTTGTACTAATTGTGACTTTGTCGGCAATAGTACTTGATTCTAATGAATTTCCTATAGTATCATCATCAACTGTACAACCGGACGCAACTTCTGTGTTTTCTATTTCAATTTCTTTAGATTCAGGAACGTCATTATGAAGATTAAAAAACTCAGAAAGCTTACGTGTCTTTGACATATCAACTTGGATCTTTTTATCTTTTTCAACTTTTGCTTTAGGCTTTGCACTTCCAGAAGCGAAACGCCTACCTGTGTCTCTAGGTCTGCTTCTCGTATTGGTTACTCCGACCTGCATAAAATAGAAAATAAACTACTAAATTAAATGATGGCAGAGGTAATTGAATCTAAAACTAATGACGAGATCTCATTTCTACACACTGTTCTTCTGGCAGTCTTCTATCCAATTACATCATAGAAAGTATGTGTCATATTGTGATACAGTACATAAACAAAACAAATTCTTACCTTATGTTTCAGTGCTTGTCGTTATCCTTGTTTTCACCGTATCTCATAGAAATTTAAAGAAAACCGTAGTTAGAATAGTATATTAATATTATATTAGTCCATCGCTAACGGCAAAAAAGAAGACAATAACAAAAAAGAACACCCACACATGTATAAATTGGCAGGAATGTAAGACTGTATTAGTATCCACTAGAGACAATGTATACACTATGCATTCAGTAAGGTTTTTTAAGCTCCACTATTGCCCAGGGCGGCAACAATTGGGGCGGCAAAATGTTTGAAGGAGCGGTGAACAATATGCGTGGTGGTGACCTTATAGCTCTACCTGCGCAGGGCAGCTGACTCATGTTTGACGAGGCGGCTATCAAATTCCTAGATTCATCACTGCTTGTAATTAACGGAAAACTATTCCAAGTTGTAGGGTTATACGAACAATATTAGAGAATTCCCCTGGTATTGCGGTTTTGTCAATTTGCAATATGTAATTACGATGTGGCCAGCATTTATTCTTGAAATAACTACTATAGCACAGTAATTTTTTTTTTAGATGATTTGGGGATTCCCATATTTTAATTATTTTTTTCGTCCATTTTAATGCATTTAGAAAACCTTAATCATCACAAAATTTAAATTAGTAAAAGTTATAAATAATGTCTACACTAGTTACAGACACTGTCGGCTGCCATCAAGCCATGCTGTATGACATTCAACCATTTGAGACTTGGATATTTTTATGCATAGGCGCGAGATCCGAGCGTACGGTATATCTGATCAGATTTGTGAATGGATACGCGATTTTCTAACTGGTCGGTCACAGTATGTCGTTGTAGACGGGGAAGCCTCTTCTAAACTAGATGTTACTTCGGGCGTTCCTCAAGGAAGTGTTATAGGACTACTTCTTTTCTTAATTTTTATAAACGATCTCGGTGACAACGTTAATTGCAGGATGCGATTTTTTGCTGATGATGCACTTATTTATAGGGAAGTGAGGTGCTCCGACGATTGCTTAGAAATTCAGCGCGATCTGGATGTTATTTCGGAATGGTGCCATGAATGGCAGCTTACACTTATCTGTAAAAAGTGCAAGGCAATGCACATAAGTAATAAAAAGACCCCGCTTGCTCAGGAGTACAAAGTTAACAATTCAGTTGTTGACACTGTGGATTCCCTGAAGTATCTAGGCGTAACAGTACAAAGCAACATGAAATGGGACTTGCACCTAACTTCCGTTGTAGGCAAAGCTAATTCCAAACTACGATTCATAGGACGTATTTTGAGTAGTTGTGAGGCTCATACAAAGGCAATAGCGTACAAAACACTAGTGCGTCCGCATTTGGTTTACTGTTGTGGAATTTGGGATCCATATCGCAAGGGATTGATTGACACATTAGAGAAAGTACAGAGAAGAGCCGCTCGATTCGTGACTGCTAGTTACAGTCCTTACGTAAGTGTCACAGAGCTGATTCATGGGTTGGGCTGGGATTGTTTGGCGGACAGACGACGTCGTTTGTGTTTGAATTTGCTGGAGAATATGCGAAAATCTTTAAGTTACGAGTGCAACGAAATACTTCTTCCGCCAACCTATTTAGGTCGCAATGACAGGAGGGATAATAGTAGAGAAATCAGATGCCATACTGATTCATTTATGTATTCCTTCTTTCCTCGATCTGTTCGGGATTGGAATGCACAGAATTAGGATTGGTGCTTAGCACCCTCTGCCACCCACAGTATTTGTGATTTTCAGAGTATAGATGTAGATGTAGAGGCCCCCTGAAGGTGTGGGGCCCATAGCATTTGCTAACTCGTGCTACGTGGCTAATCCAGTACTGATTGCCCCCAGCCCTTTCTTCCATCTAATGACCCCGAAGTTGAAAAGGTGTTAAGCTGTAAGGGGAGAAAAGGGGAACTGTTTCATAATAATTTTCAGTTTCACCAGTACCCTACTTATGGATTGTTTTGCTTCAGGTAGTTGTGTTAAGATTGTACTATAATCTCACCTTTGTTGCTCTTAAGTTTGTTGATAATAGACCAATGAAAAAAAAAAACTTGTTAAATATATTACCCCTCCTCCCCCCAAAAAAATATTTTTTGAAAGCCCTTATCAAGAACTATCATCTCTTTTTTTTTGAGAAATATAGTAGAACAGTTCGTGGTGGTGTGGAGGGGAGGCAGGACGGCACAATTTTAATGATTTTGAGAGTTAATATCGCATGATAGGGGAGCGTCCATAAACTATGTGGCTTAGTCTGGGGAGGGGGAGGGGAGGGGTTGGCTGGAAAGCTACGCTAGGCTATGTGGGGGACGGAGGGATTCTGAGCCAGGCTCTGTAGCTTTTCATTCATATCATTTGTCACAGTTAAAATGAGTTACAGAACACACAACAGCACATAAATACTTATTTCCGTCATTCCTTTATCCCCGTGTGTAATTTACGATACTCTGACTAGAGAAAACAGAACATAATGTCTAATGGAATCACCAGGGAAAAATGCTACATGCTACGCTGGGAAGGGAGGGGGGTAGAGACAAAAGCCACGTTGGGCTATGTGGGGGGGAGGGGGGGTTCACAGGAGGCCAAAATGGATTTACATGGGTTATGGATGCTCCCCAGGTGACTACATAAAAATATCCCAATACAAAATTGCTTTTTTTCAATGTCTATTCAGTGATGAAGAGATTGGTATGCAACCACATCAGAAATATCTATGAGTAAAGAAACTGGTTTGTGAAACAGCAGTATGAATTTATCTCATTTAATGGATAGAAGTATGTCCAATATTTTTGATGAAATAGGCAAGAGAGCCCAAATTGATAGTGTTGCGCTATATCTATCCAAGGCATTTGACAGAGTGAGCCGTAAGATAGGTGTTAATAAGGTAAAAAGTGACTTGCTGAGTATAAAAAAAAATTTAAAAAAGAAAAGAAAAAAAAAAAGATAGGAAAGTATTAGGGTAGAAAATGCAGTATGAAAATAAGTGAGGTGAAAACGAGATCCACTGGGTAGTGTAATGTTGGGACTATTGTAAGTAATAATTGTTTAGTTGGAAGGTAGGTTTTTTTCAGATGTATTGTCATATAACAGCATTAAAACATTAGAGGAGTGTGAACAGATACAGGGGTAGCTGGCCAGGATATCTAGCTGGTTCGTTCAACATGGTATGAAAATAAATGCCAAGAAGAGTCAGCTTGTTAGAACTGAGCATGGTGGATTAACGGTAAAACTCTGGCCTCGCATTTAGGACGTGCGTTCGAATCCATGACCGATCATACATGTTTGGGTTTTCCATGGTTTCCCCAAATCACTCAAGGTAAATGCAGGTATGATTCCTTTAAAAGGCCATGGCTGAATTCCTTCCCATTCCTTGCCCCCACCGATCGTGGCGGTGTAACAGTTAGCGTTCTCGCCTCGCATTCGGGAGGACGGCGGTTCGAATCCCCGTCCGGGCATCCAGATTTGGGTTTTCCAAATCACTCCAGGCAAATGCCGGGATGCTTCCTTCAAAAGGCCATGGCCGAATTCCTTCCCATTCCTTGCCCCCCATCCTTTCCCGTCTCTAAAGACCTCGCTGTTGCGAGACGTAAAGCAGTTAAAAAAAAACAAAAAAAAAACCCTCTCACCTCTAATTACCTTGATGTCAAGAAAGAGTAAAGTCATAAGCAAAATTAAATAAATCTATATGTTTGTGTAGTGGGGGAAAAATTGATTGTTGAAGAAAGACATTAAGTGTAAATGTATTGCCATAACATTTGGTAGTGGGCAGGACACATTGGGCAGGTGGGAGGAGTGGTTTCAGAATCCTACATCGATTGGTGATGTTGATAAGTGGATCTGCCTGGAAGTGAGGGAATTGTGTTACGTTACCAAACCTTTGTCAGACCACTGCTTGAGTATGGTGGTATATACTATGGGATCCACATTTTTGGTATCAGATATATGAGTCAGAATGGGGTACAAAGGAGGGCAACTAGATTCATTTGTGTAAATTATAAGAGAACACAGTTGGTAACCAGTGATAAAGGACCTGGTTTGGGAGTCAATTGATAGATAGGAGGTATTTGCAGAGTAACGAGAAATTGTGTACCCGTATATATACGTTAGGGGGCGTTCATTAATGACGTGAGGTGATTTCCCGGATTTCCAGAACCTCCACCCCCTTTCTGGTGAGACTTTGTGAGATCTGGTTTGACCCCCCCCCCACCATCTAAAATTACGCGAGATTTTGACAGAGCTCCCCCCCCCCCCCTTACTAATCAACCTCGCAACTTTTTGAGACTTTTTTTTTAGCTCTCATGCTTCCAAGGACAGTTATTCAGTTATACCACCCTCCCCTAAGGTCGCTTTTTGGACCGAATACCCCACCCCCCCCCCACCCCCAAAGTCTAGTTTTGTGTCAATTGTAGAATTTTAAAACCTCATGTGAGATTTTCGTTGACCCCCTCTCCCCATGTTGAGGTTTCGTGAGATTTTGCCGGACCCCTCCCCCCCCCCGTCCATTTTACCTTACGTCACTAATGGACTAAGCCAGTCAGCACTCCTTACTATCAAATCACTACTCGCTACTGTTGGTACAATCGAGCACTAGAATGAATCATTGTATCCAGTCAAGATGCGTATGGGACAACTTCATTACTATCGTATCATTTCGTTACTTATTACTTTTGACACAATCGACCACTAAAATGAAACATCGCATCGAGTCATGCCATGTACAGATTATGGGATGACTTCATTCATACTTTGGAAAGCTTAAGTAAGTTTCTTATTTAGTAAAATAGCCAAAATTTGCACTGTAAAATTAAATAGAAGTTACAATATAACATTTTAAAATAAATGCATTTCATAAATGTTTGAAAATGATAAAATCTCACTAAGGTATGATCAATAAAAAAGCAATAACCATTTCAAATTATTTATGCACATTTTCTATTTAAAAATTATGCTCTGTAATTTTTAATGTTAAACAAAATCAAAACTAAAAAAAAACTCTTTATGTTGTCAAAATTACTTGTTAAAAATATCAACACTTAACAGAAATAATATTAATTGTATTAAAATAAGTTATGCGCAACATTTTTGTACTTACACATATTCTTTTGTAACAAAATTAATTCAAATCAAAATTCTCAGAAATAGGCGACACACGATGTTCAAATGTAGATTCTCTCATTCAGATTAATTTAGTTGCGGCGCGAGCCATTCAAGTTCCTGCATGATGCATTGTATTTGTTTGTTTATCAAATCAAACTGACATCTATACGACAAACAAAATAAATTTGTGAGTAATGTTTCAGTACTTTGAGTCAGGCGATGTATTTGTTACTCAGTAATGAATACATATGGTTTGCTATAGCTCTATTGCCGAGAGTGCTGACATCATACATGGCATATATTGGTGATGAAATAAATCAAGTCTTTTTTTCTTAATTTTGTTTTCTTTTTTTCTTTAGTAAAATAATTTGTCATAGCTCCAGCATTAAGAAATATTTTATGACAGGTTGGGTTTTCATTGGACATTTCTGTCAATTAATTATTAAAATATTATTTCTTGATAAAGCATTATAATGTATAATGATTACATGGGGTGGTTGCTTGAAATAATATTCCATTGAAATTATTAGCTTTATTTTATTAACAAATTCAATAACTGAAAACAAATAGCACAATTAATAACAAATAGACAAAGTAAATAACCTTGCTAAAAACAGGTATCTTGTTTGGTAGACTGACCATGTGACATGAATTTACTCGTTGCCACAGACGATAAACATCGCAAACTTGTTGATGATTTGATTCAAAATGACCGGCGAATCCCTCAAAAGTGTATCACAAACCGTATTGGAATATCCAAGGAACGTGTTAGCTTCATTATTGAACAATTGGGATACAATACAATCTATGCATCATGGGTACTTCACACACAACTGTAGAGGCTCTGTGATACCTGAAGTTTGAACTGATTCCACATCCTCCTTACTCCCCCGATCTTGCACCTTGCGATTTTTTTTCTTTTAATAAGTTATAGGTTATTAAATATCGTGATAGAGGACAGGCTAGTATAAGAATCCAGCTGTGAATACAATAGCAATAAAAGAGAAAAGAAAGAGTCACTGGAAGGATGTATGAACTGCCTAAGAGGAATGCTGAAATAGAAAATTATGTTGCTCGTACATAAACTGGAAATATTGTCTTCTGTTGTTATATAAAATGTAACCCACCAGTGTTGCTGCACACATTAAAGTGCCACCATAATGTGTCAGCATACTGGCCATCCAGATTGCAGCCTTAAGGTGTTTTTTGGAAATCATGGGACGGTCCCCAATCTCTGCATCATAAACTACATGTTTCACAAACAAAAATACATTAATCACACATAATAAAACTTGCTCATTTCACAGGTATATGATGACACATCCACTCCCCTGTCAAAACTGTGACGAAGCTATGTTAGTCCTAGCAAGCTGGTAGTAGATGGAACCATGCTTTCAAAATAAGCACAGCCTCTGGAAGAGGGTGTGCTTGACAATGTGTGAAAAGTGGAAATATTAAAAATATGATGATGTGAAATGTGACACAGTATTTCTTTAGCAAATGGTAAAAAAACATGCACTTCAGTATGAAATATATATATACATATAACAACAATGAGCAGGAAAATGCTTTAAGGCAATAAAACTAAGGAAGGATAGGGAAATATGACCTAACACTGACCACAGATGAAGGCGGCTGGGACGACGAACACAAGAAAACAAACACAAGAGAAGTGCAATATTTCGGCCTACAGCCTTATATGTGCAGAAAACGAAATATTGCGCTTCTCTTGTGTTTGTTTTCTTGTGTTCACCGTCCCAGCCGCATTCATCTGTGGTAAGTGTTGGGTCATATTTCCCTATCCTTCCTTAGTTTTATATACATATATATATATATATCTAATTTATAAAAAAGTATCTAAAGTTTTAATATACTCAGTTTAATAGATTATCTTCAGGAATTGCTTTATGTTTGCTTTGTAGGCCCTTGGCATGCAGTGTTCTATAATATAATAAACAGTCTGCCTTTCTGCACCCTGTTCTCACTTGAGAGAGAGTATTTTTCTCCAGTGAAAGAGTGTCGTCTCCCACTGTTTTTTTTTCTCTCTTCTTCTTTTTATTTAAATTCCTTTTGGACCTCTCCAAGGCCTCTTCAGGGAAGGCGATACCACATAGACTTTTTTGTGATGCACGATATGTTGTGATACTGTGTATAACTTTTTCAGTCATTCTCTCCTCCAAGCATTGGTGTTGTCAAAATTTACTAGTACCTGTGGAATTTGTATGTTTTTTTTTTCTCTCAGACGGGTGTTTGTCATTCAGTGTTTTAAATATGTAGAGTCGCTTACAAGGAGAGGTCACGAACTCCGGCCAACTGATTTCAATCGATTTCAGCCTAGTGGTTGTGAATGAGTTCTGTTAAGGGATTTAGATCAATAGTTTTTAAAAAAAAACTGAAGTCAAAGGTTGTCATGCTGTATCTTTTTCCCTCTAGGGGTAATCGAAGATAGTAAAAAAATTATTTTTGAAAATAAATATAGGATCTTGAAGCTAACAGTTTCTGAAAGATGATTTTTGGCCAAAGCTTAGATTCCAATAATGTTCGGCCTCATGCAACGTGTGTTGGGTTGGTTCTGTCAGTATTGAGTTGGTTCTGGTGCTTTGATGGTCCAGAATTCAAGCTAATCCATATCAAACTTCTTTTTTTAAAAAAAATAAAGAATAATATATCTTTATGAGTGCACATTTGGGGTAATGTGTAGTGTTGTAAATATGTGTGTGTGAGGATCTATGGGAATATGGTAGGTATTGTTACCTGATCTGGCTCTGGTTGCTCAGGTATACAACCTTTGTTCCTTCCAATCTGTTGTACCCTTAAAAGTCACTTTAAAATGCATCAGTATCCATCATACCTTATCTTACTTATGGTATGCAGCCAAGTTAGTTTGGGTGCGAAATGCGTTCCTCAGTGTGAATGAGGTATACTTCCCAAAAACTGTCGGTTGTGAAAAATGTTCATTCAACCAGGTGTGTTATTTTAATGTGCTTGCTGGAAGAAATTTTTCTGCATTTCATGCAATTTGGAAGTGAAAGAAAGAGAGGTGTGGGCATGATGGAGATGTTATTGTACTAATTTCAATTTTAGCAAGTGTACAAAGATATCAGCCTTACAGTATCTATTAATGACTGTCAGATTCACATTGTTCCTGACACATGGGTATAGTCACCTCAATATACATAAATCTAAATGTGTGCCTGTGATGAAACCAAATGTGGTGGGTGAGTGGTAACGCTCTGGCCTCGCATTCAGGAGGACACCTTTTCAAATCCCCGTCTAGGCATCAAGATTTGGGTTTAATGGTTTCCCCAAATTGCTCCAGGCGAATGCTGGGATGCTTCCTTGGAAAGGCCGTGGCCCAATTCCTTCCCATTCCTTGTCTCCAATCCTATCCCCCCTCTAACAATCTTGATGAGGTGTAAAGGCATAAGTAAAAGAAAAATAATTGTGATGAAATGTATTTCACTGGAAAAAAAGTTGAATATTGGCTGACTCGTTCTCAGGAGTTTCTGACCACCAAACCCGACTCATTACAACCAAACTGCATAGCATGTTACAAGAGGCTGGATGTTATAGGAATATAAACCTTAGCTATTAGTTTGCAGACTCTACATGTCTCTATGAAAATTACTGTTTTGGGGGTATTTTGATTACGTCGAATGTGAAAGTGATATGGCGCTGTCAGCTTTGACCTTGATAAAAAAAAAAAATAAGGAGCATTAACATGAGTCCTCTTACAAAACTCTGCTTTTGAGTAGTTCTGAACCACTAATTTTGAAGCTGATTGAAATTGGTTGATAGAATAGTCTGCCATTAGATGGTGCTTGGCTTTATTGTTATGTGCATTTTGTTGTTGAGTTGGTTGTTTATGGTTCTAGTATGTGTGTTGTTTAACCACACTGTGGAAAAGTGCTCTCCTGCAGAATATACTAAACTGATGACAGAAAGTAGATGAAGGAATCCATGTTTTGCAACAAAACTTTACAGAACATTTTTTCTTGACTTTATCTCACCACCTGCTTTTGTAATGTGTTCTTTGAATGATAACATTCTGTCAGCCATAGCACTGAGATGTCTGGGGTGCCTGTTGTAAATAAGGATGCTATTTTTGTAGCTTCCATCCTGACAGCCAGTTTATTATTAAGATATTATGCGTTGTAAATTCTATTTTCCCATCATGGTCATATCGTTTGATATTTTCCTTGACCTTAAAAAGTTTTCTGTTGGGTGTCTTATTTCCCAGTGATTTTCTAATCTGAACATTCAGGGTTTGTGGTTTCGGCATATGAGCAATGTAAGGGAGTGACTATATTTTTCCTTTTAATTCCAGAAGTCATTTTGTGCTGTTTTATCTTACCAGACTATCATTAAAATTATTAGGTATATAATGAATATGACCAAAATTTGCTTTGTATTATTTTCTAATAATTATAAAGATTCTAATTTAAATGTTGCTGCTAGCCACTCCTACAAATGATCAGTTATTGGGAAAACCTCTTTCTCAGGTACACTCATGGATTCTTTTCTACATGAGGTCTTACTAAAAGCTTTCTCATCACCTCATTCATCATTGTTTATTAATTATTACAATAGAATAAAGTTTACCTGCCACATAAAAAAATTAAGAAGAGCTGCAATTTTTTGTTTTCTATTGCTGTAGTTCTGTCACCTTTCTTTCTGCATTACCAGGGAATAATTAATTGTCCTGCTTAAAAGACTACGCTAGCTGATTGAAGCCAATTTGGAAATTGAAAACATAAAAAATATCCAGATGCTGTTGTTTATTCTGTACCCCATTTTAACTATGACACATAAAATGAATGAAAAGCTACACAGCTTGACTTGGACACCTCCGCTTCCCCTAGTAGCCAGCATAGCTTTCTACCTAACCCCTCTCCCCTCCTTTGACCATGGCACCTAGTTTATGGATGCTCCCTAAGGGCTGAAGAAAAATAACAACGAGAAAGTTGATTGCTTGGATGAACCATTGTTAAGCTTCCGCTATTTACTAATTTTGCTGTCTGCGTTTACTTTGCAAGTTCTCCTTGTGAGTTTATCATTAATAATCACAACTGTTTCCTTACAAGGTATCACATACCATTTTATATTTTTCAATCTGCCTTCAGATGGTATCATATTCTGCTATCATGTCGATGGAAGCCGGAGCCAAACAGAAGCATATGACACCATCTGAGTGATAGCTTATAAGAATGTAAACAATATGCTCACAAACAGAAGAACCTTCCAAATTGTCATGGGACTCGTCATTGTGGACTAAGAAAAGTACATCAAATGCCTAAACCCAAAAAAAAAAAAAAAAAAAAAAAAAAAAACTGTTATACTATGGAAAAGTTATGCACAAGAAATGGTTTAACACAAATTTCCAGAGTTATAAAGAAACTGATTAAATATTGTAGCACTAAGCGTGGTGGGTGAACGGTTAATGTTCTGGCCTCGCATTCAGGAGGACGCCGGTTCGAATCCCCGTCCGGGCATCCAGATTTGGGTTTTCCATAGTTTCCCCAGATCACTCCAGGTGAATGCCGGGATGCATCCTTCAAAAAGGCCATGGCCAAATTCCTTCCCGTTCCTTGTCCCCCATCCCATCCCACCTCTAATGACCACGCTGTCGACGAGGCATAAAGCCCAAGCAAAAAAAAAATATCGCAGCATTAGTTTTAGCACCCTATATATATATAAAATTAATGTGGCAGTTTTCAATTCTGTGGAATGTGAAATAGATAATTGTTAAAAGTTTTTGTGTCCGACTTTTTTTTTTTTTTAATATAGAATTAATGTTTTTTTTTTTTTGTTTTAGGCAATTTGATTTGAGAACTTCACACATTTGTTATGGCTCAGACAATATTCAATTGATTAATCTGAAAAATCATCTTGGGGATGAAGCAGAAGCCAACTGTGTAGCTATTAATCCCTTACGGAATGAACTTCTTGCTGTTGGAGCTAATGATCTATACATTCGACTTTATGACAGACGAATGATTAAACCCACATACAGAAAAGTAAGTTAGTGCTTATTTTTTAGACAATAACTTTGTTGATGACATGTTTTTGGATGTCATAATCTTATATTGGTATATATTAAAATTGTGTTACTAATAAAATGTGAAAAATCAGTGGCATTACTGTGTTTTTTAAGAAGATAATCAGTTTTCTAGTAATTTCAATAATTCCTCAAAAGACTTGTGAATTTAATAGAGCAGAATAGGTGTTCTCTTTAATGTGGAACAATTTTTGTGATTAGTAAAGTAAAAATAATAAATAGCAATCCATAAAATAAATATAACAACTGTGCGACTTACCAGAAGTACACTGGTACAGACTAGTGACAGTTACTATGTTAAATTCTTCATTTTTAATTCTCCATATGTCATTTCTATGGTTTTAGAGTTTTATGTCTTGTTTCTTTTCCGGCTCTAAAATCCAGGGTTCAAATGAGTTTCAAAGTAAAATCTCAAGTTCGTTTATTTGTTGCTTGTTGAAAGGTTACCTTCTAAACCAAACTGAGCCTTACAGTGTAATTCATTATTGCCTAATATTTTACATACTATTTTCAACACATCTGTTTCAAATATTTTTTAGCGTTACAGACAAAGTGAGCTGGTTCATACTTATGTAATAATTAAATGATCGGCTGAATCAAATTAAAAAAATTTCTTCTTTTAGACAAATGCAATGTATTTCTGTGTTCGAAAATTGAGCTAAAGGATTTTTGAGTAATTTTGTTTTACCGTTAATTTCTTAAATTAGGTCTAGAAATTTACCATCAGTTTTTGTTTACAATATTCCAAATTAACTTGAGGCACCAGTTTCAGAATTTGTGTGGAGGTATGAGATTTTATAAAGAAATTGAAAACGTATTCAAAGCTTTATTGTACAATATGGAAATCCACTTTTACTGCAGTTTGTTCATTGCTCTGGTATCCTTCTCATGTATATATGAAAATTGCAGGCATGAAAAACATCTTGGAACTATTGTGAAACATTACCAAAACCCAGAATTAAACAGTACTTTTATTACAAATATTCTTTAAAGTTTCGTCCCTTCCCATTGTTGTAAGATTTTCCAAACCCCACTTTTACCTCTTAAAATGTTATTTATTCAGTGAACTACTATTATATTCTTCTTCTGACCGACTTCTGTTTTTTTTTTAATCTAGCTTCTGTTTCCCCTTAAACATAGTTTATAAAGAAATATCATTTATTTTATGTATCAGCCCATTACATAACATTCTTTACATATTTAAAACACCTTATTTTCAGATTTTTCCTGATGCTTATTTTCACATCTAGAATGTTAATGTTTTTTATGCTATACTTTATTTGACCAAAACCAAGCTTTTAATCTGTCACATAATAATCCCATTTTTTTAACTTCAGCCGTTGTAAGGGTCCAGGCTATACCTGGGGTACAGTAAGCCTAGATCTACTTAACTTACAACTTGCACCTCATAATAGATTTCTTCAAAATTAAAAACAAAGTTCCAACTGTTCAAAAATTTTAGACCGTGAATACACCTTTGGGAATTAAATCAACTGCATATTAACATGGTTTCCACTCTCTATACTATTTTAACCTTCAGAGAGAAAAGGGTTCAGTTTATGAAAATAAAATCACTTGTAAAGTTTCACCATTACTATATTCAGATATCAAACACAAAAAGTTCACAAATACAGTTGATTTGGCAATCAGATATTCATTTCAAAAGATTATAAGTTGTGAAACATAAGAGGCAGTCAGAATAAAACCCCTGAAAAACTTTACATGTTCTGACGGAGCAGCATATTTCAAAAAATTCCATGATGGCTGCCCCATCTAAGCATGCGATTGGACTTTGCAGGAGTACAAACTGGGATTTCTCACTCCCGAGAACTACAGGTCCAAACCTTACGCCATTCCAGTGGTAACTGACGAAATGGGCCGCAGAAAGCCCTATATAACACAAGCAAATCTTCCAAGTCTCGTGGCACCCAGAATATAGTACATGCAAGATACGTACTGTAGGGTTTCCAAATTTTAATATTATTTAGAGACAAATATTATAAACAACTTTCCCCCTTTTGTGTTTTTCGTAAACTTAACGGTTTAGCTGTAATTAATTCTCGCCTGTTTGCTGCGTAAACTCTGACGTCACTGGTCTACAAGTGTATCAGTACATAGAAAAAGTTCCCGGTTAGCCTTCATTTTGAAAATTCAAACTAAAAAAAAGTTTATCATGAATAACTCTGAAAGTAGGGCCTATCTCGAAAAATGGTTTACGGCACAATATTCCCCAGTTTCTAATACATCATTTGAAAGTAATTTTACTACCCAACTTTGCTTCGTTTGACTGTGATAATTTATGTAAGCAGGCAACGTGCAAAAATGAGACGCAATAATTTTTAGAAATTCCTTTTATACTTAATTGATTGTACAGAACAAGTCAAAAAGTTTAACACTGTGTTCAGAAAGGATTTAAGTTGTAATAACCGTGTCGTATAATATCAGAAATGCTTTAAATATGCTGTAATTAATGTTTGAAAATGTTGGTTTATGTAACTAAGTGTTTTCTCATTTTTAAACTGCCTGAAACTATAGATTATGTGTTATTTACTGCAAAATTTAGTTTCTTCTGGTTGATTATTATTATAAATGTTTTTTACCGCATTGAAAAGTGTTATCAAATGGTGCTATTATCTTGAAACAAAATTTAAGTGCTCTCGAGCTTTATTCTTGAAAATTACTATGATTTAGGCGAGTTTAAATGTTTACTATTTATCATTGAAGGTCTGTTTAAAGCTGTTGTTACATGTTGAGTCAGTTTTTAGATTTTAAATCGCCCTGTCAGGCTATAAGCTGCAGTATCGGCTTCTGTATGATTCCCGTCCTCCATATCTTGTAGTGACGAGGTTTAGAATTTAACAAATTCTGAGGTGATTACACCATAATGTATTGTAAAGGTTAATAACTTACAGAATGAAATTCCTTCTTTTACTGGACTAATGTAAGAAAGAATAAACATTTTTATTCACGCTGTTATAATGATAGCAAAGTTTTGCCTTACATTTTCACCCTTCTTTGACTTAGTCAATAAACCAATACCATTGCTAATATCGTTGCTAATGCTGATATACATTACAATGTTACCACCCCCTCAATGAATCCTTAGTCGTATAAATGAATTTATATGAAAATTTAGGGAAAATTTAAATAATAAACTTCCCCTCACCCCTTGAATTGGCTTGTTTACACTAAGAATAAATCGGGCGTATAGTAGTTTTTAATGATTAATCATGCTAAGGAGATAACAAAAAACAACCTTATTTAATATAAGAGATAAAGATTAGAATTATTTGTAGAAAATAAAATCGACATAATCAGCCATAGTGACACGTGACCGCGGACGCCAATGAGAAAGCATTACGTCATAGCGTCCCTAGCGCCACAGAAGTGGTTGACATTTACATGTAATAGAACACCTTGCATAGTAAATTTTTCATTTTTAGCAACTTCTGTGTTGGTAATTTAGTTATTGTTAATTATTTGGCGAAAGAGAAGTTTGATTCATTATGGAACAAGGTTTTAGCAAAGCAACCAGTTGTAATTTGCCCAAAATTGACGCCGTAGCCGTTGGAAGATTTTTCACCTCAAACATAGACTTCTGCTCGTCGGAATTATATACAAGTGTCAAATATACATTATAAGCTGAAATCAGTTTCGTAAACAATAATCTATTGCTTAGACGTACGTTTTTAAGTTAATTGATATGGTTTTGATGTTACTTTTGCGAAGTATAAGCAACTATTAGGGAGTTCTATAATTACCGTGACGTCGCAATCTGATAACGAATTCTTGTAGAATTCGACGAAACAAATCGAAAATAAAGAATAATGTTTTTTTTATATCTCGCTTCGTTTTCGAGATATAGCACGTTAAAAATGAGTTATAGTTCCTTGTGCTTTTGGTGACGTTGTTCGGTACTATTATTTCTGTGCCGTGTCTTAACTTTTCAGCTGCATCACGCCTAAGGTATGTTTCTTTTTATATATATATTTTTCTAGAAAAATATATCCTCAAAAACAGGTGTGGTAAATTTTAAAGCTATGGCACTGCCAGTTTCCAGTCTGCTCTAAGCTTCATATCAGCCTAACAACATCATCTTTCAGTGACGATATCTCGAGAACCAAGAGAGAGAGATATTAAAAACAATTATTCTTTATTTTCGAATTGTTTCGTCAAGCTGCTTAAGAATCTATCATCAGATTGTGGCCCACTTAATGATGTTTATTCTATGAAAAATAACACTAAAGAAAGATTTTAGAACATAAAACCAAAACAAACTCAACTCATACCTTATTACATTATCATTACTTGAAAAGTAGTGGTTCTGCAAAATACATCATTTTTGCTTTGGATTTAGAAATATATTATGCACAAACACTTACATCAAAATGGTCTTCACAAAAATAGATACTTCTGTCTGCAGGTAAACTTTGAGCATCCTCCCTCCTTGCAAGTTTTAACCACTTTCTCCGTATTTTTTCATTGTTTGGAACATATATAAATAACTTATCTGGTGTTTTTATTGTTGTGCTTCTACACTTCGGCACTACACAGTACTTATAAATTGAGGAACTCATGTTTAACTAAAGAAAATCTACACCTGCCATATACGTACACGACTGTTTACATTCATATCAGACGCTATGACGTCATCCAAGACGCCATGACAGTCTAGAGTGTTTTTGAGCTAAATTTAAATTCTCTTTTACAAATGCAAAATACATAATGTAAATGTTCGATTCTTTACAAAATAAGATGTTTTTTGAGTAAAATAGATAATAAGGTGAAGTATTAACCTATTTTTCAAATTTAGTCAACTACCCAATTACAATATCCACTCTTCAGTCATTCAAAAGGCATCTCAAAAACATCGCAAAATGAAGTTAAATCACAAAAACAAATCCCTTCACTGATTTTCTTATATCTGTTGGTTATAGAACTTGAAACAGTAATACCTAATAAAAACGTGGTACATCACAAATGGTCAAAGAGCCAATGCATAAAGATACCTCATCCATTTTGGATCTATTTTCTTTTTAAAAATCAACCTTGATATTGTTGATACAGTTTGCATAGAAATCTGTGTAAGTGATCGAGAGGTGACTATGATAACTTTGAAATTTATTCTGATAAACTCATATATTTCTTTGATAAGGCAAACAATGCAGGTATGATATATAACCTGGTGAAACATTTTGAAACCTACATGTGGGATACAAAGATTGAGAGGTCTAAATCAACTCGTTCTTAAGAAATTTAGTAAGGTTGGTAAGAAGTTTTTGGTTCATTTGAGATGTAAAACACTTGTCCAGGAAGCAATGGTATTAACATGCCATGGTAATGAAATCTGGGTACCCATCTTACTGTGTTAAATTAGTACAGTAACAGGTGGAAGTGTGTAGAGTAATGAATGAAGCTTTTAAAAAATTCCAAGACGGGACTTTATGTGAAAATCTAAGTTCTAATCTTAAAAAGTTTGGTCATCACTGTTTAATGAAAATGGAGAGTTAATGAAAAGTAGTATAGGGGAAACAGAAATTTTGAATAATGCTTTTAACAAGGCTTTTGAAACAGAAACTGTAGAGGAAGTCCCCACATTTTTTACTCATAGTGGCAAAATTGTAAAACATTTTGTTCTTGACATCAAAAGGAATAAGAAAACTGCTAAGGGATGTAAAAAACGATAAGGCTTCCTGTGCAAATGGCATGCCTACTCGATTCTACTCTGGGTTTGCAAAGGAAATTGTATTGTGTTTGATAAAATTATATACCGTCTCCTTGTATCAAGGAATTGTACCAGCTGAATGGAAGACAGCTATTACAAGTCCAGTGTTTGAGAGTGGGATTGTTAATGATCTTCAAAATAGTAGGCTGATCTCATTAACGTCAATGTTTTGCATAATTTTAGAATATATAATCTATTCAAATGTCATGCATTTTTTGGATGAAGCAGAGCTAGTATACTCAAATTAACATCGATTCAGAGAAGACTGATACTGTAAGTCATAGCTTGCATTTTTGATTCATGACATGTGCTGTATGATAGAAGGGCAATCTCAAGTTTATTTAGTTTTATTAGATTTTTTTAAAAGAAAAAGCTTTCAATCTTCTACCTCGTTCTAGGTTACTTACAAAACTTCACGTGTATGGCATACCCAGACAAATATACAACTGACTTGCCAACTTCTTGAAGGATAGAACAATAGCTTGGTATGGACACTGGCAGTTAGAGCTAATTGCTTTAATGAGCCAAGTAAAAAGCTGACACCATTCAGCTCTGAAATTACAACTAACAACACTATGCTTAGTACACAGATTCTACTAAATACCAAGGGGTAACAATTCATAATAATTTGCTGTGGAATGAACATATCAAAAATTGATTGGGAAAGCAAACCTTATGCTGAGTGGGGTGGGTGAGTGGCAACGTTCTGGCCTTGCATTTTGGAAGACACGGGTTTGAATCCCCGTCCGGTCATTCAGATTCAGATTTCGGTTTTCCATCATTTCTCGAATTTACTCCAAGCATAAGCTGGGATGGTTTCTTAAAAAGGCCATGGCTGAAGTCCTCTCCTGCCTTTAATGACCTAGAAGGTGTGTAAAACCTTAAAGAAAAAAAAAAAAATCAAAACCTGTAAATAGTTTCCTAGGTTGTAATTTGAAACAATGTTTGCTATAAGTAAAATTAATTGCATAGAAATCACTTGTGTGACCTCACTTGGAATATTGTTATTGTTATTATGGGGCTTGCAAGAAAAAGGGTTAGTAGAGGGATTGAAGAAGGTTTAAAGAAGAACCACCTGATTCATGACTATACGTAGCTGGAGGGAAAGTGTGTGGTGTTGAAGAGATTGGATCTGGAACACCATAGGCGTTGCTCTTGTCAGAAGCTGTTTAGAAATTTCATGACAGATCTATTTTAGGATGAAACGAACTCAATTTACTACCAGCAACATTCGTACCCCGGAATAATGAGGAGCAAATAAGAGAAATCACTGTCAGTACCTTTCTTTTCTATACCCATTTGTTTCCACAAACAATGGGGGAATGTTATATGAAGGATTTATTAAGTGAGAAAACTTGTATTCTGGCAAGAGTAGGTCCTGAGAAGCCACTCCAGCCATTCTGATCTGTATTTTCTACAGTTTTTCATGGTCCCACAAGACAGCCCTTGGGGCTACCTTTTAAATCCCATATATCCTTTCCATGCATATGTGTTTAGAAATTAGTATAGGTGTAACACAACTTCTGGCGTCCACTTTGTAGTGAGTCGTGGAGTAATAATAATAGTAATAGAAAAATTTCCCAAATTGAAGGCACACAAAAATCATAGAAGAAATGTCAACAAATAAGCACATATGCATAAACATCTCACTGCTAATAGAAACTGTTCCAAAAAGTAGCAAAAATCATGGGAAACAAGAAATGTCTAAATAACATATGTATGAAAGTATGTCACAGTCGCTGATTTTAGTATAGATTTGTAGTATAGATTTTAGTGGTAATGAAGGCAGAGTGTTTCCAAGCCAGCGCAGTAGTATGAAGGCTACACCGCTCCTATATGACACCGGCGGCAAGGCCACTGGTCTTGCAGTCCTTACTGTGGGAAACTCAACCAGCACAACTGGTACATGAGACTTGCACACTATGAACACGTGAACCACACGCATGTTCGTTGTGACAAACAGCCAATGAGAAGAAGGCTTTCCCCACCTTCCAGAACCGACGGCGCTTCTTTGCGTGCACGATTCGCTCCAGTCCGTGATGTGAAATTTCGAAGGGCAGACCTGTTACCATCCAAATAGGCCATTTTAGGCATTTTTCTATCATTTTCCCTCTGCTGGCTCGGAATGCATTCTGCACTAGTTTTGGATCCTATGGTCCACCATTCCAATATCGGAAGACTCCGATTTATGTATCAATTCATGTAACTGTACCATACCACCACTTTCAACAATAAATCAAGTAGTCACAACTCCTCCTATCATTTCAAGGAGCACCTACGTCCTGATTTTAAGCAAATTAAGTCTCTGTGTATGTACTGTATTTTTATCCTAGCCAGAAGCTTACAGATGCCGACTGGAAACCAGAAGTACCTCAGCCGACAGTAAGTAGATGCTAGGACGGACCCACAGTGGGTAAGTTCGCCACGTGACAAGTATTCAGAATCCAATTCACAACAATTCAAAAATTATTTCTATTAATATGAAATTCTCTTCAATTGTTTTAAGTATTATTATTTTACAAAATGTTTGCAGTATTAATATCGTCAAAACTCGCTCAAATTTGAAAATTAAATCCAATGATTGAAAAAAGAAAATAATAAGAAAAAATTATAAACTTTTCATGTCACCAAACCATAACTCATAAAGTTTTCCACACTAGACTTGTACTGAGAGAGAAATTATAAATGTTAACAGTTCTGAAGATTGGTTACTAGATTCTTAATCGAAAGGCAGCTGCCAACTCAAATTGCTTTCATATTTAATAAAACCTTCTTTGTAATCAGAAACACTGAAGGTTTTATGAGAAATAAAATTTAGAAGAAATTTTGAAGTTCACTTTGTTTAATGTAGGTTTCTCAGCAAATTGTTCTCTGATACCATTAGTACGGTACAGCCCTGTGTTTACATCAAACAATGATCCATCTGTTATGCCTGTAAATTAATTTCTAAGGGATACTGTCACTGAATTCACTACACTCGTTCAGTCCCAATTTTGAATTTTAATATCTTCGTAAATTATAAACCGTGCCCCATAATATTTCCAAAACACTTTTCGATGAATTGAACTTAGCTTTTACACTGCAATACTATTTCCAATTATGGTTAATATGTTCCCTCCAAACCAAACGTGGTAGCTGCTGCCTACTCCAGACCACCCATACTTTGTTTCCTTAAACTGCCACTCACACTGTCATGTATTACTACAAGCTGTATCCCATGTGACTCATGGAAGGCCATCTCATGTCCTTTTACTTATAGGCTCAATCCATGTATCAGTGTGAGTTAATGGAACATCGCCTGAAAGAGTGTAGGCTTCTGGTGATGGAAAACAGTCTCTGCGAGCAGGAAGTGTAGGTTTCTGTCATGTCACTAAATGTTACCGGGAGTTTTTTTTTTAAGAACTAGTATATCAGCTACCATGGAGCTTGGTTGAAATTATCTTGGTGTTCAATTTGTGTTGATCATGATCGAAAATGTAACTCGGTGTGATTCTACAAGACAATTGCTGGATTTATGTGTGAAAGCAGTGAATGGGACATTATTGAAATTTAGCATGTTTGTAGTGTAATGGCTAAACCAATGTGCTCTACCTTCTACTCATTTTTCTATCATAAGAATTTGCATTTTTGGAGAAGAATCAGTGTAATTATTTGTCTGCTGGGTACCTCTAGCACAAATGTAATAAATTGCTTGTGAACGGTGTTGCCAATCAGATAAGACTCTAGTGTTATCATTTGTGGCTGTCTTTAGCACCTAGAACCCCCAACCTCTCGTTTATGCGCTTAGACGTAATGTTTTTTTTTTTTCTTCCAGGCTGGTGGCTGTACCCATCAAACATATCACCAATATGAGTGTAGAAATAGACCCCTCTGAACCATTGTTACACCATGTGACCTCAATTGGTCAATCTATGCTTCAGTAATAAATTATGGCACAATTAGAGTCTGGACAATATGATTTCTAGCTCCACTTTTCCTATATTGTAAATACATATTGAAAATACGAACTTCTCCAAAAATGCACCTAGATTCTCAAAATTCACCAAATTGACTTTTACCATCGTTTTTCTCTTTTCAAAACCAGGAATTAAACAGTACTTTCAACACAATTGTTCTTTAAAGTTTCATCCCTTACCATTGTTATAAATTTCCAAATCCACACTTTTACCTCTTAAAACATTGTTTATTCAATGAACTGTTATTGTATTATTTTCCCCTAATTTCTAGTTTTTTTTTATCTAACTTCTATTTCCCCATAAATATCCTTATTAAAGAACTATAACAAAGTTTCAGTATCACCCTATTATGTTACAATCTTTACTACTTAAAACACATTTTTTCAGTCTTTTCTTAGTATTAAATGCCATATCAATGCATATTTTTCCTTCTAGAATGTTAACCTATAGTCTGCTGTACTTTATTTAATTGAATTCTAGCTTTTACCCTATTACGCAACTATTCCATTTTCTCAATATCAGTTGTACCATTTTACAGAGTTTAGTAACTTCCACAAGTCTTCTTTTACCAGACTTGTATCAAAATGTTTCTTTTTACTTGAATAAGTTGTGATAATGATAGCAAAGCTTTTCCTCATGTTTTCAGCCATCTTCAGATTGTTAAATCCATCGCTATGTCAAAATCCATTACTATGTTGCAAACTTATCTTTGACATCACATCCTCTCCTCCTGAATCCTGAATAATCCTTATATCTCACTTCCCACTCTATTGCTGCTGCAGTCACAAATTCCACAATTGCCTCACCACTTTCATATCATCAGTCTCTCCAGGGGCGGATCCAGGATTTTGTTTTGGGGGGGGCTTGAGCGGACTTTGGTTTGGGGGGGGCTTGGCTTGAGTGAATTTTGGTTCAGAGGGCTTTGGGGGGGGCTTGAGTCGGGAAAAGGGTAGTATTTATAGCCTCCTCGGGCCTCAAATCCGTAGAGCTAAAAAAAAAAAAAAAAAAAAAAGGTCTCAAAACTACAATGTCGGGGGTGGACCAAGATACTTTTGGGGGGGGCTTGAGCCCCCTAGCCCCCCCCCCTGGATCCGCCCCTGAGTCTCTCATGTAATGACACAACAGTGTTGCGCCAGGAAGGTGGAATTCTTGTATATGTGTGCAGTCTGTGAAATTACTTTCATGCCTTGTAATATGGTAATATTTTTTGAAGTAAGGGTTTTTTATGATGGTTTATTGGCTACTTCTACCATTTTGCTTATGTAATGGTCTTTTGTTTTATGTGTGCTAAGTAGAATGTTTCGGAAATAGGTGTGATAAAATTTCCTTGATTATGTTGTATGTATGTAATAATGTTCTCCATTTGTGTTTCATACCTTGTATTTTCAGTATTGGTTGTATTAATGTAACTAGTTGTTTTAAGCTGATACTGTTAATGGTATGTCAGACATTGGTTATTGTATTTAATTATCTATTTCTCATTATAGCCTTATTGAGATGTTAACAAGCATCTTTATAGCAAATTCTTATTACAGGAACATGCTTCTAAATATGGTGCTCTCAATACTTCAGAAAACTTGGACCCGGCTTGTGTAGATTATTTTGCAGCAGGTAATGGAAATCCTAGCCCTTCTTTTTTCTTTTCCTTTAACAAAGAAAAATAATATTACTGTGTGTTAGTTCTGATTAATGTTAGATTTGAATAATTTAGTTTTGTAAGAATCTTGATAAAATGAAAATGTTTTCAAAATCTATATACAATGAGGTTATATGTTTTGTAAGATTATAAATGAAGCATTACTGTTGAGTTATACACTCATGGTGGACAATCAGCTCGTGCATAAAAATAATGCAACATTCAGAACCAACTTTATCATCCTTCTCAGTGTTGTATGTTATGGTTCAAGCATAGGAAAACAAATTGTATTTGGGAGATAGCTGAAAAAACTGATAGTTAGGGTCCTGCCATAGAATGTAGTTATCCCTGCAATCATGTTTTACAAACTTCTCAAGAAATAAAAAGCTGGGGATGTTATATGTTCTTCAAGTTTGTATTTTACTTGAGCTTTATAACTTTCGCATTGAGGTCAAAATAGAAAAGGAACAGTTTTGAAGGGAAGATAAAAAGCTGGATTTATAGAAGAAAAGAGATACTTCATCGAAAAATGCTCTTGGTTCGGGAATGAATCTTGCTGCTCCTGTTGCACGTAACTCAAACAAGAGGATAGTTTAAATAGTTTTTGGTGATTGCAGATTCATCAAAAACTTGTGCCCTGCCTGACAAAGAAACAACTGGCCCACCGAGCATGGTATGAGAGGGGTAACGCTTGCACTTGTTATTCAGGAGGACACAGTTTCGAATTCCTATCTGGCCATACAGATTTCAGCTTTCCGTGATCTCCAAAAATCACTCCAGAGAAATGCCAGAGTGGTTTCTTCAAAAGTCATTGTGAATTCCAGCCAGTTTCTTGCCCCCAGACCTTCCATACCCCCTCCCCTTTCTAATTACCTGAACACCGATGAGGTGTGAAGCAGTAAGAAAGAAAAGAGCTGCAATAGAAAATCACAGACATTGTAAATTAAAAACAGATGTCTTTGGCTCAGTAACCACAACAGTAATTCCGTCTTCCTTTGCAAAACTTCTCAAACATATGAAATTTTAGCTCAGCAACTACATTCTGACAGTAATTGTGCTTTAAAACATTCAGTTTCTTCGCCAGTTACTGATAGTTAGGATCCTGCCATAGAATGTAGTTATACGAGGCGTATTCCAAAAGTAAGGTCCGTTTGATCATAATAAAAACATCGTTCAGGATACAAGGTTTTTATTAACGTCAGTATGTAACTACATATCTAGTTCACTTTTCCACATAATCGCCGTTCATATCTATACACTTTCTGTAACGCTGTACCAGTTTCTTTAACCCCTCGGCATAAAAGTCTGCCGCCTGGGACCTGAACCAATTGGTAACGCTCGTCTTGAGTTCTTCATCGGTTTGAAATCGTTGTCCACCAAGCCACCGTTTCAAATGCAGGAAGAGAAAATAGTCGCTTGTTGCAAGATCTGGACTGTAAGCAGAGTGGTCTAGGATTTCCCAACGAAACTCTTGAATCTTCTCTTTGGTTTTGGAAGCGGTATGCGGGCGTGCGTTGTCGTGCGGGAGGATGATGCCAGACGACAGTTTCCCGCGGCGTCGATTTTGGATGGCACGTCTCAGTTTGGTGAGCGTTGCACAGTACACGTCAGCTGTAATGGTTGTCCCACGGTCCATGAATTCGATCAAAAGGACGCCCTTTTCGTCCCAAAACACGGAAGCCATCATTTTGCGATTCGTGTACGGCGATTGCTTACACTTTTTTGGTTTGGGTGAACCGGAATGGCACCACTGCGTTGATTGTTGTTTTGATTCTGCGTTGGTGTACGCTATCCACGTCTCGTCTCCCGTAACAATTTGGGAAAACAAACTGTCTCCATCTTGTCTATAGCGCTCCAAAAATTGTCGTGCGCTATGCATTCGTTGCTCTTTGTGCTGAGCGGTGAGCAGTTTTGGCACCCACCGCGCACAAAGCTTCCGATATCCAAGCTCTTCAGTGACAATCCTGTAAATTGAGGTTCTAGCAACATTTGGAAATTCCATAGCCGGACCACTAATCGTCAAACGCCGATCACTTCGCAGTTTTTGGTTAACTTGCTCGACGATGTCGTCGGTCCGAATACTGGGCCTGCCACTCCGCTGTTGATCGTGCACATCTGTGCGACCACTTTGAAATTCTCGACACCAGTGTCGAACTTGTTTCTCACTCATTATGTTTGGTCCATACACTACACACAATTCGCGATGGATGTCCGCAGCTGATGATCCTTTTGCCAACAAAAATCTAATCACAACGCGCACTTCACAACTGGCGGGAGCTACGATTGTCGCGGCCATTTCGAACTGCTCTCAACAATAGATATACGGCTACTGCGGCACGCCAACAATACTGCATATTTACCAGGAGTTGGTAGATGGCGCTGCAGGTGGGAAACGTCATTCAGGCCTATCATCTGTGACATCTTGTACCCCGGACCTTACTTTTGGAATATGCCTCGTATTTTACAGACTTCTCAGGAAATAAAAAGCTGGGGATGTTAAAAGCTGGGGAATTTCGTAGTTTACTTGAGCTTTATAACTTTTGCTAAATAAAGATTTCTTACTCACTTTAAGGTGTCTTTTTAACACAAAAATATAATGGTATCACACAGTGTACAAAATTTGATATCAGCTGCTTTGAAATTTTGAAGGTATACATTAGACGTGTGTAGTAATCTCCACTTGCAATGTAATGGAGTATGACAACCAGCTTGATATCAGAAGAAATAGGTTGGCTGCAGTTACTCTCATTTGGAAATCTGCTGCCCATCCATTCCCAAAAGACATTAAAAATCATTGAAGCCAATCTCATAAAATTTCTGAAACTGATCCCATGTTCAGGTTTGAAGGTGGCGAAGTAGATTATAAGCATGCATATTTCGCAATTTAAATGACTAAGAGCATTTATTTTTTCTTCTGTGTCATTTTATTAATGAGCAAAAGAAGTGCTACTGTCAATCCCAAAAGTGCCAAAAATCTCTGGCGTCTTGACACCAAGAAAATTATCTTGAAATTGAATACTGATGCTTCTGGCAGTGAGGACATGGCTCTTTTTTGCGGGGCAGAATTGCAACATTGAATTCGGGCATCATGGATGAAGGCCTGCAACAATGAATCACAACAAGGAATCCCAACATGTACTAGGCTTTAAACATATCTCATACAATGAATTGTAATATTAATGCAAGTACAATAGAACTCCAACTATCCGAATCAATTAAGACTGGACCCAAAATTCGAATAGTTGTATTTTTTTTTAAAAAAAGGGCCTATTTTAATTAATTACTGGATGTATGTTGAAAATGGGAGAAAAAAACTATTTTAACGAAAAAGAGCTTTTAATTAATTAAATGAAAAGGCAACATTTTCACATGTTAAGCGTACTTACAAGTGAAAAGTGCTGTACATTAGTATGGTATGCACGTGCCTTACTGTAAATAAGTCATTGCTTGCTGAAAATCTTGTTCAAAGTAAGTTGTTTGACTGT
This sequence comes from Vandiemenella viatica, assembly GCA_031002005.1. NCBI lineage: Eukaryota > Metazoa > Arthropoda > Insecta > Orthoptera > Morabidae > Vandiemenella > Vandiemenella viatica. The sequence continues at coordinate 132,830,368 of CM061921.1, read as the reverse complement.
GTTCATCAATTTTCAGGCAGCCAAGTCTCGCATCCACTTGACAGTGAGAAGTTTCATGTGGTCACACACGGGCTGACGCTCCATTGACTTCAGCACAGTTTCAAGGCTTGCAAATTCTTGACTAGCTGATGGTCCCATGTCTGCTTCAACTTCTACATTAAGGTCATCTTCTTCCTCGACACTTTCTTCTCTCACGCTTTCAATAAGTTCATCATCATTTAGAATTTAATACCCAGGGTCTGACGAATCACACACCACCCACTCTCCTATATCTTCAGCACTAACTTCTGAACATCCAGGAATTTTCAAAAGAATGTTTCTGAATTCTTCACATAGCACATCATCCCCATCTTCTCAAGTCTTTCCCATTTCCTTTTCTTGAGCTTCTTTTTCCTTTTTCTTCGTTTCCTTCTCTTCTTCAGTTGGTATGCCTTTCAACTTGTTTCACGCACATCTTAATGTGACTGCGTTAACCAAGCTCGAAGCTTCCGCCACCATTTAAGTGCAATCTTTCAAATTTATTTTTTTGTGGTTAGCCAACACACCTTCTTCGTCTTCGCCCTCCACAAAAAGTTTCCCTAAAAGTTGCCTTCTGTAATGGCATTTAGTGGTTTCAATAACAGAGTGGTCCATTTGTTGCAACAAGCTTGTGATGTTTGGCAGTAAAAAGATTATTTTAAACTGGCCATTCCCTCTTTCCAACAATTCTTTGGTGGGATGAATTAAAAAAGTGATTAGAATATTCAGCGATTCAGATAGTCAGAGTTCGGATAATTGGAGTTCTACTGTACTCTGTAACCCCATTATAATTAACTTTTTTTTTGGGGATGACTGTTATTAAGACATAGGAAAATGTTCTTAATATAAAATATCTAGTTTACTTTATTTGTACTGCACATTAAGTATTATAGACTAATAAGTTTGGTTGGATGTAATTAGATAAGTTATTTTGCGAAAAGTTATTCACCGTGTTTTCTTTTTAATCGTTTTCCAGCCGTTGAATTGTTACAAATTATAACCAACTGAAAATAGTAACTTCACATCCTCTTTTTGTACGTCTATACACTCCCACTCGGCATGAAATTGGAGTGTTATGATGATCTCAGGATTATCATCAATATACTTCCTCACAGTACAGCAATTTTTATCTACTTTCATAGCAACAGTTCTGTTACTTGGAACATCAAATGTTAGAGGAGTTTTGTCCATATTCACTATTTGGCTTAGTTCCACACTGGTTTTCTTTCGATGATGAACAAATCGATGGAAAGATGATATTTTCTCTTCATACTCTTGTGGCATTTTGTGAGATATTTTGGTTTTGGTTCGCATGCTAAGTCCATGATGCTCATAAATCTGTAGCACCAACCAACTCCACCCTTAAAGTCTGTTAAGTTCCACTGTAGCCCTGTATTTTAATCATTTTTGTATTAATTCCAATGCCATTTTGACGGTGTCCTTGAATTCATTTCAATACGTCATCTTCTAGTTTTGGCCATTTTGCATTTAGTCCTCTATTTGCAAATTTATTCTTCTTCATTTTTTTCAGTTCTTCTTTACTAGCCCGCCAATCGCAAATGTTTTTTTTTCTGTTGGTGGAAAGCCGAAATGCCGCTCAGCTGCTCTGTTTCCATGTTCTTCTGCATATGCTATTACTTTCCATTTATAGCCCGCATTATATGAATACCTTTTATTTTTTTCCATTGCAAAACTACCTACTAACAAAAATATTGTGCTGTTATTGATAACACAAATCACTTTCATTTCAAGTTCACTGGCACTGTAGACTGCAATGACGCATTATAGCCTAGACAATGTTCTGGGTTTGTGATGGCGGGGCAGTAGGGAGACAGTGTTAGCAAGCTTGTGAATCCCCGCTTCTCATGTTTGTTACCTCAGTGCACTGCTGCTGCCAGTTGAACCGTTGCCAGATAGAGATAGGTATCGAATATATGGCCATTTTTAAGACTGGCAGGAATTTTAAATTCAGCACTGGGCATTTTTACATTAATTTTGAGTATAAGATGCACCTGAATTTTGGAGGCACTTTTTTGAAGAAAAAAGTGCATCTTATAGTCTGTAAAACATGGTGATGGAAATATGAGCAAGTTATAAAAATTAAGTAGGGTTTGAGAAGCATTAATGGCCATTTATAAAAAGTATTTGCTGTAGTTTGATACTCCCCAACTATCTAAAGTTCTGAAAGCTAGATGGGTTTAACTACCGAGCGTGGTGGGTGAACGGTAACGCTCTGGCGTCGCAGTCTGGAGGATGTGAGCTTGAATCCCAGATTTGGGTTTCCCAGATCACTCCAGATAAATGCCGGTATGGTTCCCTCAAAGGCCATGATCGAATTCCTTCCTGTTTCTTGTCCCCAGTCCTTTCCCACGACTAATGACTTCGAGTTCAGTGAGATGTAAAGCCAAAAAAGCTTAAAACTGCTAATATGATTTAAATTTCTGATGCCATTTTCTGTTTTGGTTTCAAAAACAAGGCCATACAAACAACATATAAAGGCCAACCAAACTTCAGCAGATGTGGTATGGCATCCCATAAACCAGACATTGACTGTTAACTGCCTGCAGCATGTACATATTGTGTCAAACGTATGTCGAAGAATACGGGACATTTGTAATCAAGACTACTAAGATCATCTTGTATGGTAAAGTGAGGAAACAATACAAAATTTTGGCACCATTTGTTTTTGCTGTGAGTTTTGCAAAGTTGATCAAAACTGTAGACAGCAAAATAAATGTTTGTGCATACATCTCAATTATTAAAATGGGCACTTACACCATTTTCTCAGGTTATTGTAGATGTGAATACAGATACAATCACAAATACAGATTTTCATTGGTTCTCAACCAGGCACCACTGCATAAAAAAACCTGCTTCCAGTACTGAAGAGAAAAAAGTTGTTTTGAAAACAAGTCTTAGAATACCTAAAATATCCTGTCACCAGATGACAATGTGGCAAGAAAAGGAAACTCAAAATTGATCAATCTTTTATATGAGTTAAGACATCATCCATGTCATCTAAAATCAACAACTATGACATGAATGTGTGTGTATCTGTGGCCACTATAGCAGAACAGACTCAAACTATGAACCAGAGTGCTTGAGGTTAAACAACTGAAACAATTCTCATATTGCTGTGCAATCTTGACAGTGTGAAGCACTTGTTTGAAGCAATAGCTGGAAGTCAAGCATAATAAGGTTCTATGGGTTAAACATATGATGCAGCTATTAATGTTTCAGTTCGGATAATTTACTCATAACCTTGTCCACTCGAAATAGATCGGAGGGGGTGGATGGAAATGTATATTTGGAGAGTACCAGCTAGATTTCTTCATTAAATGTTGCTGACCTGAATCCACTATTAATGAACTGAGAAAATGTCACATGATTTGTCTGTTAGTGTTTTTCAGTAAATCAAACATGGCTTCAGTAGATCCTGTGGATACTATTTATCTATAGTAAAATTCATGATGAAATTACAAAAATCATTTGTTTAATCAACTGACACCATGTTTATGATTCTCTTTACATTCAGTTATTTCCACAGTATTAATATAGGAATTTAAATAGATTTTTGGGGCACTGACTTTCTGAAATCTTGAACTTTTTGTGTTTTTGGATGGTGAAAACTTATGTTGTCTAAGTTTTTGTCACTGTCAAAATCAGCAACCATCACCATGCATAAATTTTTGATATCATATTATGCAGCAGACTATGCCACAAATGTCCAAACTGATCTTACTAACTTACTTTCTTGAATGATCAAGAGGTCGCCTAGGATATTGTCTATTTTAGTTCTTTTATTATTATTATTTTACTCTTTTTGTTTTGCCTTTTTGCTTTCAAATCTGGTTGGTGATAGTTTTTCTCTGTGCTGGTTCAATGCAACGAAGTTTATCATGTTTTTTCCCCCAAAATTGATAAGTACATCAACAGACCTAAACATAAAGAAAAATTGAGGTTGTTGGCATTTTGTAAATATTTGTGACAGCAATGGTCATCAAAATTTTCTTCAAATTTCCTGTTTCATAGCTTCCTAAAGCATTGGCCTCTGTAGTTAACAGTGATATCAATTCATTGTATCCTCTGTTTCAGGAAAATTTATCTAATGGAAGTTAGGTGGTGATAAGGGTAAAATAGAATTAAGGGCAGCAGTGATGGAACTAGGAATTTTCCAAGCTGGGGCAAAAATTGGGAGATTGGCGCACCCATTGTTGCCATCCCATTGCGCTTGCCGGAGGCAGTAAGGGAGCTAAAAAAAAAAGGAAAACGTTGCTCCTACATAATTTTGCCATTTAATGCCGTTCATACACTATTTTGGCACCCCCTTTGAATTTGCCACCTGGAGCAAGTGCACCAGTTTGCCCCTCCCCTATAGACATAGATCTGGCACTGAAGGGCATCAGCGACTTAATTAAGTGGGTTGCTGTTATGAAAACTGTTTTTAGTGCTCAATTATTTCTTGATGCACCATGGATGCGTGGGATACATTGGTTGCTGGATTTAGGTCTTCTGAATGAGAAGAAAATAATAATTTATAGGAATGAAAGTCATTTGAGTAAGGTGAATAGCTGGAAGATCTTAAAATAAAGGAATTCAATCATAGTGCAGCGTCTTCTCCTTTATACTATTGCCATGTCAGTAAAATTAAGGGATATCCCTGATGCCCCTTATCAAATTTCGAAGATTCACCAGCTGTTGCTGTAATTGTTTATTGGAAGGGTATTACTTTAATTGAATCTCCTTTTTTTTTTAAGCTAAAGTGGTGGGTGAGCTCTCCCGACCGACTTTTCGCATTTCAGTTTTCCACAATTTCCTGATATCGCTCCATATGAATGCCAGGATGCTTCCCTCAAAAGGTCATGGAAAAATTTCTTCCTGTTCCGTACTCCCAGTCCTTTCCGATCTCAAATGACCTTGATGAGATGGTTACGTCCATGTTTGTTATACTGCCTGTGACACTTTCCGATTTTTTTTTTTTTAAATCTATGTAGTTTATGCATGATAAACTTTAGTCAGCAGTAGTTATAAATCCTCTTTTATGTGGTAAAAATCATTTTCTTAACTTTGTCATGATAAACCAACTTCTTTCAAAAGTGTCAGGTGTAAATAGTTTGTTGATTATGTGGCAAGTCTTAGTGTTGTATACTATCTGTCCTTTGGTCATGAACCTTTGTGAATATTGAGTTCTTATTTTATTATAAGTTAAATTGCTGTACAACACTTAGTGCGACTAGAGGGGGGGGGGGGTTGGTTTGAACATGTTGGAGGAGCATTAACACTTCCGGACTTGGATTCAAATGCCAGTCTGGCCATCCAGATTTCAGTTTTCCGTGGTTTTCCAAAATCATTCCAGACAATGATGGAATGGGTCCTTCTAAAGGACATGGCCAAAGTCCTTCCTATTCCTTGCCTCCAGTCCTATCCTGCCTCCAATGGCATTAACGTTGACAAGGCATGAAGCTCTAAGCAAAAATTAATCGGGGGAGGGGGGCTCAGTATTAGTTTTTGCTCTATTCTAAATTACGTATTTTAATTTTCTGTGGTTTTAAAATAAACAAGCTCGGTTTTTCTCTCAGGTATGACAGACACATAAACACTTATATACGGCTGTAGTAACCTCAATGGTGATAATGAAGCCAGAGGTTTTTCCCCTATAGTCTTTGATTATTCAGTGTTTTTGTGACAATTGCATTTACAGATTGATTATCAATATTTCCTTGATTGTCATCCAAAGATCATTTACAGAATGCAATGTAGTCTTCACGGGTGTACCGCCGGATAGTGTTGTGGAAACACAATATTTCGACGGCTGGCTCTGCCGTCATCTTCAGGTGTAGAGACATCTGTACTGGTCGGCTGACCCACAGATACTGAGATGGTTCGGGTGCCGCTCTTCCTTATATACATGTCCGCGTGGCCTCGGCGAAGGCTTACTATGAGCCAGGCCCGCAACCAACTGGCGGCTGACTGCCCGTGGGCGTGGCTAAGGTTCTTGTTCCAGCCCGAGCTAATATGAAGCCCTCTACGGTGGCAGCTGGACGGAAGTACAACGTTCTCTGCGGATATTTGCCAAGGCAGGTTTCCATGCCTCACTGAGACATAGACCACTGTCTCTGTTAAATGTGTCGGCCAGTCGAATTTCGATCGCTTCTTTGATGACAGATTCCCAAAAATGTGATGTTCTAGCTAATATCCTAACGTTATTGAACTCTACTTTGTGGGCATGGTCGTACACGTGCTCGGCGATAGCTGATTTGCTATACTGTCCCAAGCGGAGGTGGCGTTTATGTTCTTCACACCGGTTTTCTATGGTGCGGATCGTTTGACCGATGTAGGTCTTTCCACACTCGCACGGTATGCTATAAATCCCCTGAACTCTTAGGCCAAGATCATCCTTGACTGAACTGAAGTAGTCCCGTATTTTAGCTGGTGGTCGGTAGAAAGATTTTATACGATGTCGTGCGAGGATTCTGCCGATTTTTCCCCGAGGTGTTTCCGGCGAAAGGCAGAAAGGCGGTGGCCTTGGGCGTTTCTTCCTGTTGGACTGGAATTTTCCCTGGCTGACGTTCAATTGCCCTTTCTATCTGCCTCTCGGAGTAACCGTTCCACCTGAAGACAGTTCTCAGATGTTCCAGTCCTTGTGGCAGGCTGTCTTTGTCAGCAATCGCTCTAGCCCTGTGCACAAGAGTATTTAAAACAGTGTTGCGCTGCACAGGATGGTGGAAACTCGTGGCGCCCAGATACTAGTCTGTGTGGGTAGATTTTCTGTATACACTATGCCCCAGCATTCCATCCGGCTTTCTTTTAATTAGGATGTAGAGGAAAGGTAGGCGACCGTCCTTTTCCATTTCCATAGTGAACTTTATGCTAGGATGAATTCCGTTCATATATTCTAGAAACTCGTATAAAGTCTTGATTCCATGGGGCCACACCACAAATGTATCATCGACATATCTGTAAAAACATGTAGGTTTGAGAACTGCTCCCTGCAGGGCTTTCTCTTCGAAATGCTCCATGTATAAGTCGGCGATTACAGGAGAAAGTGGAGATCCCATGGCAACCCCGTCCACCTGTTCATAGTATTTCCCCTAAGTATGTGAACAGTTCCGGGGATTTATAGCATACCGTGTGAGTGTGGAAAGACCTACATCGGTCAAACGATCCGCACCATAGAAAACCGGTGTGAAGAACATAAACGCCACCTCCGCTTGGGACAGTATAGCAAATCAGCTATCGCCGAGCACGTGTACGACCATGCCCACAAAGTAGAGTTCAATAACGTTAGGATATTAGCTAGAACATCACATTTTTGGGAATCTGTCATCAAAGAAGCGATCGAAATTCGACTGGCCGACACATTTAACAGAGACAGTGGTCTATGTCTCAGTGAGGCATGGAAACCTGCCTTGGCAAATATCCGCAGAGAATGTTGTACTTCCGTCCAGCTGCCACCGTAGAGGGCTTCATATTAGCTCGGGCTGGAACAAGAACCTTAGCCACGCCCATGGGCAGCCAGCCGCCAGTTGGTTACGGGCCTGGCTCATAGTAAGCCTTCGCCGAGGTCATGCGGACATGTATATAAGGAAGAGCGGCACCCGAACCATCTCAGTATCTGTGGGTCAGCCGACCAGTACAGATGTCTCTACACCTGAAGATGATGGCAGAGCCAGCCGTCGAAATATTGTGTTTCCACAACACTATCCGGCGGTACACCCGTGAAGACTACATTGCAGTCATACGCCGGGAAAGTCTTCTTTCTTTCATTTACAGAATGTTGAAAAAAAAATACTTTTTGTCAAGAGTGATGACAGCCAAAGTAATGTGAAATTTTGTGTTTCTCATTATGCAAACAGAATCACTGTCTATGGAAATCTCTGAAATCTTGACTGGGCACCCTAATGTATAAAAGAAATTTCCCTTTCTGTAGAAGCAGGTATCAAACTTAATAACTTTGAGCTCATGGTGGACTTGTGCTACAAAGTAAGTTTTGGTTATTTTCATTTGAGAGCCTGTAATTGTTTCTTATGAAGGAAACTGTGTGGTTGCAATCCTCTGTGAGCCATACTAATGTTGCAAAGTTACTTTAACATTTGAAAAATTTTCATAGAAACAGCAAGAGTAACAATATTGATACTAATTAATTTAATCCCTAGAATGCAGGTTAGAATCCTCATGCAGTACTAAATCAGAGTACATGAAGTATTTTCTTTACTCTTGGCCCACAGTTTAATGTGTTAAACAAACAACAAATTATTCACAGTATACTTCACATACACGAAGTAAGTTTTGCCAGAGGTGACAGTTCTTATTTTCTGATGTCAGTCAGACTTCTAATCACTGAGTTGCACGATTGCTAACCATTGGTACATTGCAATTAAAATCAGAGCTGGCTTTTACTCTGTTGAAGGTGACTATTTTTTCATATAATGTCTGAAGACACCAGAGATATACAGGAATTCTTTTTGAACACGTTTTATAGTACAGTAGCAATTACAAAGGCTTGCATAGTAATGAAGGCAGAAATTAGTTTGACAAAACTCCTTTACCTTCAATTGGAATACCCTGTCTTCTTATACAACTTGGGCACACATGGTGTTGAGACACTGTTACAGAATGCCAGTGTGCCACCAGGTCATTGAAAAATACAAATAACATTTGCTGGAGTTTCTCATTGTTATTAATGCATTGTACTCCTCAAAATTCCCATGTGTATATATAATAGGATTATACGAAAAATTGAAATGAACAAATGTGCATTGGGGTTATGCAACATTCACATTAACTTGATCATGTTGCCTGTATAACTGATACCTTTTCTCGAAGGTTCTATAGTTCTTTAAAATGGCCGCCAAGCTATTAGTTTATCCTACAATAGCTAACAGGTCATACATAAATGATAGAAAGTCACTGTAGTTACTAATTGGAATATATTCTGAAAGTTTTATGAAGTGAACACTGGTATCAGATTACTCTGTTGAAAACATTTAAGACAATATCGAACTTCGTAATCACATATGGAGATGCAGATTATCCTCCAAGGCACAACACTATAAGGAATCATCCACTCTGGCAAACAAACGTATATTTGCACCCCAAAGTTCAGAGTGAGCTTAGTGATAGTTTTAACCATTGCTACTAATGACTTCTTAAACCATTGAAAAAAAGTTCTTTCATTGAGTTTAGCTTAAAGTTTCCTTAAAGTAAATGAGAAAGTCCATGATCTTGTTCTGAGGTGAGATAGCTTAACTTTCAGTAGTTACATTCTGAATTTTACCTCGCAACGCAACACGTACTGCTTCCCAAAACTGCCTGCTTAAAAACTGCTAGAAGTTGCCGCAAAATATTTGAGACTGCCTGCGCTGATTGGCTTTTTATAGCCTTGGCTTATCTTTCGCTGAATTTCCATAGAACAATCGTCTTTTCCCATGGGGAAGTACTGTTCTCTGTTGAATTATCAAAATCCCATATTCTCGTGGTATGCTAATTTTACTCGGATTTTCCCGAATTTTTAATATGTCATAGTTTAATTTATTCCCAATCTCCTCGGTCATGACAAATTTTCTTGTAATTATTCTTGCATAAGAGCTATTAATTTCTAAATGTCACACATGGTGATGCCATCACGTGTCGACACTAGAACTTTGTTTTTCTCACTTTAAATTTCAAGTTACCTTTGATCTGTTATATTATTGTTATTAAATGAATTTTTCTCTCTCATGTAGGCCTACTTTTAGCTTCCTAGCTCTTTTATCTAAAATATTCCAATTATTTATTTTTTTAAATATATCCTTAAATAAATTTTGCAAGCAAACAAAATCCATCATAAAATGATTGTCATTCTCTGCTTAGTGGAAATGAATGCAACAAAATTCATTATGACTGAAAAACAACCTTATTTGAATTTTATCTTTTCCAAAAATGGTTTAGTATAGATTTAAAAAGGGATTTACTATTAAGAAAATGGTTATAAAATTTCTTTAATATACAACTATATGAGATTAGCACCATTCTCAATGGTTTTAGCAAGAATATTGGTGTGTAACCAGGTTATGTTCTGAGCTGAAAAGTACTTAACTTTTGATAATGATTTTCAAAGTAATTTGGTATATGCATTATATGTAATAGGCCAACTGCTGAATGGTTTAGGTAAGATAATAGGTATATAACAAAATGTAATATTTTTCCAGTTCATTTGTGATTTATTATATTTATTCCTCTGTAATTTTATAAACTGCAAAGAGATTGTATGATGAAAGTTTATATTGTATGTTGTGAAAGATGTAGAGCATCCTTTATGTTTGTGTTTGCTTTCCAGGTCATCTTCCACTCACTCTGGCAAGATTTGAAGGCAAGAAAAATTACAGGAATTTTTTTCAACATATTTAACATTTGGACCAAATGGAAGAGATTTGTTGGTCAATATGCGTGGAGAACAAATCTATATATTTGACGTCATTAAGAAAAGAAAACCAAAGACTCTTGACATGTCATATTTCAATCAGGATGAAGTCAACGTACCAAATGGTATTTCTTTTTTATTTGATAGACAGTTTTAAAACTCTTAAGTTTTTTTTTTTTTAATGAGAAAATAGGTGTGAAATCTATATCATCTTAATAGTAATGATGTCATTGGGCTTGCCATCATCGCTATAAACAAGTCACCTACTTTCATGTATTCCTCTCATGTTAGTTATCTGGTATAGAAGCTTATTACTTTATAATAAATCAATCTACAATATTGATATTCATTGTGTCGCTCAAAGACAAAATTTACGACTGTAAGGTTTTTTTTTTTTTTTTTTTTTTTTTTTTTTTTTTTTTTTTTTTGTGTGAAAAGTTTCATTTGGGAAGTGTATTTTAATTTGTGGCAGTAGCATTAACAGACATGGAAATGTCAGTTAAACATAATTCTGCTGCCATAAAAAATTTCTATGTTCAGTCAGAATAAAATGTTTATCTTTAGGAAACAAATGCCTCTAGAAGCTTAGCGTGTTTATTACATCACATGAGGGACATTCAAATAACCAGTATTTTGTTCCTTTACTTTCATAGTGACCAGGCCATGGTGGCATGGCAGGAGATCAGTTGTGTGGAAATGGAGAGGAGATAGGCATGCCCAAAATCCTCATAGTCACATCTGACTTTTCTGTGTTGCTATGAGTGAATGAGCCATAACAGTGTCTGTTGTGTAAAACATTATTATTCGTTTTATCACCAACAACTGCGTTAAATGGAGTGAAATTTGGAATAGACTCCAAGCACAATTTGATGATGTTACTCTGAGTAAAACCTATGTGTTTGGGCCAAGAAGTTTTGAAATGGTCATCACAAAGTGGAAAAGCAGTCACCAGCATCAGTGAAGCCACGTGTGAGCTAATTAAAGAAGATTGTCTCATTACTTTGTAGAGATTGCATCAGAAGTGTTGGTAGTGCCAGTACCATTATTTCAGGTGTACTTGGATACAGTAAAGAATCTACATCTTAACAGCAAGGCACAATAGGATGTATATAAAGACTGAATCACTGTGGAGAAGATGGATAGGCTGTGACAAAACATGAATCCGTCACTACTCCCCATAAAACAAGAGGACGAGTGTGGAGTGGAGAAATTGAGAGAAGTGGCACCAATCAAAGACCAAGATGCAACTCTCCACTGGGAAAGTTATAGTAAATGTGTTTTGGAATTCAAAAGGTTTATCACTGACTACAGTGAATGTGGTCTTCTACTGCCAGTAAGCTGCTTGATAATGCCAAGACTGCTTATTGTAACAAACTATGCCATCAACTAATTTGGGATATCCTCCTCCTGCATGACAACATACAGTTGTATACATCAGTTCTAACTCATGATAAACTGACTGCAATGCATTGGCAATCTCTTTAACACCCCGTTACAGTCCAGGCTAAGTCTGTTGTGACTACCATATGTTTCACCATCTGAAGGAGGTGTTAGGAGGGGAAAGATTGGAATACAGCAAGGTAATCAAACAGTATGTGTGCAGTAGGCTACTGGGTCAGACATTTTCTTTTTATATGAGGGGTTTAGAAAATGTCCTATCCGATGGAGAAAATGAATTTTTGCTGAAGCAAACTGTGCAAAACAAAACAAAAAAAACAAAAAACAAAAAAAAAAAAAAAAATACTTCATTGGTATTTTTATTCACAACCAATAAAGCTATGTGAAAAAAATTGCTGTTCAAATTTGAATGACCCTCATACCGGGTGTTTCAAAAATGACTGGTATATTTGAAAAATCAATAAAAACTAAACTGGCAGTGATAGAAATACACCTTTTGTTGCAATATGCTTGGGACAACGGTAAATTTACAGGCAGACAAACTTTCGAAATTAGTTACAATTTTCAACAACAGATGGCGCTGCAGGCGATTCGAAAGATATAGAAGTAAACGCAGTCTGTGAGTTTGCCATTCTGTAAGTCGTCTTTCTGCTGTAAGTGTGTGCTGTTCACAGATTTGAAGTTTGCTGTGAAAAAATTGTGGATATGTGGAAAATATCATACTTTAGAATTTTCCAGACTGCAGCGCAATCTGTTGTTGAAAATTGTAACTAATTTCAAAAGTTTGTCTGCCTGAAAATTTACTGTTGTCCCAAGCATATTGCAACAAACGGTGTATTTCTATCGCTGCCTGTTTAGTTTTTATTGATTTTTCAAATATACCGGTCATTTTTGAAACTCCCAGTACTTAAACCTGTTATTATTAGCGTTAGTTCAACATTATTAAATAAACTTATTTCATAGTTAGTAATTTTGTAGACTGTTTTTTAGTGCCAGGCACCCTTGATGAATAAGTGCAAACACTGAAACCGTGGAAATTCATACATGTTCAGTATATTTCACTGAACTTGCCAGCACAGCTACCAGAGCCAGTCTTGGGGTGAGAAGTATGCTATGCTAACATCCAAGTGTGTCTGTCAGCTGAGGCAAAAAAAAAAAAATAATAATCTAGCTCCCTGATTATCCTTTGTATGTATTCAGGCAATTTTCTTCACTTATCCACATGATTTCTCCCATGAAAATGTCAAAAATCTTGTTTTCAAACAGGTAAAATGGTTTGTACTATTTACACAATTGAAAGAAGTATAATGACTTAGACATTGACTTTATGAAGCATATAAGTGGTGCAGCAGGACAACTGATGCTTCTAGAAGTTTCTTTGGCACTGTTAGAAAAACGAAGAGGAGGAAACGTATTCAGACAATTGTGACCGAGTGTGGTGGGTGAACGGTTAATGTTCTGGCCTCACATTTAAGAGAACGCCGGTTTGAATCCCATCCGGGCATCCAGATTTGGGTTTTCCATGGTTTCCCCAAATCACTCCAGGCGAATGCCGGGATGCTTCCTTCAAAAAGGCCATGGTCGAATTCCTTCCCCAGTCCTATCCTGCCTCCAATGACTTGGATGTCGATGAGGCATAAAACCATAAGTAAAAAAAAAAAGAGTCAATTGTGGATAAGGAAGAAGCAGAAGCTACCGAGGGTATGAAAAAGGCATAGCGGTTAAAGTAACTCATTTAATGGAATTATTAGGGACTATCATTTAGGGAAAATGGAGGGGCAGGTATGGCAAAATCTAAGGAGCATCTTCCCCGCAAAATAAAAAATGAGCTGACTAAGAAATTGGAAATAGATTCTGAAATTGTATGGGAACTAAGAAAGCAAAAAAGTGTACAAGGAATTAATGTTGTTGATGTTAATACAGATCTATAAAAGATGAGGTTGGGGTGGGGGAAGCCGATTGCCATATCTCGATATATTATTTAAATTGTTTTTGGAGACTTGCTATTTACCAGAGGGCTGCAATAGTAACATATTGGTACCAGTCCATAGATGCGGGGATACAAACTGGGTTGAAAACTACATGTTTATTAGATTGATATCTTTGTTGGGTAAGTGGATGGAGACATTTTTATGCAGCCACATCAGAAATGCCTGCAAGGAAAACAACTGGTTTGCAAAACAGTAACAAGGGTTTTGGAAACCAAACCGAGCAGTGTGGGTGAGCAATAACGCTCTGCCCTAACATTGAGGAGGATGGAGGTTTGAATACCTATCCAGCCACCCAGATTTGGGTTTTCCATGGTTTACCCAAATCACTCCAGGCAAATGCGAGAATGGTTCCTTCAATAGGTCGTAATTAAATTTCTTCTTGTCCCCTGTTCACAGTCCTTTCTCTGCCTCTAATGACATTAACAATGTGTAAATAATAATACTAATAATAATTAAAAAATTTGAAAGGAAACCAAATTCATATGAATCTCGATTAGTGGGCTATATGTGCAAGGTATTTCATATGAAACAGGCAGGGGAGGCTAAGATTATTCTGTAACAGTGGACCCCTCATAGGCAGTGAGTCATATGTGGTAGTAAAAAATAAACCTCAGGATTGTATGAAGATATCACGTGCTGTGTAGAATTGGATTAAAATTGGAGAGGAATTAGAGCAGATACAGGGGGAGCTGGACAGGATATCTAACTAGTTAGGTCTACATTGAATAAAAATAAATGCCAAGAAGGATTAGCTTATTAGATACACACACAAAAAAAAGTTAATGTTTTCTATGAACATTGGGCACTGGAGGAATTGCTTGTAGAAGAACTTAAGTGTAAATATCTTGTGGTGAATCGTTGATACATGTAACAGTTTTAACGAGTGTGGGAGATATTAATTTATTATTATTGATTATATCTGCTAGTGTGGCTGTGTTTGTGAAGGAGCCACCACTCTGGATCGAGGGGGTACAACAGGACCAAGTTCGAGTCCTGACTGCAGTTTTTCGGTGGTTTCCCGCATTTGTCAAGGAAAATGCTTGAATGATCCCCAATCTTTGCCTCGTGAACTACACAAAAAAAAAAAAAAAACACTTATCACATACAGAAGTTAGTTACACATTTTGCAGACAGATGGCAACACAGCTTTAGTTCTTGGGAGGTGTCAGACTCAGCGACGTGTTGGTCAAATCCAAAACGTTGAATCCTGATAAAGCAGACCCTCCAATAGTGGGATATCTTTGAAATTTGTTGTGGTTTAAACTAATATTTTCTTATTCATTTATGGTTCACAAATAACAAACATTTATTCATTTAAACAGAAACAAAATGTGCAGTTGATCATAGTTCCACAAAATGAACATAATTAATGGAAATTTAATATTACAGTGATATGGACATGGAAGTGTAGATATTCTCAAACATGAAACATAATCAATTTTTTAACATGAAAACAACTATCAGCAGGAGACATTATTGAGCAAGTAATCTGCTTTTCAACAGGGTGATATATTACATCTATTACAATGTCAAATACCTTGTCCATTTCATTCAACCCTGCTCAAAACTATGAAAGTTGCAACAGTTAAAAAAAAAATGAGTTCACCCTTCAATCTCTGCAGATTCTCAGTTGTTCTCTTCGAATTATATCTCATAAAACACAATATAGATAAATAGTTTATGAATAATTTACTGTGCTGTAGGAATCTGGAGATTGCATCACTGATTGTGTGACCTTTCAAACCACTAATAACAGCACATCTCTGTCTACAGGGTGTTACAAAAAGGTACGGCCAAACTTTCAGGAAACATTCCTCACACAAAAACAAAGAAAATATGTTATGTGGACATGTGTCCGGAAACGCTTACTTTCCATGTTAGAGCTCATTTTTGTTTCGTTAGTATGTACTGTACTTCCTCGATTCACCGCTCGTATTGTGGACGGCTGTGATACAATACGCCATTCTCCAGGGCTGCATCAGCGCATCAGGGATTCCATGCGACGGAGGTTGGATGCATGTATCCTCGCTAACGGAGGACATTTTGAACATTTTCTGTAACAAAGTGTTTGAAGTCACGCTGGTACGTTCTGTTGCTGTGTGTTTCCATTCCATGTTTAATGTGATTTGAAGAGAAGTAGTAAAATGAGCTCTAACATGGAAAGTAAGCGTTTCCGGACACATGTCCACGTAACATATTTTCTTTGTTTTTGTGTGAGGAATGTTTCCTGAAAGTTTGGCCGTACCTTTTTGTAACACCCTGTATAAATAGGCAGCCATTATTACTATCTGCTCTGTTACACTTTGGTGAGATGACCTTAAAACACTGAATGCTTAGTATGGACGTAACTTGGATATTCACCACAACTGCTCCTCTCCAATAGATTGGAGTTTTACAGTCGCTGATAAAGTCAAAATATTCTCTTCTTGACGTCCCATAAACCAGTCCTTATTTGCTGCGTTACTCCTGCCTTCAGGGATGCAATCCTCAACTGTGTCTTGGTGAGAGTGAAGAAACCAGTCAGTTGATTTTAGCAATTACATCCTAGCGATAGTTGGAGAGTACATGCTAGGAAAAATCTCAAGATTAGTAACAATTCTATTTGCGTCTTGTGATTTGTGGAAAAACAATCACACATTTTCACTTTCCTGTTCACTCTTATTGGCAAAGCATTTCGTCCACCATGTTTGTTTGATACGAATTGCATTGTGTTGGTCATTGCATCTGTGAAATATTTATAATGTTTCCTTCCTCACCCCATCATGTATTATTTTGGTGTTGAATTTCCAAGTTGTTGGAAGATGGTAATTTATCACTGCATATTGTTTTTACTGACTTTCCAACCATCGTGCAAATGGGATATGAGAATAACGCCCCACTGCACACCCATTTGGTAGTCCGGCTTTAGAGATAACCATCTTGCTACTTATTGTCCTTGCTCTCTGTTTAAGTATATCCTCGTGTTAAATGGGCAAATTGTGTCTGAAACGTGTGCATAGATCAAATATGCCACTAGCTGGATTACAGTGTTCCATTACTTCATACACACAAATACTGTTAAGTGAAAAGTAAATAATTGTCTTTAACAGTGTACTGTGATAAAATACTAAAAATGGGGGAAATATTTGATCATCACAATCTTGGCATAACAATTGATGGTAAAGTCAATGGGGTAGGTAGTAGGTAGAGGATTCATATTCCTTCATTTATTGGAGAACGTTATGAATGGATGTATTGGGGAAGTGAGGGAATTGTGTTATAAAACTGTGGTTTGACCGTTTCTTGAGGATGGTAGTGTTGTATGTGGACACACATTTTACGGTAAAGGACCTGGTTTGGGAATCATTGGAACACTGGATGATGCGTGGAGGATGTCCTAAAAGATTTAGTACAGCAATTACTCTCAGAGGTTCTCAAAGAGGAACCTCATTTCATTAAAATGTTTTAAAACATCCTAATTATTTTTTATTTCAGCTTCATGAAAATACACTTCTTATAGAAATGAGGAATAAAAAAATCTCATTTATTAAAGGAATTGTGTACAAAAGTTTTTATTTATTTTGTAGAAACTTTCTTTGTGGCTATTTGCATTTTTCAGGACATCCCAATTTTAACTGAAACGCATCATGTAGGCTTTCACAGTAGCGTTTTACCTCCTTTGCCTGATGTTACCTATATCTTAAGTCCAGTAAGACCTCTCCTTGATCCACATTATTTTTTAGTGTCATATTTTTGGATCTATTATATCCGAGATTTGATTGCATCATAGGAGCGCATACATAGAATACAACCATGTAACATTTGGATATGCCTGTCTGTCTTGGTGCACTGGCTTTTTGTTCTCTTTTTGTATTTTCTCCTCCATTTAACTTTATTAAGTTATGTTTTAATTACATATCTTACTAATTGTCACTACTGCCCCCAGTACATATTAGCATTGTGCTTATAGTAACCCGAATCCTGTTCATATTTTAGATGATAATTTACTGCCAACAACTGAACACTTTGGAGGTAATGGCTATTCAACAGTGGAAGGGTGCAACTGGAGAAAAAATTGTTCACCTACTACAGGATACTCAAATAATGACTTCAAAGTTCCTGAAAATGTTGAAACACTAAAATTACATGTGAGTTCAGATTTTAAAGTGTTGCTTCTATCTTCTTTATATATAATGTCATGTAACCTATATTCTTTTTCTAGATGTGTTTACATTATTTCTTTAGATGTATTTTGAGACTTGCAGATTTGAGATAATCAATCAGGCAACCCATTATGAATATTGTTTATTGTTCTGTTAACTTGTACAATTTTGTGATACCCTGCCACTGCATGTGCTTTTGGGCTAATTGTCTAGCAACATACACTACTGTTTGTGAAAATTGCAGCACCAAGAAGGAGTTGTGTGATTACAGTTAGATTTATTTCACACATTATTGACATGACAATAGAAAAAGCATTAGAACTGCAGGACCATACATGCACTTTGAGAGAATTCAGTTCGAAGTGAATCTGCCAAGTTCTGCAATCAGAGCCCCTAGACATCGTGGCATGGAATCAAAGAGAGTCTGTATAAGCTGCCAGGGAACACATTGCCATGGGGTTTATAGGGGTGTCCACAAAACATCGACAGTGGTTGCAGGATGACAAGAATGAAGAAGTTGCCAACCGACCATATCCCAGACATGTTCAAAGGGTCAAGCAGACATGAAGGCCAAAAAATGATTGGTTCCCATGGTTTTTTTGAAGAAGGCTTGCACGTGCCTCACAATATAAGGCCAGGCATTTTTCTTCTGAAAATATGGCATGTGGAGCTGCTTGCAGAAGGTGCAGTGCCTCGGGCTCTAAAACTTCTTATATAATAGTAGCAGTGCAGATTGTCGTCAATATGGAGGAGGTGAGATCGCATTTTAGAGCTAGTGATGCCTCAAATCATCACACTTAGTGATTTTTCACTAAGCTGCTCTGTCGCGAAATAATCGCGGGAACACTTAGTTATGTTAAGTGGTGCAAGAAGCAGCAAGTACAACGTAAGAGTAGTAGGCGTAGGAAAACGCCGTAGCGATACGAAACCGGAGAAACACGGGATGTTTGTAGGAGAGCAATATGTAGTCAACAAGAGGCAACGCGATAACATTAACAGTGGGGAAAGCAGAAGGTCGGAGCGAGGGTGATAGGGCTGCGTGTTGACAGCAGCGGAGGATTCCATTAACACGACCCGACCCGGAAGCCTACGTGACGGGAAACACGGAAGTTTCCAGAAGGGCAGATAGGACTGATGCAAGAACGTAAACAAGCGACCAACGCCACAGAATGTTCTAGAAGGTTAAGAGGACACAAATAATGTCGTCATTAAGAAGTATAAAAGAAGGTGGCTGGGCCACCGAGAGCCAGAGTAGGACCGACCGCCAGAGTGTGGGGTCGGAGCTGACCAGTGCGGGGCATGGCAGCTACTAGAGAGTAGGGCGGAGCAGTAACAGAGCAGGACTGTTAGATTAGGGCAGCAGCAGAGAGTAGGACGGAGAGACAGACTAGTGCAGGGCACAGTAGTCGCCGTCAGTAGTTCGATGCTCAGTAGCAGACTTCGATGCTGGTTTAGGACTTAGTGCCTCTGGAGTCCCATGGACGGTAGTCGTAGGGAAACTAAGCTGGTTAATCCCTATGGGAGATACTTTTCATACCAAGCCTATTTAAAGTTGATGCGGAGGATCCAGTTCCTGCTGAAGGAATTCCCTGAGTTGGAAATGTTGGAGGAGTAGTACCTTGTAGCCACGCACCTCCCTGGGATTTAGGTCTAAAAGAGATGTAAGTCGGTCTTCGTGAGCTGCAAGCTTGGTCTTTGTAATTTCAGCTTGTATGAGTTTTTATTTCTATCAGTACCCTTCCACACCGAGTTCCCTTGTCTGAAAACCAAAATCCACTTATTTCTGAGACTTCTAAAAGGCAGCCTTAGACAGTCTCACCTGAGCTCCCATCTTCCGAACCGCTCGCGGAAGTAAATAGCCAACCAGGACGCAACATAGCCTAAAAATTTGGTGTCAATAGTGTGGGGTTTTGGCCAGGATAGCCACTGTTAGATACTGCTTGACCAAAAGTTAGCCAGGGTTGGCCAAAGGTCAGCATATCGGCGATATAAGGCCACAGACTTGAGGAATAGGTGTTTGAAAACTTCTAAGAAAGATCAGCCCGAAGTCATAGCCAGACTGACGGCTTGAAAAGCGAAGCCGACTAGGGGAGGTGGCGCAGTAGGTAGGCGAAAAGAAGAAAGAAGAGGATCCATTGGTCGAGTACGAGGGGGCCACTCGACAAGCGGAAGAAACCTGCCAAGCAGCATCCACAAGACAACGAGACGGGTAGCAGCCGCAACGCAGTCGAGGTCAACGAGGGTCGACAACAGCAGCCGCGACGCAGCCGAAGTCGACGGGGCGAGCCAAGGGATCAACAGGCGGCCGCCGCTAGCAGCACGACGCAGCCCCGCAGCCAGCAGCCAAGCGAGCGCAGCTAGCAGCCAAGCGAGCGACGCACGACGCAGTCCCGCAGCCAGCAGCCGGACGGGCGACGTACACAGCATCACACAGGAGTCAACGCCAGCAGGTGAGAAAGAAAAAGCAGCAGCATGCCTAACGAAGCAGTGTCAGGTAGTCAGAGTGCGCAGTCATCATCTCAGAGGCAGTATATTAGTTTAAATGAAGTCATTAAATTAATTCCTCATTCTTTTGATGGCGATAAGGCACAGTTAAATGAATTTTTGGACAACTGTGATAGTGCTTTTGAACTGGTGGCGCCAGAACAGCATGAGATCTTGTTAAAATTTGTTAAAGCCAGAATAGTAGGGACAGCTAGAAGTAAATTGCTCGTCAGAGATTTGACTACAACTTGGCCGGCAGTTCGTGGGATATTGGTTGAAAACTATGGCTGCAAAAGAACGTTAGACTACTATGCATGTAAAATGTTTGCTAGTAGGCAAGAATCATGGGAGAGTATTGCGCAATGGGGTTCGCGCATAGATGCACTCCAGCATCAGTTTAGGGAAGCCATAAGGGGCGTTATGGCAGAAACGGAATTGGCAGGCAGCATAGCTCTTGTATTAAAATTAGGAAGAGCAGTCTTCATTCAGGGTTGTATGATGACCGAGTGAAAACAATTGTACGGGCTAGGGGAGAGACCATAACCCTATCTGAAGCAGTAGAAATTGCAGCGACTGAAGAAAGTGCGATAGCTTCAGCAAAAGAAAAACCGGTGTCGCGATATTCCTTCAGGACTCCAAAGGTAGAGAGAAAAACCGTTCCATCCTGTTTCAGTTGCGGAAAATCCGGGCATACAGCCAAGGATTGTCGGGCGCAAAGGCGTGTAAGAATGGTTGACAAAGAGGACGAACTGGATAAGAAAGCGATAAATGCTTTGCTAGCCCAGGTAAACAAATTAGAGAAAGAAAACGCTGGTAGAATGATGGAAACACGGCGAGAAACTAGGAGTAGTGTTAGACAAGCGGCGCAAGCGGTACCTGTCAAGAGAAGAATACCGAGTGTAAGTGAAATCACTTGTTTTAAATGCAATAGAAAAGGGCACTATGCTCGGGAGTGCCGTGAAAATACCGGGGTAGTGAGAAAAAGGGATAATAGACCGGTAAACTGTTAAGTGGCGTAATGAGGCAGTCACATTGCGCCAGGCCCCCAAAAGTATATAAAGTAGACTGCACAAATAAGAATGAATTTGTAGTGATGCAATGTGATGGAGCAAAGCATAATCGGATGAAATTCCTGGTAGATAGTGGGGCACAGATCAGCTTAATAAAAAAGGATAGTATACCTAAGGGAGCAAAAAGGGATACTAGTGAAAAAATTAGAATCAAAGGGATTAGTAACAATATAGTGAATACAGAAGCTTCCGTAATAATTGAGTTCCAAGCCGAAAAGGGTTTGGTACTAAGGCAAAAGTTCTATGTGATAGGGTCGGACATAGATTTGCCATTTGAAGGCTTGTTAGGAAGGGATTTCCTGGCACAAAATAGGGCCATAATAGATTATGGTGGGAGGACCATTGAGATTCGTGGGAAGCGAATTAGCTTGGAAACCGCGCAAGAAGGGCCATTTCAGACACAACGTGAGATGCGTTGTGGTGGTTCTTGTAGATCGGTAAGGCGAACCGACGGCTACAAGAATGTTGTGGGTGTCGTAAGGGTTACGTCACCAATTCATGCTCGTCCGTCCACTAACGGAACTGTGCGACGGGACGGGAGAAGTGTCGTAGGGATTACGACGCGAAATGGTGTCTGTCCGTCCACTAACGGATCTGTGCGACGCGACAGGGAAGATGTCGTGAGGATTGCGACATCAGGTGAAATGTGTCCGCTCACTAAAGGAACTGTGAGACGTGACAGAAGGATTCCGAGGGCACTGGGTGCTGACTCGAAGACGGTAGGCCCCGTGAAAAGGCGAGATTGTCCGTCGACTAACGGAATTGTGCGACGTGACGGAAGGTTTTCGAGGGCAGTAGGTGCTGCATCGAAGACAGTAAGCCCCGTGAAAGGGCGTAGTAGTTTAACGAATGCGGAAAAGTCCGACTCGTTAGCAGTAAGATCTGCGTGGCATAAGGATGCGATGGATCGCACCTATGCGGAGGTGGCTAAGACCACGAAGTCAAAGGCGATTCCAATCGCGAAAAACGGGAGTAAGTGTAGTACTCAACTGAGAGTGGAAGCCGGGAAGGCTCGAAACTCAGAAATAAGAATAGGCCCGCGCGAGGAAAAGATAGTGAGAGTACGAAGTTACGCTGAAGGATGTATCCGGAGGCGATAATCCCGAAGCAAGAAGTAAAACCAGGTCTATTTGTGCCAGAGGCACTGGTATCCGTGAGAAACGGAGTGTGCATCACAAGTATGTTAAACACTACGGAAGAGGAAGTTAAACTAGAAAATCCCATAGTAGAAGCTGAGAAAGTGCCAGAAGTAAAAGAAACCCACGTAAGGACAAATTAAAAGGGAGCGACCGGAGGGCAGATCGCGGTTAAGCAAGCTAAAGGAAAATCTCCGGGTCGATCATTTGAACAAAGAAGAGCAGGAAGCCCTATTGGAGATTTGTGCGGCGTATAATGACATATTCCATTTGCCGGGGGATAGATTAGGTTATACAGAGGCCGTCAAGCATGAAATTAAACTCCTTCCGGAGGCAGAAGGAAAGATAGTTCGGTTGAGGCCATACCGAATACCGGAGGCGCAAAAAGAAATTTTGCAAGCCGAAATAGATAAACTACTACAGGATGACATAGTAGTACCTAGTGAGAGTGCTTGGAATTCGCCGGTACTGATAATTCCGAAGAAAATGGATGCAAGCGGTAAACAGAAATGGCGTGTGGTAATAGACTACAGAAAGCTTAATGATCTGACAGTAAATAATGTGTTCCCATTGCCGCGAATTGATGAGATATTAGATGGGCTAGGAAAGGCAAAATATTTCTCGACACTGGACTTAGCGAAAGGATATTATCAGGTTTTATTGGACGAAAAAGATCGGGAAAAGACAGCGTTTAGCACTTCTTATGGACATTATGAATTCAAAAGGATGCCTATGGGATTAAAGACGGCACCGAATACCTTCCAAAAATTGATGAACTCTGTGTTAACAGGACTGCAAGGTGAGAAAGTGTTCATTTATTTGGACTGATGTCATTATTTTTGGATCGTCATTAGAAGAACATAATGCCAGGTTAGAAGATGTTTTCGAAAGACTGAGAAAGTACAACCTCAAGTTACAAGTAGACAAATGTGAATTTCTACGGAAAGAGGTTACATTTTTGGGACACGTACTCACAGAGGAGGGATTGAAACCTGATCCAAAAAAGGTAGAAGCCGTGAAACAATACCCACAACCGAGTAATACCAGTCAGTTAAAGGCATTCTTGGGTTTGAGTGGATACTATCGACGGTTTATTAGTAATTATAGTAAAATTGCTAAGCCGTTGTATGAGTTGCTAAAGAAAGGAGTTACATATATATGGGGAACGAAACAGGAAGAGGCTTTTCAACAATTGAAGGAAAAATTGTTGAATCCTCCCATATTGCAGTATCCCGATTTCACAAAAAGTTTCGTAGTAACCACAGACGCAAGTCAAGACGCGATAGGAGCTGTTTTAAGTCAAGGTACAATTGGTAAGGACTTACCTGTAGCATATGTATCCAGGACCTTAAACAAGGCGGAAAGAAACTACAGCACTATTGAAAGGGAAATGTTAGCTATCTGTTGGGCTGTGAAAGCAGTTCAGACCATATTTGTTTGGGAGGAAATTTACCATTTGCACAGACCATAAACCGTTGACGTGGATTAATAGTGTATCAGACCCGTCATCCAGATTAATGAAGTTTCGGTTGAAACTCGAGGAGTATGATTATGAGATCGTGTATAAGAGCGGCAAAAGAAATCAGGTTGCAGACGCTCTTTCGCGAATCCGAAACATTAGAGAGACCGATGACGAAATAAGTGATAATGATGAAGAGAAACCTGAAAGTAAAGAAATAGTGGCAGAAAGTGGTACCTCAACTGCTGATAATGAGAAGGGAACATTATCACCGGAGGCAAATAATAGGGAAGAACTTACTCAGGAAGAGAAGACGAAGATACTAAAGCAGTATCATGAATCGCCAATTGGTGGACATCAGGGAATAGGTAGGACCTATGAGAGAATTAGGAAATATTGTAGCTGGGAAGGCATGAAAGCCGACATTGAGCAGTACATTCGCCAGTGCGAAAGCTGCCAAAAGAATAAGATTACCCAGAATAAGACAAAGATGCCAATGGAGATAACAAGAACTCCAGAGCATGTATTTGAACGATGCGACATAGACATCGTAGGTCCACTACAACAATCAGAAAGAGGAAATAAGTATATACTTACATTTCAGGATGCTTTAACAAAGTTTTTAGTAGCCGAGCCCATAGAGCAGCAAGATGCTGACACGGTAGCAAGAGTGCTAGTAGAACGGATAATTCTAAGGTTTGGAATACCGTCTATTTTATTAAGTGACATGGGAAGCAATTTTATGGGTGACCTAATGAGAAGAATATGTAGGTTGTTACGTATCGAGAAGATACACACTACAAGTTATCACCCACAAGCGAATGGAGCGTTAGAGAGAACGCATCGCACATTGACGGAAATGCTGCGGCATTACATAAATAGAGGTCAAACAGATTGGGATACCTGGATCCCGTATGCAGTGTTTGTTTTTAATACAACACCACACAGTACCACAGGATATACGCCTCACGAATTATTCTTCGGAAGAACATGTAATTTACCAGGAATACTACAGAAAAAACCAGTAGACGTAATATATAATTATGATGATTACGTAATTGAGTTAAAGGAAAGGTTGAGAACTATGCACCAATGTGCGCGGGAAGCGACGGCACAAGCAAAAATAAAAAGTAAAGAAAATTATGACAAGACGCAAAATCCGGTAGCATTCCGTCCAGGTGATAAAGTTTTGCTATTCGATGAGAGTGTAAGACGGGGACGTTCAAAAAAATTGGACAGTCAATGGAGAGGTCCATATACGGTAGTTGAAACAAAAGGACCGAATGTCGTTATACAATTAAAGAAAAATAAATTTACGAAGGTGCATGCAAACCGGCTAAAAGAATTTTTTTAAATTGCAGGGACAATGACAGCAACCCGGGTGATAGTAGTGACGCTCATGATAGCAAGTATTACGGCAACAATTCAGCAACAAGATCTGCAGCTAGCTAAATTTCAGTCATCGCCGGGATTGTACTACGACAACAAAGGGACAGTAAGTTTGTACACTACTACTTGGAGGATCGTGAGTTATTTTAACTTAGGAGATTTAAGGCATAAATTTGAGGCAACTCAGGAGGCAGCATTAAAAGCCGTGGATTACTGTCAGCAGAGACTCAAACAGGTAAACACAAGTGTAGAGGGGTGTACTAGTATAAAGCAGGTGGTAGAATACCACGAAAGTAAAATAGAAACATCCCAAAGCCTAATTGGGCAACTAGCCAGACATGAACAAAACAGAAGAAAACGAGGGATACTTAATTTTGTGGGAGAAATTAGTAAGGTCCTATTCGGAACCCTAGACGAAGATGACGCTTCCTATTTTAAGTCAAAGATCAAATTATTGGAGCAAGAGCAAAAACAGCTATTGAAACTCTCTAAAGAACAAGTTACAATAGTAAGAACGACATTGGCTAGCTTTAACAATACAGTTAACTCAATAGAACGTAATGAAAGAATGATCACCGCGGGAATATTAAAACTAAATGAGCACATATATAAATATGAAGCTAGCACAGATAAAAGAATAAACCAACTTGGTATATTGGTAACAATAAATGAGCAATTAATACAGCTGACGTCAATATTTGAGGAACTAGAAAAAGAATACGATTTGATCATAACGGCCATCGTAAATGCGCAAAAAGGTATTCTAGAGCCACATTTAATCAACCCAGTGCAAGTAGTTAAATACTTACAATTAATTAAAGATGAAATAAAAGATAAACAATTTCCGATAGAATTGTCTGAAGCCAAGGGGTACCAACTGATGAGAGTAATTGACTTAGATGTCTTTATTTCGGGAAGTATACTAAGTTATGTACTAAACATTCCGCTAGTAGATACTGAAATATTTAATATCTATAAGCTATGGCCCCTGCCAGTCGAAGTGAATCACAGTAAAAGATTATTTACGTATATAGCGCCTGAAAAAGAATTTTTGTTAATTGACGATGCAAAACGGCAATATGTCAAGTTAGATAACGATCAGTTAATATGTAAAAAGTTAGAGCCCACTCACAGCGTCTGTAAACAGACCTTTGTATTGCTTTCAACTTACGATCATGAGGTATGTGAAGCTCGGATGCTTCAACCTATAGTAAAAATCCCAAGTGATTGTATTCAGAAGTATATTGTATTAAATGGAAGTGTATGGACACAAATCAGAGGTAATGAGTGGCTTTTTGTAGCACCAAAAGACGAAGGGCTCACAGTATTGTGTAACAGTAATAAGCCCACAGATGTAATTATTAGAGGAACGGGAAAACTCAAATTTCTAAGTAAATGCAAGGGATATGGTGCACAAATATTAATTCAATCAGAACATACCATTAGGTCAAAGGTACCGATCAATGATATAGTTCCAAATCTAAATATGGATATAGATTGTTGCATGGTAAATAAGAAAAAGAGGAACATTTCGGAAATACCTCTATATTTACCAATCGAACCAGTGGTTCGTCAGTTAGATGATCTAACGGCAGCAGGGCATAAATTAGACGAATTAGAAGAGGAAATCACATACCAACAAAGAACATTATTTGATGCATTTTCATTAGACAGTATACCAATATGGGGGTATGCTGGGACGGGGATAGTAGTGCTGATAATAATATTCTGTGTATGTAGATATTGTAAATGTTGCCGAGACTGTTTTAGGTTTTTCTGTAAAGCCATAGGTGATGACTGTTGCACTAAGATTTGTGTAAAGAATAAGATTGTGAATCAATACCCTGACACTGGAATAGTTAGGTATCATACGGCTGGAATGAACAGTGACGAAAGTGAACAAATTACTTTTGGTCCTGTGAGAAGTCGGTATGTAACCGAAACTGGTAGTGCAGTGATAAGTGAACGTGTGCGTCACCCAGACAGATACTTAGAGTATGAACAAAAGAGACCATTAATGTTTTTGTCTAAAACTGACAAACGTTAGAAGGTATAATGAATATATATATTTTGTGGTAAAAGGTAAAAAAATGTTTTATGAAAAGAATAGGAAACTGTCCAGAAGGAAAATATGAAGTGGTACATTGTAAGAATTTTGATTTTGAAAATATTAATACATGTATGATGTATGTAAAATATTGTAATATTAGAATTGTCACTATTGTAAGGACAAGATGACGAAGAAATTGAAATATGTAAAACATTGTAACATGAATGTAAATCATTGTAACATGCATAAAGAATATTAATTAGTAAATAAAATAAGCAGCTCACACAGCCGACGTAGATACTAGAAAATTTTGCACTCTCAAGAGAGATTGCAAAATTTTCCCCAAGGGGGGGAGGTGTCGCGAAATAATCGCGGGAACACTTAGTTATGTTAAGTGGTGCAAGAAGCAGCAAGACAACGTAAGAGTATAGGCGTAGGAAAACGCCGTAGCGATACGAAACCGGAGAAACACGGGATGTTTGTAGGAGAGCAATATGTAGTCAACAAGAGGCAACGCGATAACATTAACAGTGGGGAAAGCAGAAGGTCGGAGCGAGGGTGATAGGGCTGCGTGTTGACAGCAGCGGAGGATTCCATTAACACGACCCGACCCGGAAGCCTACGTGACGGGAAACACGGAAGTTTCCAGAAGGGCAGATAGGACTGATGCAAGAACGTAAACAAGCGACCAACGCCACAGAATGTTCTAGAAGGTTAAGAGGACACAAATAATGTCGTCATTAAGAAGTATAAAAGAAGGTGGCTGGGCCACCGAGAGCCAGAGTAGGACCGACCGCCAGAGTGTGGGGTCGGAGCTGACCAGTGCAGGGCATGGCAGCTACTAGAGAGTAGGGCGGAGCAGTAACAGAGCAGGACTGTTAGATTAGGGCAGCAGCAGAGAGTAGGACGGAGAGACAGACTAGTGCAGGGCACAGTAGTCGCCGTCAGTAGTTCGATGCTCAGTAGCAGACTTCGATGCTGGTTTAGGACTTAGATGCCTCTGGAGTCCCATGGACGGTAGTCGTAGGGAAACTAAGCTGGTTAATCCCTATGGGAGATACTTTTCATACCAAGCCTATTTAAAGTTGATGCGGAGGATCCAGTTCCTGCTGAAGGAATTCCCTGAGTTGGAAATGTTGGAGGAGTAGTACCTTGTAGTCACGCACCTCCCTGGGATTTAGGTCTAAAAGAGATGTATGTCGGTCTTCGTGAGCTGCAAGCTTGGTCTTTGTAATTCCAGCTTGTATGAGTTTCTTTATTTCTATCAGTACCCTTCCACACCGAGTTCCCTTGTCTGAAAACCAAAATCCACTTATTTCTGAGACTTCTAAAAGCAGCCTTAGACAGTCTCACTTGAGCTCCCATCTTCCGAACCGCTCGCGGAAGTAAATAGCCAACCAGGACGCAACAGCTCAACAATGGAGTCTGCCCAATTATGTTCACCATATAGTGTTTAACTCACATGCAGGTCATCACTGTAAAACAAGTTGAAGTGAGACTCAGCTGAAAATACATGTTACACTCGGCACACCAGCGATGGCATTCATGTGCCCTCTGCTGTTCGAGGCATTGATTGTTTCTGGTCACTGGAAGCTGACACAATGTCATGCATGCCACCAATCCAGCCCTTAGCAGATGGCATTAAACTGTCAATGCAGACATGTTCACACTCATTGCAGTGCTTCAATATCACATCAACACTGTGGACATAGCTGTTGGTTGCGTCCACACAGACAGTATGGCGTCATCCTGTGCTGTGGTAAAATTCTGTGGTCTAGTACAGCTTTTCACTTTGTGTGACCCTCTGCCATCCACTGGTTCCTCATAAACACTACTGTCAGCAGTGTGCCCTGTACGAGCCGCAATGTTATGATACATCAAGCCTATTTCCCATAGAACAATCATTCCACCATGTCTGAACTCACTCGCATGCTGATATTGCACTCTTCATGTGGTAGTTGAGTGAAGCATACCAGCAACTCGCCCTTTGCGTGTTAGGTTCACCCCAACTGTGTTGTCCTGCTGTTGACATCTGTGAGCTTTTAGCTGGAGAAAGAAACTTAACTGATGATGTGTGGGGTGGTTTGAAATAATCTGAAGAGGTGAAATTGACTGGCATTTATTTGTGAACTCAGTGTGTAGTTAAAGTTAGTACATCATCAGTCTGTGGCAAAATGGTCAAGTGGATAGATAAGGATAGAAAGAGCGTTATGAAGCCTCTCTCTATGCTTATGAAGGGCGGAATTGGTGGTGGATTGATAATTAACAAACTTTCTAACCCCTTTGACCTAAAGATGCAACTTTCCTGTAGATTTCCCTAAGAAGAACTGCCTTGAGCACTTGATCATGACTGCAATCTGCACGGAGCCTCGGACAGCAGGATGCTGGCCTGTGTTGGTTAAAAATCATCAGGTGTAATGCATGGAAGGCTCTGATTGGCTAACTGAAGGTTACTTCTTGTAAGTTTGAAGTTGCTATGAGCCTCATTTCTCACACTAAAAATGCTGTCACAGGGTCCTTAGCTTGAGTCCTCAAGTAGCCGAGGACAAGGAGTAGGGTTCGAAGCATTCTCATGGGTAGCAGAGCTAATAACTAAGTAATTAAGGATTGTAAAGTAAACATTACAACGTCTAGGGGATCTTGAGGCACTGGGACCTGGTTCAAGGTAGGCACAACTGGAAGGTTATGTTGGAATACAAGCATTTCCTCTTCATTAGTTTGAAATTAAATGCTGCAACAAATTGGTTGTCATGATCTCACATTTCGTACTTGTGAGGCATTGTGTGAACACATGCTCAGACACAACATTCATCATTGCTGTTCCAAATATATTTTGAACAATCCCAAAGGCATTTAAAATGTCTACAC
Source organism: Vandiemenella viatica (assembly GCA_031002005.1). NCBI lineage: Eukaryota > Metazoa > Arthropoda > Insecta > Orthoptera > Morabidae > Vandiemenella > Vandiemenella viatica. The sequence goes on along the minus strand of CM061921.1, from coordinate 132,799,961 downwards.
AATCAAGGCAGTTACAATTACACATATAGAGGATTATAGAATATTTTGACATTTGAAATTCATTAGACATAGATTATTCTTGTTTTACAATCACATTTTATAATCCCTGTATCTTATAGTCCACTTACTTTAAATCGGGTTCTAAATTCTAAGCTAAATTTAGCTCTGAAATATCATGCTTATCTTGTTTTAAAATCAGGTATGACGACATTTAGAAACCAAATAAATTGGAAATGCAAAAAAGCAAAAGAAAAATGGCTAGAAGAAAAGTGTGAAGAGGTAGAAAAGGAAATGGTCATAGGTAAAGTAGATGTTGCATATAGCAAAATCAAACAGAATTTTGGAGAAATGAAGAAATTATTATTATTTCGTATCAGAAACATACAGTTACACAATTACAGTCATCAAATTATAATCGACCAGAACTTGGCCACTTCCAGTGCATTTTCTGAGGCATCATACAGTTCAGCTGCCGAGCAGGATGCTGGACACAGTTGACACTGGAGCATGTGCTGGACAGTCTGGTCCTCACCGCAGTCGCACTTGATATCACTGATCTCAGTATAGCCCCATCTTGCTAAATTCACTTTGGATCTGCCCACTCCTGATCTCAGCCTATTCAAAGATTTCCATGTCAACCATCCCTTGTCATAACCAGGTAGCAAAGATTCAGACACTCTTCCCCAGCCATGCGGAAGGGGAGCCTTAGCTTCCCATAGTTGTAACCTTGGCTTCTTCAGTTGTGTTGTAAGTTCCTGAGATATTCTTAGGAAACTTTTCCTGGACTTAAGTCTTTGCCTGTGAGGGATATACCCATATAGTGGATGAGATTTTTCATGGTTCACTTTCCTCCTTTCCTTGTTCACTGCTATTTCTCTTCGAACAGAAGGTGATGCTATTCCTGCGAGACGGTGGAGCCATTCGACTGGAGTTGATTTTAAGCAGCCTGTTATGATTCTGCACGTGTCATTAAGTGCAATGTCTACTTGTTTGGCATGGGTTGAACTGTGCCATACGGGACAGGCGTACTCTGCAGCCAAATAACATAGTGCTAAGGCAGAAGTTCTAATTGTTTCAGGTTGGCTGCCCCACTGCGATCCAGCCAGTTTTCTTATGAGATTGTTCCTACTGGAAACTTTCAGCTTGGAGTTCATGCAATGTTTCCTGAATGTAAGTGATCTGTCAAGGGTCACTCCTAGATATTTTGGAGTATCACAGTGTTACTAGTTCGACCCCCGACCATGTTACCTTTAACCTACGATTTGCTTCTTTATTCCTTAGATGAAAAGCACATACTTGTGTCTTCGTAGGATTTGGTTTAAGCTGGTTCGTGCTATAATACCTTGACAAATCTTCCAGAGCGTTGGTAAGGATGTTCTCCACTGATTCAAAGTCTTTGCTCTGTGAGACCAGAGCAAGATCATCAGCATACACGAAACTCCTGCATTTGCGTGGTATAGGCTGATCATTGGTATATATTTTAAACAATAATGGGGCTAGCACACTTCCTTGGGGTAGACCATTCTTCTGTGGCCTCCAACGGCTACGCTGACCTTAGAAGTCAACAAAGAATCTGCGGTTCTGCAGAAGAGTAGCAATGAACTCACTAAGAATAAAATTCCTGGTCAAATTGTAGAACTTGACTAGTAGTAGCTGATGGTTGACGGTGTCATACGCTGCTGACAAATCAACAAATACCACCCCTGTTACCTTACGAGCTTCAAATCCATCTTCTATAAACTGCGTGAGGTTTAGTAGTTGTCCTGTGCAATTTTTACCCGGGCGGAATCCAGCTTGTTCAGGAATAAGCAAAGGATCAACTACAGGCAACAGCCGGTTTAAGATCATTCTTTCAAGCAGTTTGTAGAGGTGACATAAAAGTGCAACAGGTCTAAAATTCTTTGGACTGTTTCCTTCTTTGCCAGGTTTAAGCAAGGCGATCACTCGGCTCTTCCGCCATATCTTTGGAATTTGACATTTACTCATACAGTTGTTAAAGAGCTGAAGCATCCACTTCTTTGTTGTTAGACCAAGTGCTTAATTTGTTCTGTCCTAATGTCATCCAGGCCTGCTGAACATTAAAGCTGTCTATGGGAAACCTCTTTTAAGCTCAGAATATAGAGCTAACAGATGGAAGGAATACATTGAGAAACTGTATGTTGGGGACGACTTGAACAATAGTGTAATGGAAAGAGAAGGTGATGTCGACATTGTTACTTAGGAGATCCTGTTTTGAGGACAGAATTTAATAAAGCTCTGAATGACTTGAAAGCAAACAAGGCAGTTGGAATTGATGAAATCCCTGCAGAACTTCTTAAATCCCTAGGAGAGGAAGGAATCGAAAGATTATTCAAGCTGATATCAAAAAGTTACGAAAAATGTGAAATTCCAACTGATTTTAATAAAAATATCATATTCACACTTACAAAGAAAGCACAAGCCGACAAATGTGAAAATTATCGCACCATTAGTCTAACATCACATGCTTCAAAATTACTGACCAGAATAATATACAGAAGGATGGAAAGGGTAGTAGAAGAGATAGTAGGTAAAGATCAGTTTGGGTTTAGGAAAAATCGCGGTACAAGGGAAGAAATTCTGTCTTTAAGACTTGAAGAGCGGATCAAGAAAAACAAAGATACTTATATGGCATTTGTTGATTTAGAAAAAGCTTTTGATAATGTTAGGTGGGACAAGATGTTCAAAATATTAGAGAAGTCAGGTCTAAAGTATCGAGATAGAAGAATATAAACTATATAAGAATCAAGTGGCTATAATAAAAGTAGAGAATCACGAGATACATGCCTCAGTTAAAAAGGGGTGAGACAAGGTTGTAGTCTATCCCCGTTAATATTCAACTTGCATATAGAAGAAGCAATGAAGAAAGTCAAAGAAAAATTTCTGTGTGGCATAAGTTTTCATGGAGAAAAAATCAGTGTGCTATGATTTGCTGATGACATTGTCTTGTTAGCAGAGATGGCTGAATATATTGAGAAGTTACTTAATGTCCTGAACAAAATACTTACGGAAAATTTTGGACTGAATATACATCAAAGCAAGACAAAGGTGATGTAATGTAGTAGAAATGATACCAATATTAGTAGATTAAATATAAAAATAGGATTGGATGCAATAGGTGAAGTAAGTGAATTCTGTTACAACTGATGGCCGAAGCAGGAATGATGTTAAAAGCAGAATAGCACTAGCAAAAAGAGCCTTCATGAAAAAGAGAAACCTTTTAGTTTCAAATATTGATCTAGGAATTAGAAAGAACTTTTTAAAACTCTTTGTGTGGAGCACAGCTCTTTATGGTAGTGAAGTATGGCCTTTAGGAATACCAGAAAGAAAGAAAATTGAAGCATTTGAAACATGGTGCTACAGAAGAATGCTGAAAATTAAGTGGACTGACAAAGTGAGAAATGAACGAGTTTTGGAAATGATGGGTGAGAAAAGAAGTTTGTGGAAGAAGCTTACAGAAAGAAGAGACAGGCTGGTAGGTCATATTTTGAGACGTGCTGGACTGGTTAATTTGGTTGTGGAAGGAACATTCGAAGGTAAGAACTGTAGAGGAAGACAGAGATTAGAATATATGAAGCAGATAATGGAGGAAGTGGGTTGTAAGGGGTATGTAGAAATAGAGGTTAGCACAGGATAGGAAGGGATGGAGGATTGCATCAAACCAATTGACAGACTGATGACAGAAAAAAAATAAAAGATTATGACTACGTGGATGGTCATATTTGTTCTTACGATTTGCTGTGATTTAACCCTTTCCTACCGGCTGTTGGAAAAAAAAAAGGAAATTTATAATTTCAACTATATATTTGTATAAAGGTACTTGAAATTAAACACACATATTTTTTTCAAATTTTTTTTTTGAACTCTAAGTGCTAATTACTAAGCCGGTACTTATAAGTACCGTCAGGGACTTTGTGTATCACATGATGTACAGAAATAGCAATTGAAATCAATTATGTTTGTATTGGTATGAAATGTTTGCCTCATGATATTTTAAAAAAAAAAAACATTCTTTTTGCTCATTTAGACACAAAAGACATTGTAGTGCAACATTTGGAATGATGTTTTGACTATATTTTCTTCATTCTACATACTTCACATCTTCATCTAATTTTTACAATTTAGGGACAGTGTATACCTCTGTTTCCCAATCTTACATCTCTCATTGTGGAATAGTATGACTTGTATTGTTTGAATGGATGAGGGCTTGGTGAAATATATATAGATGACCTTTTCTTCTTACCGATACCCTTCGTAGTCATCATACCTTGTGCAAAGGATCTTCTAAAAAAATTTACAGACTTTTTTTCAAATATCGGACCATTTATGTTACAGGCATTGACCAATACAACATCCAGAATTCCCAAAAACAATCTTTACCATGATTTCGGTAATCTTCTGTCAGCATTGCACAAAGTCATCAGCTGATCAGCAGTATCAACCCCACGTATGAAGGTATTGTAGTCCATGACGACTCCTGAGCATGAAATTGTCGACTTCAATCCATCTTTTTCTTTGCATATAACTAGTGGTGTAACAACAGGGTGGCAGGATGGGCAAAATGCTACGGGGCCTACTGCCGGAGGTGGCTACCGATGACCGGCCAGAGAGGCCCTCTGGTCCAAGATCCACCAGGTCACCAATCCAACCCGAGAGAGGGCCCATCTGTTGAAGTTGCCATTGACCCAACCAGTGTAGTGGAGTTTCACTGCTGCCATGAAAATTTGATACTAAATGTATGACCTTTCTATCCTTCCATCCAGTACCAAATACCTAGGTTTGTAAATTCATTGTCACAATCTCCTCTTTTTAGTTTTCCATCAGCAGATTGTTAGAAAGTCCCTTGCAGTAGGGTCTGATTTTCCCACAGACAAAAGTTGTTTAATTTTTTTAATAATGAAACTGATGAAAAATAAAGATAATACTAGATAACATCATCATTGCTCCAATTTTTCAGTCAATTCTAAGACCACTCTTTGACCTAATCTGAGAACATTCCTGTCATTTCTTCATTTTTGCCTTGATAAATTATAAACTTCTAAGAGAAGAGCTGATAAATTATAAACTTCTAAGAGAAGAGCTTCAATCAGAGCGTATTTCATACAAATATCCATTTGAAAATATCTAAAACAATGATAAAACCAATTGTATACTTTCTTAATCTATTGACCAATAATCTGTTTAAAACTACCCAGAACTCCCTGACGGTACTTATAAGTCCACGTTTGTTTTTCTAGACTATTTAGTAAAGAAACTAGAAAAACATATTTTATAGGTAAAAAATATATGGTTAAATGTTCAAACTAAAAAAGTAATAACAGAAATTGACACTTACCAAGTAAATTATCATCTAAAAATTCATTGTAATGTACCACTTGTTACTTTGGTCAGTATGCTGTCTAGCCCCAACTTAGAAAATTAATTTCTCGTTACTTTCATGCAGAATTTAAAAATAAATGTTGTCATTGTCTGACTTAATCATACAACAATACATCAACAGGCTTAACAATGCAGTGCGAATTATATGGTGGTAAATACAGTGGTACTTATAAGTACCGTCAGGGAGGAAAGGGTTAATCATGATTTTACTACCATAACCTCTGCATTTCACAAAGAATGTTGATTTTCCAGTGACTTGAAAGATAACTTCAGTGGAAAGTTTCAGGACCCACAAGCTCCTAGAATTAGACCATCTCTAGGCATTTGTCAACTGAATATTGAAGGAATAAGTCAAGCAAAATGTGAATGTCTTTCCAGACTTGCGCAGAAATATACAGTCGATGTCATTGTGCTCCAAGAAACTCGCACAGCAGATGAACTACAGATACAACGTAGAGGGAGAATACGGGGTTTTAAGTTAATAGCCTCTAATTTTCATCCCAAGTACGGCCTCACAACTTATGTCAGGAATGATTTGCCAAATTACCAACTCCTGTCAGTAAACTCTGATAATGACATGTATACCATCATGGCAAAAGTTGAAAATCTGATGATAGTCAATGTGTTCAAGCCACTTGAAACTTCTTCTGAAATTTTTGAGTATTATCCCATGTCGAAAACCTACAGAACTACTTAACATGTTGAGCAATAGATACTTTCAGATATACTCTGATAATGACAGAAGCAGAATATTTATACTAAATAATGGTTTACCCCAAGGATCTGTTTTAGCACCCCTCTTATTCAGTTTGAATACTCATGATTTACCGTAAACATCTTCAAGAAAATTTACTTACGCTGATGACATTTGTTTGGTGAACCAGAACCCCAACTTTTCTGATGCAGAAACAACTTTATCTGCTGACCTGGAAAAGTTAGATGACTACTTCAAGAAATGGTGCCTCCATCTAAATCCTCAGAAAACAGTTATTTCAACATTTCATTTACTCAACAGACAAGCATACTATAAACCAGAAGTTAAATTCAAAGGCCAACTCTTGCCTTTTTGCGGCACACCAAAATAGCTGGGTATAACACTGGACAGAACTCTAACTTTCAAAGAGCATCTCTCAAACGTGGCTGCCAAAGTCAAAACGAGAAATAATAATCTCCAAAAGCTTACAGGTACTTCATGGGGAGCCAGTCCTCACATTCTAAGATCCACAGCCTTAGCTCTGTCATACTCTGTTGCTGAATACTGCTGCCCATCCTAGATCAATAGTGCCCATACAAAGAAGATAGATGTGCAACTCAATCAGGCAATGAGGATAATTACAGGATGTTTTCATAGTACGAACACCATATGGCTTCCAGTTCTATGCAACATCTCACCCCCAACACTAAGAAGATCAGAAGCTCTCTTAAAAATCTGGAAAAATATCCTGAAGAACCATCAGCTGCCTATACATCAAGACATTATTCAAGCAAAACACCAACGCTCGAAATCAAGAAAACCACCATGGCGCACAGCAATCAACCTTACAGAGTCCCCTTTCAACATCAGCAAACTGTGGACAACTCAATGGGAGCAGTCATCAGTAGTCAAAAAAAATCTAGTTGAGGACCCCAGAGTAAGGTTACAAGGTTTCGATCTCCCCAGGTGGCAGTGGAGAATCATCAATTGGATTTGAACAGGACAAGGCAGATGTGCCTACTTATTACACAAATGGGGCTGGGTAGATTCTGCAAATTGTGACTGTGGAGCCACCTTACAGACAATCAATCACATCGTTTCTGGCTGTCCTCTTCGGGCCTACAAGGGAACTATGGCGGAAATCCATGATGCGTCGATCAGTGTAGTTGACTGGATTAAAACATTAGATCTCGAGATATGAAATTGTACAAGCTTGTGATATGTACGTTTCCTATTGTGTACCTTGTTAAATAATCATATGAAAAATAAATAAATAATTATTGTGTTGGATTGTTGCACCTTCCTCATGAGGAACTACAAAAATCCATTTACTGTGACTGACTGCTGTCCAGATACTGTCATTAAGAACTGCTATTTTCTTAACACAATCATTAGGAATCAATCCTAATGGCTGAAATAGTCAAAACTTGCATATAGAGTTATGATATATTGTTTGTAACACAAAGTTTTGCTTACATGCACTCGAGTCTGAAGTTATTTGTTTACAACTTAAATGGTCATTGTTTATTTTCACATATAAATGCTGCAAGTGTCAATTAGAAGATATGAATGATCAGGGAGCAGATAAAAGTGGGGACCATTGTCATTTATAGATCCAAAAAGGCAGCCACACTTACTAATTTCTTCTCAAACCCATTTTCAATATGAGAGGTGAGTGTGAAAACCTGGTCATTAAAACTTCTCCCTGGCCTAAATCCTACTTGTTCTATGGGAATGTGGTTATTAATCACTTCAGAAATTCTATTGTATATCAGGCACTCAAGGGGTTTGTATGTGACACTTAGAAGTGCTGTTGGTCGATAATTTGCCACTTTTGTAGGGTCCTTATTTGGTTTCAATATGGCTAGTATTTTTGTTTTCTTTTTTGTTGTGGGCCTGGCTAATAGTAAGCCATCTAGAAGAGAGCCGGCACACAGCCGCGGTCCAGACCTCGTCTGAGCCTGATTGAAGCACTGGCCAATGGGAGAGCAGTAGAAATTCTCTCCAGCAACGTGCTGCTTATAGGAGCCAGGACTCGCTCATGAGACATTTTAGTCTTGTAACTTAATATGACAGCTAACCTGATGAAGGCAACGGAGGTAGTTGTTGAAATGTTGTCAAATAAAGAATTTAATAAAGATATTATCTAGCAGAATACCCGTGTTTATTTCATACAAATGCATTTTTGTCATACCTTCTAATAAAACTATCTGGTTTCAGCTTACTGCTGCCAATGTATAATTGAAGTGTGATGGAAGAGTTGTAACTACTGAGAGTTGTTATTTATTTAGTTTTAGAAAAGTTAATCATTCAGTTTCTACGGCATCTATCCTTGATCGATAATACTGAATGTCAGCTTCATTGACAAAAGCTCATCCAAGGGAATAAGTACAAATGGCTTATAACATTCAATACAAGTAAAGCTTAAATTAAGGTTGTGTGTGTTTTTTAAAGTATATCATAGTGTCTGGGTAAAAGTGTTTCCTATGTTATGAAGTCTTTTAATTTTAGGTGTATAAATCTATGTAATGTCTGCATTGTCATTACTGAGCTGTATAAACATAGGGCTTGTCTGGAAAATATTACAAATAACTTTGTATTCGAAGCACCCACAGGTGTCTTACACTCTTAGGATGGAGTTGTCTCTCATATTATTTGGATGGTGTGTGGTATTTGGAGCCATGTGTGTGCTATGTTATTTATGTGGGCTTATCTTTTTCAGCAGAGTGCTCGTGGCTTTGTATGGGAGACCAAGGCGCTCAGCTATCAGCTCCCACTAGGCAACCATTGTAAATAGTTTCACTTATCTTTGATGTCAGTGGGGACCCACCTGATCATGTGTGTTTGTTGATCAACAGTGTGCGGCACATGACTCACATTGTTTAGCCCTTATTTCTGTTCTCCCTGCACCTTTATACATAATTTCTTCTCTCAGGCCCAATCTAATCAAATTATTCTCCTTTTGGGGATGAATTCTGTTTAGATGTAGAAGGTTTCTGTGACTTTATCTGCCTGTTGGTTACCTAGTGTTCCTTTATTAGCCCTAATGTCGTCTCTGATGAAACATTGGACTGTGCTGAGCACTAAGGTTTCATGTGTGATGTTTCTCATGTTTGCCAGTAACCTTTAGGATGTGCTTGACTTGTGTTTTGTTGTTGTTACTGAATTTTATGTAAGTTTTTGCATGCCATGTGGTTTTGTCTATTCTGCTTAGGTCTTTGGTTCCTACCTTCCTGATTGCTGGAAGGAAAATTTCATGTTTGGTGTTTCTGCTTACCATAAGAACATGCCTGCTGAATTCTAGTGTGTACTACTATGGTTCTTTTTTTTACTTTGCGACTGTTTTTGCATTTTATTGACATTGGCACAAGATGGCCTTGTAGATAAACTGCCTTGTTCCTATAATTTATTTCAGTCGCATGTTTCCTGGCGAAATAATCCCTGTTCCATTATGTCGACAGGTTCAGAAACTACTTGAAATTTATGAGTAATGTAAATGTTGTCTTTCAAGTATAATTTCAAATTAACTGTCCCACATGATTTTATTGAGAGCCAATACCCTTAATGTATATGACTTCTTTTTTTTTTAAATAAAAGTCTTTGTCATATGAACTTTGTGGAGGCCATGCCAGCGCACATCTCGGTGCCTGCCACCAGCCTTTCCAGCGATCAAACAGTCCATTCACAGTCCAACTTGCAGGAACTACAGTGATCCCATTTTCTATAAAAACTCTTGATGGGCCGTGAAAGGGGTTACAGGACTACGTGTAGGACGTGTTAGATGTTGTTGGTCTCCCAGACAACAAACATGGGTCCTTTGTTATCCAACAAATTATTGCATTGGATCATGCTTGGAGGAAACATCCTATGAATGTGCAATAAGGACCCATGATGTGCTGCAAGCAAGTACGAGTGGAAAGGACTGCTTGGAATATTTTCTTGGACCCCTTCTATTAGCATGAATGGTTGAGCGCATCCTATGGTAGTTCTACATGGATGTCCTATAAGTTGGGCCATGAAAGTTCAAATTTGTAAATTCGTCACTTAGGTAGTAACACATTGTTACTTTTATTGCAAGATCGTCAGAAAAACAACCACGTTGTTAGCTAAGTGACGATGGGCTGAATCTCTTATGAAGAGAAAAGAATAATATATATTGCAATGTAAACACATCTGCTATACATCCACATGCGGATGTGGTTGCAAAAGTGGATGTAGGATTTCATGCAAAAATTCTGCATTTGCGAATGTGGAGCTCTGTTACATCCCTACAGTCCAGTCACCCAAAAGAGGGCACTGCTTGGCTTCTGTGCAATCTTAATCATTTACTATGGTTGCACTGTTCTACATATCAGATTTTGGAGTGATTCAGACCATTGCTTGTAGGTGTTGCAATTTTCCAAAACATTCATGTATTACTTGCAACAGAGCAATCTGCTTGATTGTAGATCAGATACCATAAATTGGTTAGGCACATTGGTCTTGAGTCTGAATTTGGGTTTTTGCTGGGTGATCTATTTACATATCTGCAGAATTTTAGTGCACTTATTATTAGTTTAACATATAGTTTCCTGTTCAGTTGTATTATACAACAGTTTTAATAAATAATTTTGCTGATATATATGTAATTATATTCTTTGACCTCTTCCCTTGGTGTGGTACTGGACAAAATAGCCTGATGACAGTAGAAATGATACATTCATGTTGCTCATGTATGTAGCCTCCTTTACATTTAAATTTCACTTCTTACCTTGCAGGGCAATAGAGCATATGATAGTGAACGATATGATGATGCCATCAGCATTTACAATCAAGCTATCAGGTTGTGCCCAAATTATGCCATTCTTTATGGTAATAGAGCTGCAGCATACTTGAAGAGGGACTGGTAAGAAATTATTTACATACCATAATGTTATTGTGACTTTAGTGTTGAATAAGTGTTTAAGGGATTAAACTGATACTGGGGTTAGGATATCAGGTCATACCCTCAACTATTAGATTCCATGCTCCACTTTGTCTGATAAAGAAAATATGCAAACTGTTGACCGTAGTATACTTAGGATAGTCCAACTGCAATTTAAATTGGTCACCACAATCCTATTTAGACCTAAGGAGAGAAAGGTAAAGTTGTAAAAATGAAAGACTGCACTCTTCAGATAATAAAGTTTCTGTATTCCTCAAAGTTCACTGAAATTCACGTATTACAGTTGGTATAGGCAATCAGACTATTCTTCACATGAAAATTACAGATTATGAAGCTAGAACAGACCGAACAAATCCCAAGTAGAAAATTTTGAAGTTATATCATAGATATTCACACGCGTGCCAATGCTCAAAACTTAATATGGCGGTTACAACATGCAGTATGGTTCACTTCCTAGTCCAGTTACCCATAAGGCATAGCGCCTTGCCGCGAGAATTAAAGCTATACATCTTAACACATCAATGCTTCCCTGACAAAAGGCCAAGACGTCAGGCCTGCAAGCTCTTTTGTGGATTAGTACCTTAACCACACATGTCAAAAAGGGTTAAATGAAAATATTTTAACTGAGTCTCCTAAAAAATTCACAGTGTATAGAGTGACTCCTCAGGAATGTTTCTTGTTAAGTGGGCTATGGCTCTAAAGTTTCTCAAATCACCGTAAAACTTTAATTGTGTTAGAAAAATGGTACTGTTATTTTGACTAGCATTTGTTCTTCTGGGATATTGTGCAAAATATGTTAAATATGTTTGAATATCTTATTTAAACCTTACATATCTGCCCTCTCCGAGGAGCTATTTAGAATTTTTATACGTTAAGTACTTTAAAAGTTATTGACCTTTGAAATTCTGAGGTGGTGAATGATGTAATCTGCCATTGTGCAAAAGTAATATTTTCTTATTTACTGTTTGTATCAAGAGTGTGTTAGCTTCAGAATTTTTCTGTAATTTTATTATTCATTTTAAAAGTGGTTTTGTTTACTTAGATGGTCTTAGAAGCTCACAATTTACTTTAAAAGTTGGCATGTTTTCCTTCACAACGTAATTTTGTTTAAAACTGATTTAGTGTTTATTAAACTGTGTGAAATGTTTTAAAACTTTTATATGTATTGCAGTGTTCTCTATTATTACTCAAAATGTACTTATTCACTCCGAAAATTACTGAAATCGTGTTATTATGGTGTGTTAACAATGCAAGGATGTTCAACGAAGTTTTAAAATTGTTTTCTTTATTTATATGGCCTGAAACTATTGGTTTTTAGTAAATTTTACTTTCTTTCGGTTTATTATTATTTTAAAAATACTTTACTGCCTCGAAAAGTGCTGAGAAAAAACACTATGGTCACGTAACCAAAACTGATTGTTTACAATTGGGATAACTGAGGATTTCACTGATTTAGGTAAGTTTACAAGCTGTTTACTATTATTAACTGTTTATTTAGGGCTATTATTACATGTTCAATTGTGTTTTTGCCTTTAAAATGCTTTCTGCTCTGAAATGAGCTGCATTATTAGCTTCTACATGAATTGCTCCTCCCATATCCTGTACTAACAAGGTTTAAGATTTTACAATTTCTAAAAGGTTTACCCCCTTCCCTATGCCTTATAGCCAAGAAAGGTGGAATTTAACCAAATTCTAAGGTGCTTACAAGTGGAGGAGAGGAAATGGTGATTCTTGCTTACAACTTGTAACCATAAGAATAATCAAATCCAAATCACTCCATCCAAATGCTGGGATGCTTCCTTCAAAAGGCAATGGCCGAATTCCTTCATGTTCCTTGTCCCCAGCCCCATCCTGCCTCTAATGACCTTGAAAAGGCATTAAGCCATAAGTAAATCAATAAAAAATAATAGTCTTCTGCAGAAAAATGTTATAAACTGTCTAGGCAGTCATAACCATACGAAATCTATTCTTGTTATTGTAAAATAAAGAAACAAGAATGGTTTGGAAATTCAAATGGTTCATCAGCAGGATATTTTGGGTCATCAATTCTTGTTGTAAGTCGATTGCTGATATCTTTCAAACTTGAGTTATGATGATGGCAACTTTCTTCAAGTAACTAAGTGAACTGATGCTACTGTTTGTAGTCTAACACTACCAGTGAAAAAGTAAAAATTTTGTGATGAACTGCATTGGAAAATTGTCGTGATGCCAACATTATCTAGCACCAAATGATACCTGCAGTTTCTTGCCTTAAATGATCAGTTTGTTGACCATAAATATTAGAGTGATAATAATTCCCATATAATAGTGACCAAGTGTTTTAGCTTGAAAAGTGTGCATTTCTTGGCTAAACACTAAGAAACTAGTCCTCTCAATTTTGAAGTGTCTCAAGGACACTTTCCTCTGTCACCATACTGTTACCCTTATCTCTATGTGCAAAAGGGAGAGAGTGCCTGCTGACAAATTTGCTCATGCGTAAATGTCCTCACAATGTATGTGAAACAATATTTTGCATCTCACGTGAGGTTTCCTTTATTAAAACTGAATATTTTGATTACTTGCCATGAGCATCATGAATGAATCATATATCTTAGAAGTTACTTGTTTAACCAACTACAATTTCATATCTTAATAAAGATATTGTAATTGGATAAAGGAAACAAAGAAACTGCCGCGAGGCACTGAAAATAAGATAGGATAGGGAAAATAAACAGATACCCATCACTTACCACAGATGAAGGCAGGAGGGCGAGACACGTAAAATCACAAAAACAAAAGAATTACACAATATTTCGACACTAATCTTACTCATGTAGGAGGCGAGACATATGGCAGGGGGAAAGATGTGGTCACATCCGAGCCCGCCACATGAATCACTAGTGTCGAAATATTGTGTAATTCTTTTGTTTTTGTGTTTTTACGTGTCTCGCCCTCCTGCCTTCATCTGTGGTAAGTGACGGGTATCTGTTTATTTTCCCTATCCTATCTTATTTAAAGATATTGTAATGTATTCTTGGTTATAACTACAACAATACTACATTGAAATTTGCCAATTGCCTACCTGCCCACAGCAGTCATCTGGGAAGGGTAGGTATGGGTGGGGGTAGTGAGGTGAGGAGTAGGACCTGGGGAACATAACCCTGAACTGCCTGTTTAGGGAGAATGGAGTATATTGTTAAATGCTTCGCTAACCAAGCAAACAGTTGAAACAGATGGCAACAATATTTCACTTGGGGAATTTAAGTAGTTTGCAAGATAAACAATCGTATCACTACTATCTGAAAATTATTTTAACTATTATCATTACAGTATTAAGCTGCTCATTTATGGTCAAGTCACCTAATGCCTCTTTATCATTGTAAAATCTATTTCTGCCTAAATATTTTTGAGGACCCCAACTAGACAAATGATAGTCACATTGCGACAAATCCAGACTACAGATGGAAGATCCAGATTTGTCATGTGTAGGCCATCCAATTTTTCTTTCACAGCACCAGAGCAGTGTGGGGCTGAGTGTTATTGTTTAGGACACTACGGGTCAGAATCTTGCATTTTTTCAATCAATGAGCTTCTCAAAACTGGCCTGACAGTTCACAGCAGTACCAACTATCAAAAGTACATCTTTCAAGCAGAAAACTGATGTATATAGCGATCATGAGAAGCTTGCCAGTGGACAGGAGCTGCTTACTCTTTTCATAATAGAAGGTTTTTTTCCCCATTGTGCACACAATCTATGCATAGTTTCTTTTTGTTGAACACTACTCTATTTCTGTAACAATTATGCCTTGTGTACAGATGAACCTCCTATTCACTTATCATTATATGTCAACAAATTACTGTAGAAACAACATATAAAGGCCTTTATAGTACTAAAGAACCCATGCCAACTACTCACTGCTGTCCCATACTCAAGCATCAAATTATTCTGTGTGTGTGTTTGAAAATTCTCGTTTATATTCAATCAGGCCTCGTAACTTATCACATAGCGCTGTTAGAAAGTCTATTTAATAGATTTCCACCTAATTTTTTCCCAGTGCTGGAAGTACATCTGCTTCAATTTAGATGACTGCGGAAATTTAATTGTTTCTTAGCTTTTTAAGTAATATCAACAGTTACTTGTAGATTTAAAAGATTTATTATTTTTTGAGGCAGTTCAGAAAATATCTGAAATTGCTTTCATGTTGTTTACAGGGAAGGAGATGCATATGCAGCCTTACGAGATTGTTATTCTGCTCTTGCAATAGATCCAGACTATTTGAAAGCCCATTTCAGGTTTGTTTGTTTGAGCTAATGGCTTTGTCTGAAGTGCTTCTGATAAATATCAGTTGATAAATATATTATGTTGCTTAGAATAAACACTAGTGAACTGTAGCAGCGTAGATGTTTATTTTCTGTATTTTGCAGAATGGCAAAATCTCTCCTTGAACTGCACTGTCTAGATGATGCTCTTAAATGTATGACATTATTTCAAAATAAGTTTCCTAGTCAAGCAAATGAACCTGCTTGTATAGCTCTATTACAAGCAATACATTTTTTAAGGGATTTAGCTGCTGCAGAAAGAGGTAACTACATATTTTTTCTTGTAATTGTGTTTTGTTGGAGTTGCTTATTAAGTAGTTAATTTTCTTAAGGCATCTAAAATATTTTTTTTGTATAATTTCTTCTATTAAATGAAAAATAACTGATCCATGTAGAACGGTCTACTGATAAGAGTGTGAGCTCAGTTCACATTTTTCCAGTGTTGTTCCATACTTTTATGCCATCCTTAGAAAATAATTTTTTAAGGATATAAAAAGTTAGGTAATAACCCATGTTAGGCCATCATCTGACTTTGAATGGGTGTCAAACTTTTTAGTGTTTGAAATTAGATAGTGACATAATCTTGCCCATAGAAACTTCTAACTGAAATCCATACTGGTGAATTGCAGCCAGGGTAGTTAGAGCTCAATTGTAGTGGGTGAGCTGTAACATAAGGGCCTTGCATATGGAAGGATGCTGGTTTGAATTCTCATCCAACCATCCAGATTTCAGATTTTCATGGTTTTCTGATTTTCCAAGTAAACACTGGGATGGTTCCTTCAAGGCCAAGGCCGAATTCCTTTCTGTTCCTTCCCCCCCCCCCCAGTCCTTCCCCACCTCCAATGAACACAATGTTGATGAGGTGTAAAATCATAAGAAAAAAAAAATCCGATACTTGTTTTTTAATGATGTCTCTTCCTATTTTCCTTGATAGTTGTGCTGTTGCTTGACAAGGTAAGCTTAAAATATCTCCAGTATAGTTTCACGCTTTTTGAAAAGATAAATCTAGAAGTAGTACCACTACAGCCTTACCAGCACACCTTTCCTCATTTCCATATAGGCAGCAGTGCCATGGGCACCATATCACTCTGTCCTATATAAACGTATTCCTGGGCCATATGGAACAACGGTACCTGAACAATAATTCATTCAAACCTCTTTTGTGCTTCAGATACAAAGAATTTTTGTGATCTGAATTCACAGTGAAAAATCTGCTAAATTTTTTCAGGTCTTTAAATTCTATCAACTTTACTTGGACATACTCCCACACACTTCATCTTTCTTATGTGCCATACTTTCCTTGAGTTAGACACATCTGTTCCAGTGAAATCTCTCTTTCCAGGTACTCCCAGAACCTATCACGATCTCTCATTTCCTGCTGCTGCACCCCTGACTTTCTACAGAAACAAATATATCATGCTACAACCCATTCTTCACACAACTATTCCAACCTTAAAACTTAACTATAACTTCATTTTCATCATCCAGTTCTCTCCTGGGCTTGATTCCATTTACTTAAAGCTTCATCATTGGCATGACTTCCTATGTCCCTTCCCAGAAATGTACATCCTTCTCCACAGAATCCTATGCACTGCCCCAGTAGACCATCCAATCTCAAGAAGATATAGATACACAGATACTCACTTTGTAACTCTCCTTAATTGCCATATGGATCATTCCCATGCATCATGCAATCTGCTACCACCACCTACTCCGATCTGACCACAAGGGATACTTTCCCCATCTTTGGACATGTATACACTACAGCACACATATCAACTCACTTGACTCTGCTGTGCCAGTTCATATATAGGCCTCAACATGAACAAACTTTCCATTAGACCATATGGCCACAGGAAAATAGTTTATTCCAGCATCCTAGACCATCCAGTGGCCTCAATCTCCGAAAGACCCTTGCAGTAGGCTCGGCATTTGTTATTACATATTAATACTCTTATAATTTATAAATCTTATTTTAATGTTTTCTATTGACATTTATATCGTCTCACATTCTTACTGTGATGTTCTCCCACTTCCTATGATAATATTTCTCAAATAATTATTTGTTCAGTTTTTTCTCACCTCCTTTCACTACAATCCCAGACCCTCAAACATTGCTACCTGTGTTCCCCATTGATTCAGTGTGTGTTGGTGTGATCATATCAGACCTCCCCACTACTTTTCCCATCTGTTTTTAATAATAATGTTCAATACCAAAATGTTGTGTTGGTTTTTTTGTTCATCAAGCACAGCCACCATCATCTATGGGAAATGTTGTGCCTAATTTCCCTATCCTTCCTTATTCTAATTAAAGTGTTTTTCTGCTCATTATTATCATTTGTGAATAAACGAAATATACATGAAACAAAAGTGCTATAAAGCAAATAAAATAAATGTTTGGATTGGAGAATAACCACCGCTTACCAAAGTTGAGGATTGCGGCGGCATCGAAACACAGACAGACATGTACACACATTTAATGTTGAAAATTTGGGTTTATATCTTTTCTTGAACAGTAGAATTGGGTAGCTGCCAGTCTCCACAATGCAGCTACCTCACACTATTGTTGGAGGAGGAATATAAACCCAAAAATTTCAATGCTAAATGTGTGTACATGTCTATCCGTGTTTTGACACCACATCAACCCTTAACTTTGGTAATCAGACATTAGACTCCTATTAAAATGTTTATTATATTTATATATTAATCATAACCATAAATACAAATATACCTCATACATTGTATGAGGAGCAATCTTTCTATATCAGCCTTGAATAATAACACTCAATGAAAATTGTTTTGCTACATTATTGGTACAGACATCGTCTCCTCCAATTCCATTTTTCCAACAATTTTTGTATCTTCCCTCTATGCAGATACTCCTTTTGCACATTTTCTTAAATTCTGCTGTGTGTGAAAATGGTCAGCACCACCTCTCGCGGATGTATCATTGGCTGCTTGCCAGTCTTTTCCCAGTCTGGTTTTGACTGCTAGTCTTCCGCTACAATTTTCAACATTTTCATTGCTGAACTCTGATGTCAAATGGCTGCAGGAAAATAGCCCACCTGGCTATAACATTGAGGGTCTGGTTTTAAATATGCCTTAAATGTCAACGCAGCAAAATAAATAGAAAATGTTTCAAATCTCATTTGGGTAATATCAACACCTGGTCTCCTTCAAGGTTCAACTTACAATGGCTGTTATGCTGAAGTTCCCATTTATTTTCTTGCTGCTGTAAACAGGCCTTTAAAACTGGCATCACAGTGCAAAAAGTTTTGGTAGGTCTAGGTGCATGTACGTTCTCCAGGAACGTGAGTTTAATTGATCTGAATGGGACACCTTGGATCATAGTCCAATTCCATCATTTCTCTTTCTTCAGTAGGTTGTACAGTGAATAGCATCTTGTAAAGTTTGTGATATTTACTTGATAGTAGGTTCAAACACCTGGAAACCCGTGCAGTTATTATAGTTCTGTAGGACATGGAAACTATTCAGTTTCATACACCTTTTCCCTTTAAGGTGATATTCCTTCAGCGCTGATGGGGTGTACATAACGTGGCCTTAGCTGTATGTCCTTTGATCATTTGCTGCCTCTTTGTCCCCCCCCCCCCCAAATTGTCTGCTTTTCATTCGATTGCTTCAGCTTGTAAATAGATTTTACCATAGCTTGTTGTTGGGTTGTCTTTCCATGGTGCCACCTCTCCCATGTAGTTTGCTTTGGTATTGTGGCTGGTGATTATTATTCTGATACTGTCAGTGGTTACACTCTCTTCAATGACTTTGATTGGATACAGTGTTCTGGTCATACCTTGCTGGATATTTTCAGTAATGACTCGAACCAATTTGGATTAGATTTCTTTGTTTCCCCAGAAAATGCTCTAACATTATAATGGTGACAGAGTTTATCAGGAATCACATTTCAGGAGGAAAGTGTGGGCTAAGTGCTGGATTGATAGTTCAGCTCTGTATTGCAATAATACGGCCAATAGTGATGCATATGTGACCATATAATTGCTCTGCCTTGCATCATATTTTCCTTGATAAAGTTTGAGCTGACATTGCAGTGGTGTGCTATAAGTAATATTTATGAGAGAAGAGCCCTTTAAACTCTTTATACATTGAATCAAGAGAACAGGACACCACAGGACTTTTCCCCAGATTCTAGTACATGCTGTGTAAATAATGTTTTTGGAGCTACTAGAATGTTCTTTATGTTGAAGCTATTCTCAAAATCGCTGATACAGTGTACTCCATTATGAATCAAAGCAATCACTTTTCCAAAACTGATACATTTTACAACTACATCAACTTGGAAAATGCCTTGAGTTTGAGCCAATGCAGGGTTCCCTTTTTTTAAGTATTTTAACTGAGCTCAATTGTTCCACTATTGTAGTTAATTTTCTTTTATAACTTTAAGGGTTTTAGACAATACTGTGTTGTCAGTCATAACATAAACACTAAAAGTTGAAACTTCCCTTTCTACTGTCACAACTTGTGTATCGAGATTCATTTGTGATTGTTCTAGTTGCTCACATCTTGTAACCAATTGAAAAAAAATAAATATATATATATATATACGTGTGTTGTATCCCAAATATTTCCCTATGCATACTGGTCTGGAAACTACAAATTTGCTATCAATTTCCAAATGGAAATTAGAAAGCTGATTTTGCAACTTGTTGCTTAATGCATCTTGCTTTGATTTCAAGGAGCAAATTGTTATCTTACTGTCTGAAACTGTGAATTCATTTGTGCATGGATGATGTTTTGTGCTTTGATATAGTCAGTCTGCAAGTTATTAGTGTGTGAATGTCGGCTTGTTTTTCCTTGACAAAGCTGATGTATTAATTTATTTTGACCTAGTTGTAGGATTTCATTTTGATTTGATTTGTAGAACTAGAAATTGGTGTAGTGTCATTGAACCTTGTGAGATTAGTTCACTCACCATGTTCTTTTCCTATTTAATCTGATTACTGCTACTTTCAGGAACAGCCATTACAGGTTTGCTGTCTAATCTGATAGCACTGCTGTATCCAATTCACGTTGGATTAGTGTTTCTCTATTGAGCACTGTAAGAACAAATTCTCTACTATTGGTTTGGGCTTCTAAATTATCTCCATTGTCATCTGCATGTTTCTGTAATCAACAGTGGGTTTCATTATTTGTTTGATTTTATCTGCATCTCCCAGTGATTTTCTTTGATATCAAGTACCTAAATTAAATGTTTCAATTTCAAGAAGTTGTTTAAAATTGTAAATACTTGACTACCATCCATTTTAACATTTACCCAATAACACCAACAAAATGAAAGAAGTGTGCCATGGATCATCTGTTTCCATACTGTCTTTCATAATATCCCATGTAGTACCTTTATCACAACCACAAAATGTTCAACATACAGAGTAGACATTAACAGCACTGATTAGTGGAACACACATGTATATCATATCGGCATGCTGCAGAATCACTGTATCTGTAATTCAAGGTTAGTACTCAACATATTTATGTGCACAATTGTAGCCACATACCATCCAGTCATCAATACTATCACTGGAACATAAACAGAGCACACACACAAGAAAACATCAGATAATTAAAAAATCCACTGTGGGCATGTAATTACTTTGTATTAAACTTTTCAGAGCCCCACATTGAGATGACATTGAATTCGTTAAATGTTTTGGTCAAAGAAAATAATGTGTCTACCAAAGATTAATAATAGTAATTATTACAAAGTTAGGTTCCATTGGATTAATTTCCAGACATTAATAAATGTGAAATAAGATATTTAACCAACATTATGACTAATAAATCATATCAAGTGGAAGTAACAATCTGAGGATAATATTACTGCTATAAATAAAACCCAAAGGTATTTATCAACAGAATTATAAAAATCATTTATTCACATATTCCAAAATCAATGCATATGAAGTTTTTGCTGAAAACAGATAAAAGGAAAGAAACAAACAGTCTCTTAGCTAATTACAATTGTAATCATGTAGAGCATGAGACATTCTTATGACGTGAGTCAATGAGGTGGTTACACGGTTTTACATTGGTTTTGATGAATTGTGGTTATAAAACCATAATTACCATGTGATTGATGCAGCCAGTGAAGAAGCATCGATCTGCAATGGAGTACCACCATTGCAGCTAGTTTTTGATCAACCTTATCATTTATGTGGCCTGGCGAGAGGCATCGGATGTCCGAATGGCTCCCATCTGCTGATAGATAGTAGTGTTGTTGTGAGGGACATGCTAAAACTGCTTTACTGTGTAAATTTGCCTCTGAAAAATTTAGAAATGGCTGCCACTCGTCTTGACATAAACCTCAGGCGAGGAAAGGTTTAATAGAATTCATAAATGAAAAGAGATACTATAGATTCAAGTTCAACATTCAATATATTCTTCAAATAGTTTAAACACTCATTACAGTTGAAGGCAATTGAACAACTTCTTTACCAAAATGATTGCAGAAAGACAGACCAAAACCCCTTTTGAAGATATTCAAAGTTACATGTTATTTATTGAAACCGCATTGCAACCCATTAAAATATCAACATGGCCCCCGCTACACGTGGCTATGTCCAAAACAACTTCCGGCCTTCCTGACCCAAGCACCTCTCACGCTGAACAGAGCAGCACATCCTTATGCTCTGGTAAACCAACTGCGACTGCCTCAAAATGCCGTGTCTGTCACCTATATGTTCATCATTTTCCTACTAGGGTAACCTTCCGCTATGCAACATAGTTCTCCAAACTCGGGAAATACAAACTATAGACAAGAAATCTTCTCGGGTTTGCAGCCGGATTTTAATAAAATCCGGCTACAAACCTGAAAAACCTCAAAACTGCACTATGTCAATGACTACTATCAATATTTTGGGTATGTTCTATCAACTGAACCACCATAGATATAATGTGTAAAGTGTATGTGTTAGACGCAAATTGTAATGAAAGTGTTACAAACCGTGAAATCAGAACACAATGTAATGAAACACATAATATAAATAAGTTATCTACAGTTACTGACACCGAGCGTGGTGGTGTAACGGCTAGCGTTCTGGCCTCACATTCGGGAGGACAGCGGTTCGAATCCCCGTCCGGGCATCTAGATTTGGGTTTTCCATGGTTTCCCAAATCACTCCAGGCAAATGCCAGGATACTTCCTTCAAAAGGCCATGGCCGAATTCCTTCCCATTCCTTGCCCCCCATCCTTTCCCGTCTCTAAAGACCTCGCTTTTAGAGAGACATTAAGCAGATTAAAAAAAAAAAAAGTAACTGACATACTTAAAGAATACCCTGAATTTATCAGGAGACTTCAAATATATGTGATGTCTTGTAAGGGTTTATATCAATGTATGATATTGAACACGCTTTATTGACATAACTGATATCACTCTCATATATGACTGTAAATAACAAAAAGTTCAATCATATGATCAGGAGATAGATTATTCTGCATTTCTGAAATGAAGAAACCAGCTCTGCTGAAAATCTGCTTGCTTGCAATGGTTGAACTGTAATAGTTTTAAACACCTAAGGGTGCTTTTTTGCTCTAAATATCCATCTAGTTCATCATCATCATTAGTGGATAAATAATCTATGTAGCGTTGAACTTTGTCCATCCGTTCTCTAGATAAAACATTCACTCTCCTGTGTTTAAGAAATTCAAGTTTCCATTTCATATTTGGAGAACAGGAGGCATTTACTTTAAATAGATTTGATTAGGAGACAATAAAATATGCAGTTAAATATTGTAGTAATATGGGGTTCAGTGGGGAGGAGGTGACTTTTATAATTTTGAATTATGATTATTTCTGTTGACAAGAATCTCAAAGCAGCCAGATTACTAGAAAACTGACAATTAATATTTATTTTGTTCTGTCGGCAATTTCACTGCTTGGCATATTTACAATTACCATTATCACAAAATCAGTGCAAGATATGGAACACAATGCCTAGACGTTACAATTAGCCAATTAAAGCAAACAATGACTGAATTTAACGTTGCTGTGATTCAGGAATTATTAAAAGAAATTAAATATAAAAGTTAACAAAATATGCATGATATGTCGTGATAACAAACATCAGCAATTAGACAATATGCACATGAACATGAAAATTAATCTCGGGCGCCGTTAATACAAGAAAACATTATCGAAATCTTGATAAGCAAGGTGCCTCTACAACACATAATGTTCTGCCAAATATACTGATTTGCTGAGAATGATTCTGTTTGATGAGCACAGGTCTTTATCTCAAGTTCGCTTACGGGTCTTTCACAGTCTCAAGAACCAAACGAAGCATGACGTGGCATGAACACAGTACCATCTCGTAGACTGCGTCGATGATGAATTGCCGCACAGCCCATCGCTGTGAGATACCGATCCTGTGATCAGGCGGGTACGATCGTCCTGCTTGGCCGACAAGGATCACCAACCAGCGGTCATAGTACGGTCACTGTACAACTCCTTCCAGGGTCGACCGTCTATCCCAGACCCCATACAAGACCAGAGTGTCCTTCCCCACTCAAGGAAAGGATGGCTTCCTTCTCCTCCTGAAGAACATATGAGGGAGAAAAATAAGCTCTGCCTTAACTTATGAGAACCGCAGTGTTACATTTCATTGGCGGGACAAGCTATGCTGAAATCAGGTGGTGTCATAGCTCGCTGCAATTTGCGAACGTAGTGCGCCAGGTCTGGGGGAAGCTGTGTGGCCTTCACAGTTTTGCATCCCAAGAAAGGGGTAATGCACTCGACCTTGGGAGGATCATAATGGGACAGGGTAGTCCATTGTCCCCATGCTGTCCGGTGCTGTTCTGGCAGAGAGGCTGACAGCATCCAACCCTCGCTCTTTCACTCGCATATTTGCATTGGCTTTTCTCATATAAGTAATCGTGCATATCAATAAATCATTTTACAATCTGGGCTAATCTAGGACCTGAATAAATTAACATAATAAAATTATCTGAATAATATTCATATATGGAGTATGACGAAAAGTGACATACTACAATATGCGTGAGAAGAATAATATCCTCCTACCATATCAGTACATATCATTCTAACGTGGTCATGACAGCTGTTCTTTCTTCTGCAGAGAGCAAATTTGGATAACTAAACATCACCGCAGATATGTTAAAATGTGGTGCAATCTGCTGATTTTTAATTTTTAATTAACAAAGTAGTGACCAATCTTTAATTATCCAAATTTTCTTGAAGTAAACTTATATAATAAAAAAAAGCACATAGAAAATAAGAAGAAGAAGACACTCCACACTCTTTAATGTTTCTGTTACTTGTACAGAGCGCGTAACAGCATCGCTTCATCCCCATGCAGCACATGAATAACAGACTGAGCGTAATGTCTGTCTCGAGCTTACGTCCAGGCTCGGTCCTCTGCATTGTATTTCCAGCATTTGACTGGCAACAATAAACCCAGCGAGCCTAGACAACATTTGCATGACTCTTATAGACTGTGTTGATGTCTGTTATTCTGACCTAAGAAGTCTGATCATCAAACTTATACTGCATGTAACACA
Organism: Vandiemenella viatica; assembly: GCA_031002005.1. Lineage (NCBI taxonomy): Eukaryota > Metazoa > Arthropoda > Insecta > Orthoptera > Morabidae > Vandiemenella > Vandiemenella viatica. The sequence goes on along the minus strand of CM061921.1, from coordinate 132,775,100 downwards.
TTGAGAGATCATGATTGCACCAGAATCAAAGTATTAAGTTTGAAGATGATGTGTTGCTGTGCCAGATAAACTTAAGGGTTCCATTTATAAAGCTTGAATCCTGCAACTAACAACTTGAGTTCTTACAGCCGAAGCTAGAAAACTTAGGATTGAAAGCTGGAACTGAGTGACAATATCTTATTTCCTGCACGTTCATATCCTCCCCATAGTCTCTGCCAAAGAAACCACGAGTTACCAGCAACTTATTGCAGTCCTCCACAAAACAGAGGTGTGCGAGTGATAACACACTTGCCTCACATTCAGGAGGCCACAGGTTCACACCCCCATCTGCCCATCCAGATTTCGTTTTTCTGTTTCCGTAAATCATTCCAGGTGAATTCCAGATTGGTTTATTCAAAAAGGTTATGGCTGAATTCCCTCCCTTTTATTTTCTCCAATCCTTTCCCATCTCTAATAACCTCAGTGTCGATGAGGCATAAAGCCATAAGCAAAAAAAGAAAATCACAAGTATTAAACATCTAGTTTATTTTCTGAAATCGTTCCCTCAATTTTCATTCATAGATACACACTTCTGATTGGGAAGAGAACTTTTGTTTCTTTTCAAATTCTACAAAATGTGCCATTATTTTGAGAATGTCGTGTTTTGCCTTTTCTCTGTGTCAACTCGTAACTTGTTCTATGCATAGGTCTCCATCACACAAGGTATTTGAAGCAAACTGCCTATGATAATTCTTCACTAAATAATGCCTTTTCACTAGCAAAATCCTTGGCTGTGTATTTTCGTCACATACATTCATTTCTCACCAACTGTCTTTTTTATTTTTTTTTATTTTTTTGTAACTGCTTGACGTCTCTTTTTAACATCAAGGTCTTTAGAGACGGGAAAGGATGGGGGGCAAGGATGGGGGCAAGGAATGGGAAGGAATTCGGCCATGGCCTTTTGAAGGAAGCATCCCGGCATTTGCCTGGAGTGATTTGGGGAAACCATGGAAAACCCAAATCTGGATGCCCGGACGGGGATTCGAACCGCCGTCCTCCCGAATGCGAGGCGAGAACGCTAACCATTACACCACCCCGCTCGGTACCAACTGTCCCCATGTGGCCCTCTCCCTAGGACTCATCAATCAATACCTGCCTTTTGTTAGAGCAAGTTCTCAGCCTGCCTCCCTACTGAGATTTTTGTCATTACTCGTTCTTGAAGGTATCACATATTGTTCGCTAGCCTGGGCCATATTCTTCAAAAATACCTGTTATAGTCACTTTTACTAAAATTATTGGATATTATCAACAGAATGTAATATCAAAGATAAGACACCATTGAAAACATGGGATCATTTTGATTGTACAATCAGGGAAAGTATCAACACTTGTATCACAAATAGATGGGAGCAAACTACTGTGCTTTACATATGAAGTGAAAGAACTGCTCAGAAAGTAAAGGAAAATACATCCATATTCCAGGACAGGGAAGAGTAGAGTCCTAGAAACCTTAATTGAGCTAGGAGAATGAGAGAAAAATGTGGTGATGTTTTTAATGATTTTCATTGGAATCGATTTTTTAAAAAATGGTTCTGTATAAGAAAAGTAAGTTGCAATGCTAATAATATGTCAGTACTGAGATTAATGGAAGCTGCGACAAGGCTGACTGACATACTAAACACCAAATTTAAAATTAACTCACTGAAGAAAGTTCAGATTTTATACCCATTTTTCCTCATCTTGTAGTGTTTGAGATTTATTTGGTACAAATAGACCATGTGGGTATTGTAAAACTAGCAGCTTTTGAAGTGGGATAAAGCCCAGTATCTTGATGGTATGAAACTGAAAATGAACCATTCTCGATTTTTTTATTATTATTATTATTCCTTTCTTTAGAAGAAAAATTACCCTTGAACTGAAAAATCTCTCAGTTACTACAGTTTTCAAGAACCAAGTTGTGAAGAGTTTTTAAAGTATACATTATGCAAAGGAGATATCATATAAAACTCTCCTGCAATCCTCATTTTGAGTACTGTTGTGGTATATGAAGAATATTCTGGAGGTGAAATAGTCCCCCAATCGGATCTCCGGGTGGGGACTACTAGGGGAGGAGTCATCAGAATGGATAGAAACATTCTATGAGTCGGAGTGTGGAATGTTAGGAATCTGAATGTGGCAGGTAGGTTAGAAAATTTAGAAAGGGAGACGGAACGACTTAAGTTAGATGTTGTTGGGATTAGTGAGATTAAATGGAAGGATGCACAGGATTTCTGATCTGGGGAACACAGGATAATTAGCACTCGAGCTGTCAGTGGAGTCACTGCTGTAGGATTTGTGATGAATAAGAGAGTAGGGAAACGCGAGTTGTTATGAACACTTTAGTGACAGGGTTATTTTGATGATGATAGAAACTAAGCCCACCACAACCACATTAGTACAAGTGTATATGCCAACGTCACAGGAGGATGATGAAGAAATAGAGAAAATATATGTCGAAATTGAAGAACGAATCCAATATGTGAAGGGGGAATAAAATCTAATAATCATGGGTGATTGGAATGCAATAGTGGGAGCAGAAGAAGAGGGGAATACTATAGGATCTTTTGGTCTAGGAGAAAGAAATGAGTGAGGAAGCAGGGTGTTAGAATTTTGTGAAAGATATAAGCTTGTAGTGGGAAACACACTGTTTAAGAACCATGCAAGAAGGATATACACCTGGAAACTTCCAGGGGATACAGGCAGATATCAGCTAGATTATATCATGGTCAAACAGAGATTTAGGAATCAAGTTCTAAACTGTTAAGCATACCAAGGAGCAGACATAGACTCTGACCATAATTTGATAGTAATGGAATGCAGGCTGAAATTCAAGCGAATAAGGAAACAGCATAAGCAGAACAGACTGGAAGTGAATAAACTGAAACAATCTAGCATGAGAGAATTTTTTTTAGAAATGGTAGACTAAGAAGTAACTCTGAAAGGAGCTCAACCGAAGACGAATGGAATGCATTAAAGACCGAAATAATGTAAGCTGGTAAAGAAACATTATGCTTTAGGGATCAAGCTGCCCAATAACCTTGGATCACAGAGGAAATTTTGGAGCTGATGGATCAGAGGAGAAGGCACAAAAATGAAGTAGTAAGAGAGCAATGCAGGCAATTTAGAAATCAAATAAAACAAGAAAAATGTGAACAATTAGAAAAGGAAATGGTCATAGGTAAACTAGATGTTGCATACAGGAAGATCAAACATAATTTTGGAGAAATGAAGAAAAGAGGTGTAAACATTAAAGCTGCCGTTGGGAAACCTCTTAAGCTCAGATGATAGAGCTAACCGATGGAAGTAATACTTTGAGAAAGTTTATGATGAGGACGACTTGAACAATAGCGTAATGGAAAAGGAAGGCGATGTCGACATTGATGATTTAGGAGGTTCTGTTTTGAGGGCAGAATTGAATAGAGCAGAGCTTTGAATGACTTGAAAGCAAATAAGGCAGTTGGAATTGATGAGATCTCTGCAGAGCTTCTTAAATCCCAAGGAGAGGAAGGAATTGAAAGATTATTCAAGCTGATATCAAAAAGTTGTGAAACAGGAGAAATCCCAAATGATTTTAATAAAAATATCATCTTCACACTTCTGAAGAAAGCACAAGCTGACAAATGTGAGAATTATCGCACCATTAGTCTAACATCACATGCTTCAAAATTACTGAACATAATAATATATAGAAGAATGGAAGGGGCAGTAGAAGAGATAGTAGGTGGAGATCAATTTGGGTTTAGGAAAAATCATGGTAGGAGGGAAGCAATTCTGGCTTTAAGATTAATACTTGAAGGGCAGATCAAGAAAAACAAAGATACGTTTATGGCGTTTGTTGATTTAGAAAAAGCTTTTGATAATGTTAGGTGAGACAAGATGTTCAAAATTTTAAAGAAGTCAAGTCTAAAATATCGAGATAGAAGAATACTTTATAAACTATATAAGAATCAAGTAACTATAATAAAAGTAGAGAACCATGAGAGACACACATCAGTTAAAAAGGATGTGGGACAGGGTTGTAGTCTATCCCCATTAATATTCAACTTGTATGTAGAAGAAGCAATAAAGGAAATAAAAGAAAATGTTCATGTGGCATAAGTGTTCAGGGAGGAAAAAATCAGTATGCTACGATTTGCTGATGACATTGTCTGAGGATATTGAGAGGTTTCTGAGTATCATGAACAAAATGCTGAAGGTATATTTGGATTGAATATAAATCAGAGCAATACAAAAGTGATGAAATGTAACAAATGATACCAATACCAGTAGATTAAATATAAAAATAGGATCGGGTGCAATAGGAGAAGTAAGTGAATTCTGTTACTTGGGAAGCAAAATTACAACCAATGGCTGAAGTAAGAATGATGTTAAAAGGAAAATGGCACTAACAAAAAGAGCCTTCATGGAAAAGAGAAATCTTTTCGTTTCAAACATTGATCTAGGAATTAGGAAGAACTTTGTAAAACTCAATGTGTGGTGCACAGCACTTTATGGTAGCGAAGCATGGCCTTCATGAATACCAGAAAGACAGAAAATTGAAGCATTTGAAATGTGGTGCTGCAGAAGAATGCTGAAAATTAAGTGGACAGACAAAGTACGAAATGAACGAGTTTTGGAAATGATGGGTGAGGAAAGAAGTTTGTGGAAGAAGCTTACAGAAAGAAGAGTCAGGCTGGAAGGTCGTATTTTGGGACGTGCTGGATTGGTTAATCTGTTAGTGGAGGGAACAGTTGAAGGTAAGAACTGTAGAGCATGACAGAGATTATAATATATGAAGCAGATAATTGAGGACGTGGGTTGTAAGTGATATGTAGAGTTGAAGAAGTTAGCACAAGATAGGAAGGGATCAACGATTGCATCAAACCAGTCGACAGACTGATGACAGCAAAAAAAATCAAATCCACTTCACAAAATGTTGGTTATGATCATCGAGAACTTACAGAGAAGAGTTGCACACTTTGTAGCTGCTTGCTATAGCTCTTACAACTTCGTGCAAAGAGATGGATGATGTAGTTTCCTATTGAATTTAGTAGCAAACATGTGAACACCCATTTTCATTTATGTCCGCGAAAAAAAATACTTTGCCCACCAACATATCTGGGTTGCAGTGACGGAGGAGAGAAAATTGTGGAAATAAGGTGTTACCCAGGTGTTTAGTAGGTATATTATTTCATTGCTCATGCCAATTGGGTCTGGGATGCACAGAGGAGAGATTAATTTTGGTGCAAATAAGACTCTGCCGCCCACTGTTCTGTGAATTTTATTGAATAGATGCGTATGGAGATATATTAGAGAGGAAAGATCTTCCTAAGTAAATCTACAAAATTATAAGTATTCATTTTTTTTTTTTTTTTTAAAAAGGATGTTAGGTGAAGGTAACTCATTTGATACATTAATAATCATAAGTCTTGCTTTATGGATATTCTTTGATGAAAAATTCCAGAGCTCATTTACTTAAGAAGAAAGTCAACCTATTACTCCAGCCCTTGCATACTTAGGATACATGAGCACACACACACAAATTGTAAATTGTAACACTATTCAATAAGTATTTCATTATTCCAGGATGTTTAATTAATAAAATATTTGCATATATGACAATGTGAGATTTTTTGCATGTGTGTTTAATCTCTTTAATCCCTGATGATTGTGTAATCAGTTTGTAATCTCAGGAGAAATTCAGTGAAAACATGTAGAAATTGTGAGGTGACACCCGGAGAGTTTGTATCACAAAGGCTGCCGCTCGTGTAATAATTTGTGAAGTTTTGTGGAGAAGTTAAATTTTTATATTCTGGCACTCAATAAGTGAAAATTCCAAATGAGCCTACTGATCACCATGCAGTTTCAAAGCTTTAATTTTTAATCAAGTTTTTCTTAGGTGATTAAATAGGCCCTAAAAAATTAGAGTTTCTATTATGAAAATAATTAAACAAAGGAAAAAGGAAGCTGCTTTAGGCAATAGAAATTACAAGGAAAGGGAAAATGACTCATCACTCACCAAAGTTGAAGGCAGCGACGGGAGAACAACATATATCACGAACACAAAAATATACAATATGTTGGTCTTAAACCGTATTTATGCTAAAGAGAATGAGTCATGTGGCTCGGAGGTGTGCACATGCCAAAGTTTCTTACATGACTGAGCGGATTATCGATATGGCAGTTGGACTGAGATGTTATATATAAATGTGTATACCGCAGAAGGTGAGAGAAATAGTAATATACCAAATGGGTACGGAATGTAGAGATGAAAACAAAAATTAGGGAAATATAGATAGATACATTTCGAAAAGAAAGAAAGAAAAAGAAAATAAATAAAAAAATGTAATTAGTTAAATGACAATAATGCTAATACTGATAATAATGAATGATGCATTGAAGAAAGGAATTTTATCGGTGGTTGAGGCTGGGTGGGTGTCTGGTATCTAGGATATTTTGCTATGCAAGTTCCCATATCTGAAGTTCTGAGGCAGCAGTGGTTTCGGGGAAAAAACTGATTGCTCTCATGGTGAAACATTCATTGAAGCTGTTGGAATTGTGGTAGTCAGCAAGTTCTGGTATTGGAAGATATAAATTGCGGGTGTGGACTGTTTGTCTGTGACCATTCATTCTGGTCGAAAGTTGTTGTGTAGTCAGACCTATATAGGAACTAGTGCAATGGCGGCAATTTAGCTGGTATATGGTGTGGGTTTTGGAGCATTTGGCATGTCCAGTCATGGGGAAGGTTTCCCCTGTGACAGAGTTGCAATATGTAGTAGTGGGAGGATGCATGTTGCAGGTTTTGCAGCGAGGTCTATTGCAAGGAAAAGATCCATAAGGTGTTTCAGGAGAGTCAGGTGGAGGGTATTTGTGAACCAAGATGTTTTTGGTCTGCGGAAACAAATACGGGGGACAGTTGGCAGAATTTTTGAAAATAAGATACTTTAACTCTAAATATTGTATAAAATATTGTCTTCACTACTATTGCAGTGTGCTTTGTAACATTCACATCACTGTGATGTATAGGGCACTGATGTGAACTTCAAATACTCAGAATATTATGAAACAAAAGACTGCACTGCTGTGTATCTTTTGATTCTTTATCATTATTGGTAAAGATTTCTTCTGTCTATGTGATTTGTGTCATTACATTCAGGTGACTGACTGTAGGGAATATTTGTAGGGATAATAAGTAGGGTGCAGATATAGTTGCATCAGATTAATGAAGGTGCTGCAGATAGTATGTTGCACTAATGACCTCCAGCTCTGAATGCAAACAGTAGATTACAGAACTGACAAGTTATTTAACTGGCAGTGCACCCTCCAAATCAATTCAACAGCAACACTGCCTACTTTTTTCTTGAAGTGATTTATAATATGCATAGATATCGGCAATCTTAATCCCTGTACACGCTGGGATTCTTTGTTGCGACATAGCACTGCAGTTCTGCATCCCAGGACTGTCTGTGACTGAGTCGCAACAAAGAATCCAACCTCAACTGCATCTGCAACAGGGGCGTAGCTACTATGGGGCTAGGTGGTGCAGTGCACCGGGGCCCCTACGCTCAGGGGGGCCCCAAACGCAGTTCAGAGGGCCCACGGGCCTTCAAGGCAAACTGGCGAATTTTTTTTTTTTTTTTTTTTTTTTTTTTTTTTTTTTTTTTTTTTCTCTACCGTCATCTAAGGGACTCCCTGAGATACAGGTGGTCCCCTCACTTCTCAGGGGGCCCCCAACCACTGCTCAGGGGGCCCCTACCAACACCACAAAGCAAAAAAAAGGTCACCCATCTGGCCTGAGGAACCAAAATAAATTTTTTTGCACCAGGGCCCCTGTTGACCTAGCTACGCCACTGATCTGCAACATAGAATATTAGGTCTCAGGTGTTGTGGAGCAGAATATTTGTGTCCCATTTAAAATGGGATTTACATTGTTACATAACACACACAGATGTGTTCTTCACTAACTGTGTCCAATTTAGTTCTTCGACAGCTTTCAAACTGTGAGCACAGGAAATGGTCTTGGTTGTGCATAATTATTTCACATGCTGTTTTTTCCCTCTTCTTTAATTTAATTAGTTAAAATTTCTTGTGTCATTTTTGGATCTCTGAGTTTATTCTTCAACTAATAGAAATTCTGCAGGCCGATCATTGTTTTTGGAATGTTTCATCATTTGGGTATAAAAAGAGACCAGGAAAGCAGATTGTATTAAGGAGATATCTGAAGTAATTAAAGTTTAAGTGGCTGAAATAGGAAAGAAAATTCATTTGTAGAAGGAACAGTTTTGAAGGGAAGATAAAAAGCTGGATTTATAGAAGTGAAACTTCTCTGAAAAAATTCTCTTGGTTTGGGAATGATTATTTCCTACTACTGTTGCACATATCTCAGTCAGGATGGTAGTTTAAATATTTTTTGGTAATTTAATTTCAAGTTTATTGAGAACTAGTGCCAGGCCTCACAAAGAAATAAAGTGTCCCACCAAGTGTAATGAGTGAGCGTTAAGGCTCGCGCCTTGTATTAGGGAGGACGCAGGTTCTAATTCCTGTCCCTTAATACAGATTTTGGTTTTCCTTGGTTTCCCAAAATCACTCAAGGGGAATGCCAGGATGGTTCATTCAAAAGTCCCAGGCTGAATTCCTTCCAGTTCCTTGCTCCCAGTCCTTTTGCCCCTCTAATTACCTCTATGTCACAACAGAGTAAAGCCTTAAAAGAGAAAAAAAAAAAAGTTAAACATGATATCACAGACATTGTAAATTAAAAACAGATGCCTTTGGTTCAGCATCCATAACAGAAATTCCTTTTTCCTCTGCAAAATGCTTCAAACTCAAGAAATTCTAGCTCAGCACCTACATTTTGGCAGTAATTGCATTTTTCAACATATAGTTTCTTCAGTGTGTTCAGTTAGTCAGAATCCTGCCAAAGAATGTAGTTATCCCATGTGATCATATGTTACAGTCTTCTTGGAAAATAAATAGGGATGTTACATGTTTTTTCAGTTTGTATTTTTCTTGAGCTATTTAACTTTTGCTTTCTAACACAAAAATATGATTGCCTCACACGGTGTACAAAATGTGATATCATGTGATTCAAAATTTTGAAGGTAATGCATTAATTAGACTTTTGTAGGGATCTCCACTTGTAAGGAATCAGAGTGTGGCAGCTAGCTTGATATCAGGAGAAATATGTTGTCTGCAGTTAGTTTCTCATTTGGAAATCCAGTGCCTGACCATTACCAAACTATATCATTGGACTCAAACTCAACAAAATTTCTGAAATCGATCCCATCTTCAGCTTTAATGGCATCCAGTAGATTATAGGCATGCTTTTTTGCTTCCCTAAACAATTACCAGTGTTCATTTTTTTTTCTGCATTCTTCTTTCAATGAGGAAAAGAAGTGCTACTGACACTCCTACAGATGCAAAATTCACGGAGATCTTGACACCAAGAAAATTATCTAGAAATTGAATCTGGATGCTTCTGGCAGTGTGGACATGACTCTTTGTTGTGGAGCAGCATTGGGGCAGCACGGATGCAGGCCTGCAACAATGAATTGTGACGAAGAATCCCAATGTGTACTAGGCTTTAGCAAAGACACTAAATTTTGTTTTCTCCTGCTCCTAGCTTGTATGTTATTAATATACAAATTTCACCTATTTTGTCACTCACTGCCTGGTGATCATCAAAACTCCAAAGTATCTCCTGTAGTTGTAGAAAGCTGAAATTTCGTACACAGATAAAGTTTTACCCCCAGAACACAAAAAAGTCTAAAACTTGTAATGATATTTTACCTGAAGAACAGTCACACCAATAATTATAAGTTCACGTTACTTCTGTGTGCATCGTTCCAACTGGTGCAAGATAAAGCGGTTAAAGTGGATAAAGCTGATTCAAGTTAAACAAGTAATTCTTCTTTTATTTCATGTTTATTCATATCAGTTCACTTAGCTATCCAATCACATTGCACTCCAACAAAACAAAATAAATACTTCCTTTCTTTCTTGTATCCATTATTTGACATAAATTTTTCTCGCAGGAGACTTCATAAGTTATCACTGCTCAAAAAAGATACATACTTATTAGTTCCTCATACTGTTGTTCTGATTAACAATGCAACTAATGTAGTCTTTCAAGCATGGGCGATCTACACCACACACGTATTCTGTGTGCCATCTAAAACCTCCAGAGATACTCTCTATACTTTTCCCTGGTGCACACACATAGCATACCAACTTAACAACTAGATACTTGTCCTCTACTATACAAAATGATTCGTACTACATCTCAATAAAATTGAAAGAACAAAACATATGAACACAGAATATAATTAAAAAATAAATAAATAAACAAAAGTTAAGTGTGAAGTAACTATGCTTCCTTACAAACTCATAAATTTCATATAACTACCCCTATCTACCCCAAATGTGAGGTTGCTAACTAAATTTAACTAATGTGTTAAATTTTACTTCCTTCCTCTCATTACTTCGAAAGTACAGAAAAGCCAAGATTTTCTGTGCATGTCTTTTGGATTTGGCAAGTATTAGAATAAATCATATTCATTTCAGTAAAAAAGCCAAGTTACCAGGTTTTTTTCTTCTTGTAACTAAACAATCTGTAACACACAGAAACCATGCCGTTTCAGAAAGTGAATACACACTTTAAAGTGTAAACTTGGCTCAGAACAAAATCTCATAACTTTCTTTCACTGAACGAACACTAGACGTGGCCTATTTTTAAAGGGGGGGGGGGGTGCGGAAAATCTTTTGCATAATTGAATATGTCAATATTGGTGGGATGTATATTCATTCACATTATTTGTAAGATAAGAGTTTCAAAGTGACTTGTTGCATGATATTATTTTCTTTAATGCTCAATGCAAGTATGTGATAGTAGCAAATTATTTCTCTGTGAATCCAAACAGAACGTTTGTGATAATTATGCTATTTCTCCAGTCTGCTCATCCCATCACTTCTCTGATATTATTGGGACCACATTATATGTGAAGTTTATCTACTGTAAACCGTTTTTTCCATCATCAGGACACTATTTACATGATGTAAAACTATCACTACACTACCCTCTCAGTAGTGTCTGAAATGAATATGTTGATTCCCTCTTGTGTCAGTAGAGAGCCATGCAATGTTTAACTCACCCACTGTATGAAGTTGACAGCAGTTATATAAAATTTTGTACATCAGGCAATAAGTTTTTCTGAAAATCTCCCTTTGATGTTTTAATATTTCTTAATTTAAGTAACTCTTTTCATAAATGTTCTCAGCAGTGAAATATTTTGCCTTTATTTACTGAATTGAAATTTGTTTCCTTGAAATACAACTGACAGTTTTGACACAAGTTTATGCTATTTTATTTTTCTGATGAATGTGTGTGTGTGTGTCTGAAATTTGTTTTGTAACATTACATCAAATTACATGGTCATGGGCACAGACTTAAGATGATGATGACTCACCAGGTACAGAAGTCTTGACGACTGCACCACCGCTTGAGGAATACTGGAGAGAAAATGCCTACGATTATGAATCGAGATATTGTGGTCCTTGCAATGCTGCAACTGATATCAAAGAAGCAAGTTTTTTTGGAAGGTTTGTCAAGAATTTTTAAATATAGAATTAAATAGCCATATTTTTTGTAAATATGTTTGTTTAACCCTGAATTAAGTTTTAAAAAAAATTCAAGGCTATGTGGCATACACCAGCACAGTTCAATGTTTCAGAATTCATAAATTAAACACTGCTAATACTGTCAAAGTAAGCACCTCTTTAACTAATTTAATTACAACTTTCCAAGGCACAAGTGGGAACTAAACTTCCATTCCTTTCATTTATCCACAAATTTTCTAGTATTTTACCTCGTTACTTTGGCAACTGGTGTCAGTATTTATCCCAGTTTGTTACAGAATTCTAATGCCACTCTGTTGTTCGACTGGAACATTTTCCAACAAATTTATCTATTCCTTCCCAACTGTCACTTATTTATACAAGATGAATTCCCCTCACAAGTTTCATTTGATTAGTTTCCCAATTGTAAAGGAGTAAAAAGATATAAGTTATCAGCATTGTAATTAATTGCTACCTTAAATATTTTCTTGAGCTTACATGCCTTAAAACTTGGATCAAAGTAGAAAAAGTTAATTTCCTACTAAAATGTGTCACTGTTAAGTTCATGTTATTATGCAGTTCCAGTCTAGAGCCTTTGCATTAGCAAAGTTAAGCTAGTTTGCCGTGGTTGTAGTAAAATACGTTTCACACTACTTTAGTCACATTTCTACATTTCTTTTGGTAAACTTAAGCAGTCAAAGAATTTTACAACTTTAAAACACAGAAAAAAAATCTTCAGTGAAGTGAAAAAACATTCAGAAAAAAAAGAAACTGTAAAAAAAGTTTTGGGTATTAACATTTTCTTCAGAAAAGCAAAGATAACAGGTTTATATTCAATTTAGCTACATTACTTAGTATTTTCTTTTTCTGGTTCAAGATATATTTTTTTTAATCATTTGGAAATTGCTCAACATGAGGGAAAATTTTTTGCATTATTATCATTACTTTTAATGATGCCATTGTTTTATCATCCAAGGTAAAAGCAATAGTAAGACTATTGATGCAGATATTCATATCTTGTTTTGTTATATATTAGAAGTGTAGGTATTTACAGATTTTATATTTGTCGCTGTGTTACCAGGGTGTGTATCGGTTTGTTCACCTAAACTGTAGCATCTTCAAAATACTGGTAAAGTCAAAGAAATGTTCTGAAACCGTGAATAACCTTTGGGAATTACTAACTGCACAATAGAAACGGCCATCACTTACATAAACAAACCCTATGTAAGGAGGGTACTAACTTAGAAATGAAAAATGTTTGAAGTTCAGGTCACGAAAAACAATGTATTCTTAAAAAATTCCACAAAGTACCTGAATGGTAGTTAGCTAAGGCATCAGTCTAATCATCTCATGAAAGATTACAAGTAATGAAGCAGAACAGAACCGCCGAAGCCCGATCGAAAGTTAAAACTCTTCTATTGATGGATCACATGTCTGACAAAGTTCAAAATTTTCAAAGATGGCCTCCCTGACCCGCTCCATGACTACTTCCTGTAAACAAAAGCTCCCATGAGCCCTTGCGCGGCAAAGCGCCGAATTCGCTTGACGAGCTGTACGTCTGCTCAGCACCGAGTTTTCCGTACGACTGGCATGGCCGCCCCGAGATTTTCCTTTTATCAAAACGGTGTTCAGAATTTCTGTGTTTGTGAAGGGCTTCCAGAAAATCATAATGTGTAGGGTGTGTTCCAAAAAGTGTTTTGTGTTCAGTGTGTTTCTGCTCTAAATGCTTCCAAATCGGTGTAAAACATTTATTAGGTTGGTGGAATAGTACAATTAACTGACTCTAAAAAATTTTCACCTCTAATGTTTATAATTTTGAGTATAAACTATTGCCAAAGTGTTCTTACATGCCTGCTGATTACAATGAGCTAACAATCTTTAAAATCAGTTGGTGGATCAAAAGTTATTAATTTTTCAAAAATCCGTGTTTTTCCCATTCTACTCAAATTTGCTAATTTTTTATTTACAACTTATTTCTCCCAGATATCATTTTTAAAACCTTTCTTTAATTTATTTAAGTGGTTTCCAAATGTTTTTAGTTACTGAAATATATTTGCCGGTTCAAAATTCTATTTTATAAGTGACTGTTTTTGCGTCTTAATTTTGCGACTCTAAAATTATTTATATCCTTTATTAATCGGTTGGCAGCTACTTGAAACTTATGGAATATTAGTGGGAATATTATTTGGAGGTATAAAAACTACTTTTTAAGCTCTGAAATTACTTAGCCGGATTGTAATCTTTTTAAGATGGGCACATGGTTCAATGTTTTAAAGATCATATTTACTGCTTTAAATCTATCTGAAACTACAGGTTATTAGTGAATTTTTATTCTCCTTGGCCTAATTATTATTACAAAAGTACTTTACAGTGGAAAAATGTGTGGAATATTAGTGATATGGTCACGTAGCCAAACTTGTTTATTTACGTTCTTGGATGGTTAAGGATTACACTTATTTCGGTAAGTTTACAAGTGATTTATTAGAAACTGTTTATTTATTATTACTGTAACCTGTTTATCTACTTTTCTGACTTTAATGTGATGTGGATTCAGTTTTAAGCTGCAGTATCATGTATTAATGTTAACCCCAATTCTCGTTAGTTTATGCATGCTTATTGAAAATACAAAGAGTAAGGTAGCTTACAGCTGATTTTATTGGCTCATACATTCTCCAAGTTTACATGAAAGGAATAAGTTTCTAGGACTTTAATTTCCAATATTTTTTTATATTTCTTGCAGCATATTGTTAGTATTTTAGAAGTCAGAAAATGCTTAGAGTAAATAATGCTGTTAAAACAAATTTTGATATGGTTCCTTAATAATGTCTCCTTATTCCAAAATATAATTCCCATCTTCCAGCTCTAAAATTTCCAGACTCAATGTGTGGTGAAGACCCAAGGAGGTGGAAGGAGTGGCCACAGGGAGATGAATTTTGCTCTTTGGAAAACAGTTTTTATCTGATCCTTTTCTTCTTCCTATTCCACTGTGATCTGAAACAACACTGATGTTAGAACTGTTTAGTGTGCTGCATCTTTTGTTCTGAATTCCTTAGCTATTGAAATGTTTACTTTAATTGCATTTTACTAATAGATAGAAGAGTTAATAATTAAACTTCAGTATTTTTGTTTTTTCAATAACAGACTTTTTGTGTATTTATGAGACACCCCCAAAAAGCAGAGAGAATAAATGTGTTTTTTTTAAGGAGGTGTAAGTGATCTTCCTATATATATGTTGTTTGGGAAGCATGCAGAGTTCTTTATTAATCCTGTGAGCAAGTTATTGTAGCAAATCACGTTTCTGATCTTCGTTATCTACATAATGATAGATTTGGCTAATTCTTATCATGTGATTCATATTTTCTTGGACAAGCATAACAAATGTTTGGTTTCTCATACTTTTCACACTCCCTAGATTGCTCCTTGTAATTGCCACTGTTCTCAAAGCAGAAAATGTTACAAAAATGGTCTAAGTTTGAGTTAGGTTAAACTATAACATTTCAGCTGTACTCTGTTCCCAAGGAAACATTTCTGAATTCCTCCCAGCAGTGGCAGGACCACTGTGGGATGTGTTTGCTGTCCAAAGAAGATACTCTGAAAAGTATAGAGTTTTGGGTTCTGAGGCGAGTAATTTAATTTTCACTGAACAAAACTTCTGTTACTGATGTTATACATGAATGCTTTTCACAGACCATAAAATAAATACCATAGGTTACATACTTCATAAAAATAAATGTTACAATATCACTGCAAGAATTGTTTCTCATTTTACAGGACATATTTCAGACTTGTTCTCATGAATTAAATATCCTATGGCAGTGTTAGTAAATCTCCCAAGATTTCATTTGGATTTAATTTACAATTTCTTTCTTACAAAAAATTGTAAATAAATACAGGTTGCTCTAATGGAAATAATTATCTAGCACTGCCATATTTATAGTTTTTCTAAATTGAGCTGTATAAACTTATTTCTGAGAATGTTCCAAGATCATATTGTCAGAACAGAATGCCGGATGGTGCTACATCAGGTCAGGAAATGTGGTTATCTCTTCAGGGATATGAAATTTGTTGTTTTTTATGTGCAACCTTATATTAAAACCATTAATATGGAGACCATTCATCCATTTGGAGAATTGGTTGGTGGTGAGATCAGAAATGCTAGAAGGTCAAGGGTTGCAAGAAAGTTGGTTGTGCTTGTCTGGTTATGTATGGGGATAAATAGTCACAAACAGATGATTGCTAAGCAGTTCTTCACAGAGGAGTTACTGTACGGATATGCTTAAGATGTCACCATTGCTGATTAAGTTCTTTGATGTTAAAGTCTGATACCATAATCTGAAGTTGAAGTAATTCACTATCTTGGTCGCCAATCTGCTCAATTAATAACAGGTTTCAGGTTGATATTGAAATAATAAAATGTCCACTAGATAAAAATTGAATATTCTTGAAAATGTTTTGAAGTTAATACTGCTATCAGCAAGTTAACCTAAGGCTGACATCAGAACATACGAATCCTTTACATGAAGGTTGCTGCAGGTCATCATTACATACAAATTCACTTATACTCCAGAAAAACCTTCAATCATTGCAAAAGACAATGTTTTCAGCTCATGCTGAAATAAATTTGAAGCAAACACCTATCATCCGACTGCTAATCGTGAGAATCACTTGTCTGCACGGTTACTGAGCATTGAGATTCTAAGTTCACTTCCTACATTTTCACAGAAAATTAAAAGTGTTGCGGCCTACTGTGAAACATCACACACACATCTTTTGCAGTCTGTGCATGGTGATAGAATGTTTATTGAACAAGCAAAAAGGGGAGGGTTCATAAAGGAAACCACTTTCTTGATCCACTAACTTTCTCAGATCTGACTTGAGTTTAGGTATGTTGTGGCACCAATTTTGCTGAATGGTTTATTCTAATATAACTTCTATCTTAAATCACAGTTTCCTTGTTATTAATGCGAGAAGTTCTATTTCTGCTATCGGCCAATAACTTTTTAAATATTTATTCTCCCACTGAGATTTTTGAATCATTGTATTTCTTATAGCAGATAAAGTTTTTCCTAGCATCTGGTATATGTTGTTTTACTAGGTTCATTTCACTTTGGGTATAATTTTAATAAACATCAACTACGCCTCAAAATTCTTTATTACCCGCCGAAATCTTTGTGAATTAATTACTGTAAACTATATTTTGGTTTGGAATGAGATATACACTATCTTAAAAATATCTAGTATTTATCTTTCTCTTCTAAAATCATTCTTTATCGCCACAGTTGTGCACCTGTCTTTTATGAGTCATTGGTCTAATCATGTAGCCCTACAAGGAAACTACAATTTCGAAACTTACAATTCCACTTTTACCCCTTAAATTTTTCATGTATCTACAAATCAATATTATATCCTTGTTCTACATATTTTTCTCTTTAATTTAAGCCTACTTTCAAATTTGAAACTTTGCTTTTTGCAAAATGTACAATCTTTATTTCTCTAAAAACCCTATTTCTGTTTTGACTATGAGGGCTATTTTTAATTATGTCTCTGTGCTGACAATATACCATCATTGTTAAATTCAAGTTATCTTTAAAACTGAGTAATAATCTTTTGATGAATGCAATTTTCCTCCTCCTCAATGCATGTGGTGCAATAACCATTAAAATTGCTATATATCCTTAAATAAAATTTTTAGGCTATGAAGCCCGTAGTTCAAAATGATTGTCTTTGAGATCACTATCAATGAATGAGGAGGGAACAATAGGCATTGACTTTGAAATTTCAACTTTCACATTTTATGTTTGTTTACAATAGCAATTTAATTTTAGATTTGAAAAGTGCTTTATTTGTGAGAAAATGTTTATAAAAGTTATTTACTCCATTAAAAGGTATGGGATACTCCTCTGCTTGTTTTAGAAAGATATACACTTCTACTACATGATCTTCAACACCAATTCAGATTATTGCTCATATACTTATAACTATATTGGTAGAAGGAGTAAGCATTATGCATACAAATAGTTCTAGTGAAATGTGTAGTTTCTTTCTAAAGTAACCATTTCTTTTCAGTGATGGTCAGTTTGTAGTTGCTGGTTCTGATGAGGGATTAATTTTTGTCTGGGACTTTAAGACCACAAATATAATGAAGGTTCTGCGTGGATATGAAGCAATTGTAAACTGCTTACAGCCCCATCCTACTTACTGTCTTCTGGCTACCAGTGGAAGAGAACCGATTGTTCGGTTGTGGACACCAAGACCAGAGGTGAGTTCTTTATTTTAACTATGTAAATATTTAGGGTACATATTTCCATCACTGAATTATTATTTTTTGAAACAAAAGGGACATCGCTATTTTTTATATCCTATCTGGGAAAGGATACAGCACTAGAACCAACCTAGAAAAATGATTATCTCTTAATACATCCGGTTCGCTAAAACTAGGCAGGGGTCTTTTGACGCTAAATTTCATCCTAGTTGTGGATGATGGAATGAAGAAGGCGACAGAAGGATAAAAGAGGAAAACATGAAGGTGATGGCTGTTGTGTATTACTTGGTAATCTGGGTAAGTGGTAAAGAGAATGTTCAGTGGCAGTTGGATGTATGGGTGGACAGTTGCGATGAATATGGTAAGAAATTTAATGTGAAGACAAATGAGTATATGGTAACAACTAAAAATAAGAACAGGATAACCAGGAGAATTGTGATAGCAAGAGAACATTTGAAGAAAGTTAATAGTTTCAAACAACTGGGAAGTGCTGAATATGAAAGTTGAAGTAACAATAGTGAGATAAGTGAAAGAGAGAAGCAGGTAGAATCATATTTAAGAAGCATTAGAAGCCTGATAAGGAACAAGGATGAACCACGGAGAAGCGAGAGAGTAATTTTTCGTACATACTGTGTTCCTATTTTCATGTTTGGTGCTGAAACCTGGAGAATGAAGATGTGGGATATCAGCAAGCTTCAAGTGAGTTAAACAAAATTTCTAAGAAGTATAATAGGGTTTACAAGAATGGACAAGATAAGTAATCAAATAATTAGAGACACAGTAAAAGAGCAACCCCTCCACAAAATTATAAGAGGAGGCCAGACTATGATGTTGTGGGCATGTTAGGAGACTGCCGAGGAAAATATAGAAAATCTGTATACAGGCTAAAAGTCCAGTGGAGCACCAAGGGACAGATTGCAGAGATGACTGAAGGAGTGTGTTCTGAAGAGAGGAGAGGAATGAGCCAAGGAGGTGGCAGGCTTGTGCTCAGAGCTGGAAACTGTTATTCTTATTATCATTGGTGACCTCAGTGATAGTATGATGATTAAAACTGGTTGGGATATAATATATACTGAAATCAGTAAAGGCAATTGATCTTATCTAATCTTTGTGGATAGAAACTAAGTTGTAGGGAGCAGCACTGCAGTGCAATCCAACCTGGAAGTAGAAGCTGATACGTAATTGAATGAGGGTGCTGGTAGAATAGCTATTTATTGCTTTTTATGCTGCTACACATGTGTTTGTACATCCTTTGGGCATTTAAAATAACTATATGCTATTATGTATCCAAACCTACTAATTTTTTTAATTTGTTGTGTGGGCTATTAATCAAGATGATCATATTCTGTTTTATTAATACAATTTTTTTTTTCAGGGTGTGTTAAATGTGGTGATTATTGCCAGTTAACCGTATCCTATTCACAGTGTAGATGACTTAACACTTCTTGCAATTTATACATAAATGGCATCATTTCAAATTCATCAGGTTACTCCTCATATTGCAATTATTGAAAGATAATACCAAATGAGCAATGGCTATTTAATTTTTTATGTATGACACACGAAGGAATCATAAATATTCACTTTCCCAGGATAGTACTAGCTTATAGCCTATTTCAATGAGGAATTTTCCCAGTACTGAGGTCAGATGTGCCGGGCACTGGATTTAGTCTGTGACCTGCAGCCATAGCGGTATAGCCAGTGAGAAATACCACAAAATGCTAGTGAGTCCTAGGAGATGGCAGCATTATCAAACTCCCAAGTGAATGAAAAGAAGAGGGTAGGAAAAACTTTTAGAGTTTTATTTCTCTTAGGGTGGAGAAATGGGTTGTAGGACGAGTGATAAAAGATTAGGTAGAGGGAAGATATGCAGGGCTTTTATATAAAAATCAGGGTTGGAGCTGATTTGTGTTATTTGGACGTAGGGTGTCGGTTACTAAGAGGCGGATTTTCAGTTGGTAGCTTTTTAAGAGCAGAGAGCTGTTTATGGTTGGTTATCACCTGTCCAAATTCTAACAGAATCAGTTTCATGCACTGGGCCAAGTTGGGAGATGATAGCAGGTTGATTTTGTATATGGAAATGGAATATTGACTGACCTCTTGTACGTAATTTTAGCTGGGTAGTGTGAAATGCAAAGAAAGACTGGTGTCAACTGGATACAAGGACTCTTCTTGTTACACCTTTATATGAGATGTGCAGTGATGGGTAAGACTGGAGGAACAGGAGGTCCTGTTTCTTGACTATCTCAATACCCTGATCAACAGCCAAACCACTAATTTTATCTGGACCCATTTCATATCACCTTCTTGGACTTCAGTACTTTATTACTGACAGATTCCTCCACACCAAGCCCACAAATTTAGAGCAATAATAATAATAATTGATAAAATTGCGATGGAGTGTCCGCTCCAGTGGCAATCTCCCTACACATCCCATTCTCCTTTCCTCTTCCAACCTACTTTTGCCCTCTACTAATTTTTACTTTAAATTCATTCATTGTTTCCGGCAATTTATTCCACTCCATTACACCCTTTCCTACGGAAGAAAATTTTCCCACATCCTTATGCCTGAAATCAAGTGCCAGCTTGTGGTCATAGTCAACTTTACCCTTTCAAGCACCTCTCTTAATTTTCCCACCAATATCTTTCCATGCTTCATCACCAGTATAGGCCTTGTACACTCCCATGACTCTCTTCACTCTCCTTCTATCCTCCAATGAATCCCACTCCAGCTCCTTTTTCATATTAGTTACCAATTGTGTTCTGCTGTAATTTCCCATGACAAATCTGGCAGCCCTCCTCTGCACCCCCTACAACTCCTGTATTTGATACCCAAATTGTGGGTTCCAAACTACACCATCATACTCCAGCAGTGGTCTGACCAAAGTTTTGTACTCCAGTTCCCTTACTTCTCTAGTGCATCCCCTCATCACTCTTTCCAACAGGTGAAGGATTTTGAACCCTTTCCCTAATACCTATCCAATGTGTCCTGCCCAGTTAATTTTGCTATCAAATGTTATGCCAAGGTATTTACATTTCGAATCTTCCCCACTTTATAATTATAATAAATCTTCAGCTTTTTATCTTTGTACCTAATAAGCTGGCTTCTCTTTGCATGTATCCTTCATCCCATGTTGACTTACCCAGTTAGTTATCCTATCTAGCTCACCCTGCAACTGTCTACAGTCTTCTATTGTTTTGATCCTTTTAAACAACATTATGTCATCTGCAAACAATCTAACTTCTGACAGTAAACCATTAACACAATCATTCATTAGAATTATGAATAACAATGGTCCCAATACATTACCCTGTGGGACTCCCATGTTCACACCTACTTCTTTTTATACTGCATTTCCTACACTAACTTTTTGCTTTCTACCTTTTAGGAATTCTTCTACTGAGCTAATCACCTTTTTATCAACTCCAGTAGTTTTTACCTTATTTAGCACCATTTTATGACTTGCTCTGACAAAGGCCTTTGAAAGATCTAGTGCTACACTTATCAACTTGACCTCCACTGACCATTTCATCAGAAATATCTTGCATTTAGCCTACTAACCGAGTTTCATATGAACATCCTTGTCTAAAGCCATGTTGCCAACTTGAAAACCACTTACGTCCCTCACAGACACCTCTAATATGGTTGCGTATTAATTTCTCCATTGATTTACCTACCACTGATGTCAAGCTGATTGGTCTAGAATTTTCAACCCTGTTTGTCACCCCTTCTTTATGGACCGGTACTTCTGTCACACTTTTTCAGTCATCTGGTAAACTAAAAAGTATCCAGACTCAATTTAAATAATGTATCAAGGTATGGTACAATGTCCCATTCTACTATCTTTAAGACATGTGTAGTAATATTATCAACACCGGCCCCCTTTACACCTTTTTAGATTCCTTAATTCCTTCACGATGTCTTCATATCTAATTACAATTTTTTTTTTTTATCTGCTCACCTCCAACTGTGCGGATAGGCTAGTTTTCTGATATAACCCCTGAATTATTGTCCCTAATGGTCTCACTGAACCAGTTAATAATACTGCCTTTTTTTAAATCCTCAGTTACTTCTTCTCCATCCTTATCTATAATTGTCTAAGTACGCTCTCTTCCCCTTAGTTTCCTGATATAGCTGTAGAAATTTCTAGATGCATCAGTCAGAGGTCCCCCTGCACCAATAATATTCTTCATAAACTCATCCTTAGCCAATTTCTTTTACATCATTAATTCCTTCACTAGTTGTTTCATGACTTCCCTACTGCCTTGCTGTTTCTTAACTCTGTTATGTTCTCGTCTCACCAATCCCTTGAACATCCTCACCTCCATGTTAAAGTGGGAAGAGTTCAGGGAAATAATAAAAAATGGTGAATAAATGTTTATTCCAAAACAGAATAAAGAGAAGTACAGACCCTTCATACTATGTCTCCACTGTACTTGTGCCATTCTTCCATTTAATAAAATTAACCCTGAAATATCTTTTCAGTTACAAGATTTGTGCCTTTTTATAATTGTATCTATTTCCCCCTTCAATTCTGGCCACTGTTTTACTGAATCCCCTGATATCCATCAGAACTGCATTGTGATCACGTATTCCTTCAGTTACTCGACACCCGATTAGGTTATTGTCTGACTTTATTAGGAAAATATCCAACATGTTTGGTTCCCTTGTTTTTTGCTCAACCACCTGTGTAAAGCCTCCTTCCCTTTCTAAGGTAATTGGAAATCTTTGTTCCTTTGTGTTATTAATTTTATTTCCTACCCAGTTGACACTTGGTAAGTTCAAATCCCCCCCCCCCCCCCCGAATAATGACCACTCTATGCTCACTTCTGAACTCTGAATATGAATTTAGTTTCTCCCCAAGATTCTCATGTTTATCATTCATTTTTCCACTACAGTAAGCAGCCAACACAGTTGACTTTCTTTTTTATTTCCCCAGAAGCCTACCCATAATAACTCATGGTCAAGATCTCTAAACACCAGTGAAATTTAGTAGTCTTTGCTCACCAATATGAATACCCCTTCCTCAGTTGCTCCTCTCTCTCTCTCTCTCTCTCTCTCTCTGCAGTACACTCTATAACCATCGGGAAAAACCTCAATGTCTAGCACTCCTCCTTTTAAGAACGACTCTACTCCTATAACTACTTGAGGTTCGTGTATCTCTATTAGGTTTACAAACTCCATTACTTTGTTCATTATACATCTACAGTTTACCAGTAACACTGTTATCATTAGTGCTGTGATATTGTCAGCACTAATGTTCACTTTCCCAGACTTGTCTCCCTCTGTCATTGTTTCAAAAGCTTCTTTTATTTCTTTAGTATTAGTGATTTTTCTAACTATGGATCTACACTCAGTATCCCTATGATTACCTATTTTTATCCCCTCACCAGCAGTCCTTAATCTAAAAAAAGTGGCAGTCCCGACCCCATCACCACTGGAAGTGGGCTCCCTCAAAGCCCTAGCCAACAACTGAAAGTTTTCCCTTGCCCCTCCTATTTAGGTTTAGGCCATGCCTAGGGAAACCCCACCTACCAATGGTCTCCACAGGCACAACCCCCATGTCGGAACTAATGCTGTTCCCAAGTATCACCTCAGTTTCCACATTTACCCACCTCGCAACGTGGTTCAATTGCGGCTGGTCGTGGTGGGTTAGGACTTGCATGAGCTCCACCCTAGTGTGCTGTGCCCCCAACACTTTCTTCAGATCACTCTCTATACTATAGTTAACATTTCTATCAATACTGTTCCCCACACCTCCCGCTATTACTACCCTATCCTCCTTGGTGAAACCCCTACAAAGTGAACCTATATCCTCTATTACCTGACCTAAAGTTGCAATAGGTAACTTGACCTGGTAACCTGGCCTAGCTGATCCTGAAAAAGTTGGCCTACACCTCTCCCGTGGCTACTACCTAGCAGCAGTACCCCTTTCTTCCTATTCTTTCCTTGCACGCCCCTATTCCTAAAGGCCTGCTGCACCTTACCTCGTCCTATATCTATATGAGGCTCCTCCCCTCCTGACTCTGGTAACAGGTCAACCCTATTTTTCCCAGCAGTTTCTAGAATGTCTGGATGCTTCATCCTGTTTACCGTTTTACCCCTATTACCTGTTATCAGCTTCCAACCATCCTTATCTCCCTCTTCTCCATATCCACCATCTCTTTATGCCACTATAGGCTGAGCCTCCACAGGCTGTTCCACCATAGGTCATGCCTCCACAGGCTTAGCTTCTTGGGCCCTGACTCTTTCCAACAATACTAATCGTTTCGTCTTTCTCCCTCATCTTTATGCCCATCTCCCTGATCCTTTCATGCCTAATGCAAAGTGGACTAAACCATGGGAGAGCCTCATTTATTTCCCACGTTCCCTCTCCACTGCATGCTGAATGAAACTCCTTACACCCACTGCACCCCATACCATTCTTCTTGTTCTTGCGACAGACCACACTTTCGAGACATGATTTTTCCAAAGTACCTTCCAAACAAATTTTAAAGTAGCAAGAAAAATACTATATTACAGATTAAAATATGATATCACTGTTGGTAGATTTTTATTTAGTGGAGTAGCTTTTTAAACTACCAGATTCTAACACTACTATACCACTGACCTAGTACCTCTAACTCTGCTATATAGGAGTTGATCAAAAATTAATTAAACAATTTCCCTACTCTACTGCCCAAGTCTACAGATATACAATTTATTTTAAGACCAGATAGTTTGCCTCAATCTCTAGGGACTACAGTACTGAGCCGTTACAAGACCCTCTTTACACTTTTTCTGCTACAGAACTCTAAAATCCACTAAATACCAAGGTACACTATACTGTACTGTTAAACTATAAATACCTGTTTTTGTTAAACAAGTGAGTTATCACAACCTCCACTTCCTTCAGTTTTCAGAAAATCTGTGTGTTAAGCCACACCTGTTTGTCAACTTTCCCAAACACCTTTCCTACGTAATTTAAACCAATACTTTTACCACACAATATTATTTCAGCCACCACTGCAGCGATTTCCGCACTAATCCCCCCCCCCCCCCCCCGTTTCCCACTGATTGCAAAATTAAGCTATACCTAACCCCACTTTCTAGTTATTAACGAACAGCACTCTCTTGGATTTATTTTACTTGATACTAATATTTTGCTGTATTAGAACTCTTAACTACATCAACCTTAACCATCAAAACTACAATTTCAAAACGTAAATTTAACAGCAATCTAATATACCTGTAGCGTGCACAGAATACCTTTTTTAACCAGTTACCAGACAAACAAGGCTATTTCACTGATAAATGTTTTATTCCCTTTAACCGTTGTTAGTAAAATTTAAACAATCACACGTGCTTCGGTTTTATTTGACCCAACACCTATACAAACTATTTAAACTATGAAACTTATATTACACGGTGTTTTAACACTTAATTACACTAAACAAACCACCAAACAAATATTTCTACACACTATTTAATGATTGAAAGTAGTTTTGAATGCTCCTTTCGCTTCACAATGTTCCCTTGTGAAACCAAAGATTTTATACCTTCACTTCAGCCATTGCCATGTCTTCCATACTTCGTTCCTTCTAGCCTAGCTATCTGTTCTAATCCATATTAACTCTCCAAACATTTCACGATCTGTCACAAGATCTCATTTTTTCCTGCTGTCCTTCAGATCTTGTGAAAAAATAAAGTTCTGTACTATCTCAAATTGATAAACCAAATTTCCAAGTCATGGATGGCTATGGCCTATCCTGATATTCACCTAGTTCCTTGACAAATTTCTCCACTACTGCTACCGCCCCCTTCTCCCTTGCAAGTTCTTTAGCTGTCTGCATCACATCACACCTCATATACCAGCTGACCTGCCTACGCAGTGCTAGTTCATATATGGGTCACCAACTGTTCATCAGGGTGAACAGTCACTGGTGAACAGTTTACACGAACCTGTACTATGCAGTGTCTGCTTTGTCAGATTTTACAAGTGCTCCATAGTTAGTGCTATCAGAGTCTTGCTTTGTCTGAAGTTTTTGCTTGACACCAGACATCTGTGCTTGGCTTCTATGTCTTAACATCGTACCACAGGTAAACCTATTACAATTATTCTTAAACTTATAAATAACAGTAATATATGCAGCCAATTTTAAAATTATTATTTTTACCGTTTCCAATCATATTATGTGTGAAACATTATTTTCTCAATTTGTCGTTCCCACCCTACCTTCACTTTGTCTCCAGCAGTCACCGACATCTCTCTCTTCTCACCCACCTAACTCAAGTAGATGGGAGTAGACAAGCTAAACCTTACAGTGTGCTTTGTCTCTCTCATTGCAGCCTTTCTGCCTATAATTTTTATAAGTGATAGGCTTACTGTCTTTACCTTTGTTTGTTTTCTTATTACTTTAACACATTGTCTGTTTCATTATTTTCACCAGAAATATGTTAACTGCTCAAAGTAAACAAGAGGGAGAGATGTTAAAGTATGCTATTTGTTTTCGCAGGATGGTTCAAGAAATGATACAGAAATCTTAAATCTGAATGCTGCAGCAGCTGCAAATCAGAAGCGATTGAAGTTTAGTGCTTTGTTGACGGATATGCGTTACTGCATTCGAGGAATGAGAGATGATGTTTCAACTTAAAATTATGACAACTCAAAGTTACCCCTACCCCCTCAACTGCAGACCTACGTAGGCTTAGCTGATGTACCGTATTGAGTGTAATTTTCTGTAAAACTATATTTAAGATGTAGAAATTTAGCTTATGAGAAATGTTTATGTAAAACATGTAAAAGAATGTAAATGTTAAAAACCTTCTTCAAATTATACTTCCCTATCTAAGTAAAGCTGCAGTTGTAAAGACAAATTTTGTTTTATTTTTGTACAAATTATTCTAAATCACTAAATAATCAATTAAATACATTTTAGTCTATTGTATGATACAATTGTTTTAAAAAAATGTTATAACTTTCCAGAACTAACAATTTTTGGTTGTCCTTGCTTATACCATTTACTGTGAACTGCAGTAATTTCAATCTCTCTCTCTTTCTCTCTCTCTCTCTCTCTCTCTCTCTCTCTCTCTCTCTCTCCTGTGTGTTATACATTCAAAAGTGTGGAAAATTTCATATATTAATCCTTTATGTTGATACTGTGGAAAGTATGTATGCATATACATATTACATACACTAGCAGTGTAAAACGAATTTGCACTTGTGGACTTGGAATTTTACTGCTAGAATTTGGCGTGAACAGTCACAGTAATATGACTGTTAAGCCATCACCCATTCTACCATTAAACCTGTCTCATAAAGAGAATGAATCTGAGTTTTCCATGGTTTTAATGGATCACTCGAGGGGAATGTTGGGATGGTTCCTCACGATAGCCCAAGGGCGCCTCCTGCCATATCCTGTATATCCCTTCCAAACTATTACCCTCTCAAATAGGTGCAATGCACCCTCCGCCACACACTTTTAGTGAATCACGGAGTAGTAAAAATAATAATAATAATAATAATCACACATTCCACCCACGCTGTGGGATGGTAGCAGATGCTGTGCCACTTCTCATTTCACAGGACCTGAGGGGATTTTGAAGTATAAAGTGAGTTAGAGCCTTCTGGAACAACACAGATTAAGAAACATACATCTAAACTTTACTTGATGCTTTCTAACTAAATCAATGAGCTTCACCACTGCATACCTGTAGAAACCCATGGCCCAATAATATCAATTTATTACATATTTGAATTGAATCTGTCAAAGACTAACATTTCTTCCACTCTGAGTTTCAACTAGGACAGACCATATTATTTTAACCGTCGGTGACCAACTTCATACTTTCGCGGGCCTCCCTCTGACTATAAGATGCGAGTTAGATTTCATCCCCTGCGAAGACAGACACCGCATACATATGGCACATGGCGGAACTCCCATCCGCGCAACACTACACAATTGACTAGTTGACTAAATTTGAAAAATAGGTTAATACTTTACCTTATTATCTATTTTACTCAAAAAACGTATTTTTCAAAAAATCGAACATTTACTTTTTGCATTTTTTAAAACTAATTTAAATTTATCCCGAAAACACTCAAGGCTGTCATGGCATCTTGAATGACGTCACGCCATGCGAATCAAAACAGAACAGCTGTGTATGTAAATGACAGGTGTCTGTTTTCTTTCATTAAAAATTGATTCCTCATTTTATAAGCACTGCATAGTGCTCCAGTGTAAAAGCACAACAATAAAAATGCCAAACAAGTTATTTATATATGTTCCAAACAATGAACAAATATGGAAAAAGTGGTTAAAACTTGCAAGGAGGGGCGATGCTCATAGTTTATCTGCAGATTCAAGCATCTATGTTTGTGAAGATCATTTTGCTCTAAGTGTTTGTGCACAATATATTTCTAGATCTGAAGCAAAACTGATGGAATTGGAGGAACCAATTTACAAGTATTGATAACATAATAAGGTACGAGTTGTGGTTATTTCGATTTTATGATTTAAAATACTTCTTTTGTGTTACATTTAATATAATAAACACACACTGGCAACATTATCATTACCGTGGTGCCACAATTTGATGATAGATTCTTATGCAACTCGATTAAACAAATCGAAAATAAAGAATAAATTTTTTAAATCTTTCTCATGGTTCTCGAGATATCTTAACTAATAGGTGACGATGTTAGGATGATATGAAACTTAGAGCAGACTGGAAATTGGCAGTGCCATAGCTTTAAAATATGCCACACCTTTTTTGAGGATTTACTTTCCTAGAAAAGGTGTATATTAAAAGCAAAAAGAAACATACCTTAGACGTGATGTAACTGAAAAGTTACGATACGGGGATGGCACAGAATTAATAGTGCTAAACAACAATCATATCCAATGTCATTATTCACGCCAAAGATAATATAGACTTTTTATTTTCTTATGGCTTGACACCTCGTCGAAATCAAGGTCATTGGAGGCTGGATGGGACTGGGGACAAGGAACGTGAAGGAATTCGGCCATGGCCTTTTTTGAAGGAAGCATCCCCGCATTCACCTGGAGTGATTTGGGGAAACCATGGAAAACCTAAATATGGATGCCTGGACGGGGATTCGAACCGCCATCCTCCCGAATGGAGACCAGAGCATTAACCACTCACCCTCGGTGATATCATCAAAGCTATGAAGAACAAAATCTTTTGTTATTTCGCTTAGGTTTTCTTTCTGGTTTAGCTATCAACACTTGCTTATACTCGCAAATTTAACCTCATACCAGTATCAATTAATTTACAAAACGTCCGTCTAACCAATAGTTTATTGTTTATGAAAATGAAATAATGCTATTTAAGCTTATAATGTATATTTGACACTTGTGTATACTTACATTGAAGTTTTAACATTGCGGAATTCCGATGAGCAAAAGTCGACATTTGATGTGAAAAATCTGCCTAGTTCTACAGCATCAATTTTAGGCAAATTGCTACCGTTTGCTTTGGTAAATCCTGGTTCCATAGCGAATTACACTTGTCTCTCGGCATATAACTGAGAACAACTGTATTAAAGTGACAAAAGTTCCTACAAACAAATAATTTACCAAGTAACCTACTATGTTCCACAAAAATGTCAACAACAATTTCGGCATTTCAGTGGGGCGTGACGTAATACTTTCTTATTGGCGTTTGTGGTCATATGACTGAATGCCTGGTTTTGTCGAATTTATTTTATAAAATTAATAATAATCTTTCTTTTATAATAAATAATTTAGTTTTTTTGTTATATCCTTAGCATGGTTAATCATTAAAAATTGCTATGCAACCGATTTATTCTTAGTGAACCCAAACCTATTGCAGTGGATACTCGGGCAACAAACGCAACAGCATACTGCTGCCACCATACTCTTACTGCTCATAGAACCGAATTTTCTGCCTCAAAACGATTCCACATAGATAGTATTAATGGCAGTTTTATCCCCATTCCTGGCAAAGCAATTCATCTTTTTCTTTCATCAGCCATTTTCATTCATGATCTGATGATGCTTTTCAGCGTCATGAGTATTGATCATCAAGTTCTTAAGTATGTTACGCTTAGTCATCACACCTGCTTCACTGATGGATTGGTTACTATCTCACTTGCCGGTAGGAACCTATCCTAATGGGGTGATTATTTATTTAATTACAACTAATTAGCCTAACATCTAGTAAATCTAAATTAGTCCCGAGATACAAAAATCATTACCTAGATTAGTTGCTAGCAAATTGTAAATAAATAATGTCTGCTGATCATTTGTACCCGGTCATTTGTCTCTTCAGAAATTGCCGCAGGTTTCCTTCTCTGCCATGGGAAGGCACACCAGGCATCTAGTGAAACGCCAGATAAAAATGTTATAATTTAAAGCGTTTAATTACAGAAACAACTTTGAGGGTAATTTGGAAAATAACCTCTGTTCTAGTGTGGCGCTAGTAGTCATGCGCGGAGTGCCATCATTTTCACATCTGCGTGTTCCCCGATTCTGTCAGCATCCAGCTGTAACAGTACAAACCTCATTCTTTTGCACATTGTCTTGTATTAACCTCATAAAATGAGCACTGCAATAGAAAATCCCATGAAATGCGAAGTGCGTGCTGCAATAAGACCTTTTTTGGCGCAAAACGTTTCACCAGCAGACAGTCATCATCATTTGTGTACTGTATATGGTCCGAACATTATTAGTGAATTTGTTGTGCGGCAATGGGTCAAATTTCTTAAAAGTGGTAGAACAAACATTCATGATGAAGAGAGGAGTGGTAGACCTTCTGTTGTGAGTAATGATCTTGTGAAGAAATTTGATGAAAAAGTTCATGAAAGTCTAAGATTCACAATCTGAACATTCTGAACAATTCCCGCAAATTTCTCGTACGGTTTTGTACGAGGTTGTCACTGATAAATTAGGCTACCGGAAGTTCTGTGCTAGGTGGGTACCGAAATTGCTTACAGAGGTCCACAAAATCAAACTAATGGGCTCTGCCTTAAACTTCATTTCACGCTATGACACGGAAGGAGAAGATTTTTTGGAGAGGATCGTGACTAGTGACGAAACGTGGGGGAGTGTACAGCCGAAACAAAAATGCAGTCGATGGCCTGGGGCCATAACAATTCTCCATGCAAGCCGAAGAAAGCCCGCCAAATGTTTTCAATGAGGAAGGTTATGAATACAGTTTTTTGGGATGCCAAGGGAGTTTTGCTCGTTGAATTTATGGAATATGGCACCACAATCACTTCAGATGTCTACTGTGAAACTTTGAAAAATCTTAAGCGAGCCATTCAAAACAAACGTCGTGGTAAGCTGTCATTCAGTGTTGTGTTTTTGCATTACAACGCTCGTCCTCACAGTGCCTGTAAGACTCAAGAGCTTCTTAAGCAATTCAAATGGGACATTTTCGATCATCCCCCTTACAACCCCAACTTGGCGTCTAGTGGTTTTCATCTCTTTACTCACATGAAGAAGTGGCTTGCGTCACAGCACTTCGATGATGACAACGAACTTCAAAATGCTGTGAAAGATTGGTTACGTGCCCAGGTGGCTAAATTGTATGAAGAAGGGATTTGTAAATTAGTGAAACGCTATGTCAGATGCTTAAATTTAAATGGTGACTATGCTGAAAAATCGTAAAAAGCTGTATTATTAAGATGTATGTAATAAAATATTTTTTACTATCCAAGTTTATTCATAGCCAAATGGAGGTTACTTTCCAAATTACCCTCTTACATCTACTTTGCATCAATACAAACACACACTGATCAGCCAGAAAATTATGACCACCTACCTAATAACCAGTATGTCCACCTTTGACGCGGATAACAGCAGTGACACATCTTGGCAAGGAAGCAATGATGCCTTGGTAGGTCGCTGGAGGGAGCTGGCACATCTGCACACACAAGTCACCTAATTCCCATAAATTCCGGGGAGTTGGGCGTGATCTCTGACGTTATGTTCAATCACATCCCAGATGTGTTCGTTTGGGTTTAGATCTGACGAGTTATGGGGCCAGCACATCAATTGCAACTCGCCACTGTGTTCCTCACTTTATCTTGTTTAAAATGCCATTGCCGTTAGGAACTTTTAGTGAATCGTGGAGTAATAATAATGATAATAACATGTTTAAAAATAGCAAAAAACTGTGGAGGGGGAGGGATTAGTTATCAAAATTGCATGACAAAAATATTATTTATCCTGACAGAAGTATCTTGTGTCCTTCCTTATGTAGCAAAGTATTTCCTTGTCAAATTTCATTTACATCAGTGTATCCATTTAGTCATCAAAATGTAACAAACAGACTGAGAAACAGAGTTATTTTCGTACTTATACCAGTCACTAAGGCTTTGTTTTTCTCGCAGTCAATTTGTGTATGAGATATACTAACAACATTATAACATAAAAAAGTAAACAATGGAGTGAAAGAACTGCTGCAAGGCATTATTTATGTGGAAAGGAAAGATAAATTATACCCCAAGTTAACGGGAGGGCAGCAGCAAAGGTTAACCCAAAATGTTATGTTTTTTGTGTTTGTACATTTTTTTTTTGCTGCTGCCCTCTTCCCTTCATCTTTAGTGAGTGTTGGGTATAATTTATCATTCCTTTCCACATCAAAAAGTAAATGTGTATGGCATTGTAGGCCAGGAGATCCCGGGTGATTGTTCGACCGCCTACATGATATGCCACACATTCCGCCTCTGTTGTAGCTGGACCTACAGTTGAATGTGGAATCCCTGCAACGGAACATCCAGGCATGACTCATATGATCAAAAAAATAAAAAAACTCTTCGACTGAACGCAGAGCTTTTGAAATCAAATGTCTTAACCACTGAACCACCAGCCCCCTCTCTGGTTTAGCATTACGCCATGTGTCTGCCATTGTTAAGTCAGTTTTCAAAATTCCATTACTTACACGGTAAAAAGAGCCCTGTATCCTTCCCAATGGCAAACAGCATTTCCTAGTCAAATTTCATCAAGGTTTCTTTAGTCATTCAGCTGTGAAAACGTAACAGAGAGACTTGCATTCACATTTATAATATTAGTATAGATATATGAAACAAAGGTTGCTTAGTAGCCAAGTGGACCACATGTAACAGACAGGAACATAAGAGACATTGCAATTTTTGGGCCTTAGCCTTTCATCAGCAAGTAGAGCACCACTACATTTTACTAGTTAGTAATTAATAGCATAAATTAGCATGGCTAGTATGCTGTACAGAATTTGAACCCTCAGATGGTGTTTCTTCAAGTCCGATGTGGTAGTGGTTTTTTAGTTCAGCTAGACTAGTTATTTCGTGCATATAAGACAGTGGTACAAAATATTCAAAACGTAATTCTTTTCTTGTATGCAATAAAATACTAGCTACTGAAATGTCGTAATAATCTGTACAGCATTCTTATTATGTTAATGGTTGACCAGCCGAGTGAATAAGGTGTTTACACACGATATTTAGGTGATCGAAATCTCTATCACTATGTTTTGGGGAATTGTGGAGTGATTTCGGTCAATGAATATTGTGTGTATACACCTTGTTCACTCGGCTTGTCACACAAGAACATTGAAGTTTTTATCTGCATTGAGAATTAATATATTCTTATGAATTGGTACAGCATTTTGTTGTTTGCACTACTGGGCCAAACATCTGTATCACTATCACTGGATTGGTTAAAATACATTTGATTTTTGTTCATTGTGGCATGGTACAGTCTATACCAAATATATTTGTATGTGTGTATAGTAGTTATAAACCCAAAGGTTAAATAAACCCTCCCACAGGACGTGTGCTAAGCTAATGATTGTCAGGGTGGCCACTTTGTTTCTTGCAGAACCTATGGTTCAGTATTTAATCTAAACTGTAGAAAATCCATAGTATACTTCAGATACGCTAAGCAGGCTTTTCCAGAGGTGGAGGTCTGGTTAATTCTGGCAGGAGACAGTATTTGACTGACTGAATGAGGCACACATCTTGATAGTAAAATGAGTGGTACAATTGCTCCATGGTAAGATGATTGATATAAATTTTAAAATACTACTTAATTGGGGAAGCATTTTCACCTCAGTCAATGAAATTGAAGTTTAATTAGTTTCTGATACATCACTGCAATTTAAATAATGCTCTTTTGATGATCAGTTTTCTTGACTATCCTAACACAATAAGCTTTGACGTACTTCTACATTACAAAATGATAACATTCTGGCAAAGTTGTCTCTGTGACTAGAATGATAATGCTAACAGTGGACACAGATTGTAGGGCTAATGCACCTATCCCCATTTATGAGTTCAGTATTAAACACTCTTGGCTTGCAAACATGTCTATTCAAAACGTATCAGATGTACAGTAATTTTTTTGAATGGAGTAATGGGATGTTAGTGCGTATTAAATTTCTCTCATTTGGACTGCACATGCCTCTCTCAGTTCTCTTATTGTAGACATTTTAAGGGCGTTCTCTGGGTATAGAGTACATATATTGTACATTCAACAACTATTCAAATCAGGTCACTTTTTTGTGAGGTTTTCAGTTTGGAGATTAGTCAGTATTACAAGAGGCAATGCCAGCCCAGGATAATGCATAACAGCTACCTGTGATTCAACCACCAGATACATGCCCTTTTATACCAATATCTTCAGCCCATAGTTTGTAGCCTCCATTCTTATGTCAAATTTAGAATTTTTTTTCTATGGTCCCCATTCCTTCATAATACAAAAGCATCCTAGTCGCCAATGATCTAACTTTGCTGTAAACTAATATCCTCCTCTGCTTTGGACTTCAGTGTCATGCAGTACATCCTGGAGCAAGAACCCCTCAACAACCTACCTGGCACTTCTTCCCTGGCCCCACTAGTTCACCTGCTCCTAATTAAGAACTATATCTATCAATTTGCTCATCTGGTACCAGGTTTCTGGTGCAGCTGTGGGTTCGCAGATGGCTCCTACATATACAAACCTTTCTGTAATGAGATTACAGTAACTTTCCTTGAGAAAATACTGGTCTAAATACTTAGGTAACATATTAGTGATTTGAATATGTGAGTAGAGGTGGGCGCCCGCCGGCGTGACGCCGCCGTGTCTCTGTGGCGCGCCGCCGCCGCCCTTTGCTTCGCGGCATGTCCTTGAGCAACACTTCCTAACACGACGAGGCGTTTTTCAAATTTTTCGTTAAATTGAGTTAATATGTAGGTGTTAAAATGACCGAATTAGCTAAAACTAATGTTATAAAACTCTCTTTAATACTGTTATATGACTGTCTAAGCCAAACTAGTTATTGTTGGAAATATTTCGGAAGTTTAGTTAAAGAAAAAGCCAATAAGAAAAAAATCGTGAATTCCGATCAAGGCTATTTCTTAGCTAGCCTAAATGCGGTAAAAACAAAGTATTTAACCCTGAGTACTAAACGTATGGAGGAAATGAAAATAGAAGGCATGGTAAGAGATATAAAGAAACAGTTGAGACTGAATGAATCGAAGATTCTAGCTGTCATTGATGCTGGAGAAAACGTGGGAAGAGCAGTTTCGTTGACTAGCTAATATGGAACATCAATCTGTGTCGTGGTCATGGACTCCATAATCTCGTTACAGTGGAGGCCTAAACAGAGTTCCAGAAATTGAAAGGTTCGTAAAAAGAATGCAATAAGATTGTCAAGAGAGATAGAGAGAGATACCCCTTGTCAGCACATGTCGAAAAATGGAATAAGAGTTTTTGGATTCCCTTGATAACGTCGTTCAATGATGAGACAGATCCTATTTTAGAAAATGATTAGATGTAACAAGTAGACACAGAAATATTGGATGAAGTAGTTGAAGAGAGCTCGCTATTCGTATCAGGATCAGGAAGTGTTATATACAATCTTTCTATCAAAACTGAAAGACCAACTCGTTGGCATAGATTTACAGGGATGCTGGGAAGTTTAACCCACGTATGCAACTGTGACATAATAAGTAAGATGTTTAGAAAGATAGGACATGATGAGATAAAGCAAAGTGTGCCAAATCTTTTAGACATAAAACCTCTGGTAAAATTTTGATAAGGTTTCACGAAGCAGTTAAGGTCATGTCATCTCAAAAATATGTACAATGAATGTGAATATTCTGTTCGGTTCTGAAATAATTGAGATCACGAATTCTGTCTTAGATGACGAATTATTGACTATGTTTCAGCTTAATCGCAACATGGTGGCAGAAGTTAGCAAGCGATTCGCTGCCACAAGAGCGGTCGTAGCAGTATCACCTTTGGATTATCATTTTATGGGTCTCAAAGAAGTATATACATATTTGGAGTCAATAAAAAGACCAATACTTCCTTTATTGCCTCGTATATCAAGGAAGTAATCACTACCATTAATGTGCCAGAAACAAATGAAAATAGGGATTCTATTGCTTCTACAAAATCCACCAATGATACATCGTTGCTGCAGAAACTATCGATGAAATATCGTGTGTATGGTGATAATGATTATCCTATCGCTGAAGAAAGTTGGAGATATTTATCTTTATCTGATACATCAGATTCTAAAGATGGAAATCTTTTAAGTTACTTGAACAGCAAAATAAAAGCCTTTCCTCGGTTTTTTGCCCTTACCTAGACTTTTCTTTGTGTTCCTGCACAAGCACACCGAGCGAAAGAGTATTTTCTGTGACTAGGTTAGTCATTTCTACCTAAAGGTCTAACCTAAGCTCAGTTCGCCCAAATAAAATTATCTTTATACATGATAACTACAAAGAGTACAAAAACCTGCAAGATTTTGAATATATAAGTGAAACGTTACTTATTTTCTGTTTTTGAGAGGAAGTAATGATATGTTATATTATTTCCATAAGGAATTTTTTTCTCACAAGCCATTATCTCCCTCCATACTTAATCGGAATCAATGAATTAGGTCATTTTAAAGTTTGGTCTCCACTTTGGTCACATAACATTATAAGAAAGAAATTTTTCGGAATTCGACCCTTAAAGGGCAAAAATGTCAATACTTCTAAAATGCTGCTTTTTGTGTTACGAGTCATTTATCTCCATGGATACCTACCTGAAATCGTTTAATGAAGTAGCATTTTAAAGATTAAGATCTCCGGTTTGGTGACATCACATATTAAGACTGGAATTTTTCTGAATTCGACCCTTAAAGGGCAAAAATATCAATATTTCTGCAACGCATTTTTGTGTCACGAGCCATTTATCTCCCTTCATATGTAACCGATATAGATAAATGAGGTATCATATTAAAGATTAAAGTTTCCGCCGTGGTCACATAATATTTTAAGAAAGCAATTTTTCGTAATTTGATCCTTAAAGGGCCAAAAAGTCAATGATTTTTTGTGTATCGAGTCATTTATCTCCCTTGATAATTAAACAAAATTGGTAAACGAGGTATCATTTTAAAGACTGACGTCTTCGGTTGGTTACACCATATTTTTAGGAAAGAATTTTTCAAAATTCGACCTTTTAAAGGACAAAGGTATTAATATTTCTACAGTGCATTTTCCTGTCACGAGCCATTTATCTCCCTTGATCCAAAACCGAAATCAATAAATGAGGTATCGTTTAAAATATTAAAGTATCCGCTTTGGTCACATCATATTTTAAGAACGAACTTTCTACAAGTTCAACCCTCAAGGTACAAAAATATCACCATTTCTAAAACTTTTTTTGTCGTAACCGAAATGGAGAAATGAGGTATCATTTTAAAGACCAAGGTGTCCGCTTTGGTCACATCATTTTTTATGAAAGTAATATTTTGGAATTCGACCCTTAAAGGGCAAAAGTATCAATATTATTTCTACAATTTTTAAAAAAATTCCGAGCCATTTATCTCCTTCGATATCTAATCGAAATCGATAAATGACATATTGTTCTAAAGTTTAAGGTGTCAAATTAGGTATCATAAATTAAGAAAGAATTTTTCGGAATTTGGTGCTTAAAGTGGTCGCCCGTATGAGACAGTTCAGAGCCAACTCCCTAGATTGCAACAGCAGATATCACAGAGATGCCAATAAACCTTTTTTTTATACAATAAGTAGCTTTCCAGTTTTTTTTTTTTTTTGCTTTGTTACGGAAGCATTTTTATTTTGCTATACAATTTCAATGTAAACATTTTATTCGCACAGCGACACATATCATAGAGATGTTGATATGCTGTGTGCATTTTGTTCAGGTTGGTTGTATTCTGTTAAACAGTGTGTTTTTAATTTTCCTAACTGTTTCGTAATATGTTTTGATGCGTACCTATTACACTAAACAAATAAATATTTGATACATAAGTGCGGTTCTACTTTTCATTATACTACAAGCATTGAACCTCACTATTCATCGTATTTTAATAGCGAAATTTTCGCACGGGTCGTCTAGTATCATATATAAAGTAGTCACGCCGCCGGCGCTACGCCGCCGCCGGCTGAAAATGTTCGGCGCGCCGCCGCCGAGATTTTGGTAAGCGGCGCCCACCTCTATATGTGAGGAAGTCTACCTTGTCACGTTTATGTAAAATATACCTTCAACTTCACCTAATAATAGTCATAAACATCCCATTTTCCTTGGTGTATATGTTCCATGGCTCCATTTGTACCTTTATATTCATAAATCTCTCCACCTCCAACAATACCTCCATTTCAATAACTGCCACCTTTTGTACAAAAAATGTTCCCTTCCTTACTTCCTCAGGATCAATAGTAAATGTATCTTCTTTGACTATCAACTGTTATGCATCTAGCGATTCCCAAGTACTCATGTCTAGAGCATATACCTTCTATCTGGTCATCAGGAAATCTTCCCATATAACCACTCTCCTGACCTATCTAAACAAACATAAATCATTCTCTACTAACAACTCCACACCTTTCACCCACTCTTTCCCTGGCCTGAAAACTGCAAATCAAATAGGCAGTGAAATAAGGAAGAATATGGAAATAAAACTCAACATTTGCGTAGATGACATTGGCCCTGATCGACTAACACATGTAACACAACGTTTCAGTGTTGAACCATATTTTTGGAAGGCAGGAGGTGGGTGAAGAGAGTACTGGAACATATGTTTAGTAAGGCTTGGAAAGATATTGATCTAAGAATTGGAAGTAGTGCATGGAAGTGTAAAGATCACCATGATCACAATCGCAATGGTGAAGATGTTTGGGGTTGAAGTTTGGAAATAAACTAAACTCTGCATGTTGTGGTGAACCGAGGTTTTTTTAGAGAATTATTGGGCTGTATAAGATTTCACAAGGTATTACAGCAAGCTAGATCAGTTGCGACAGCAGTTTTATTCAGTAGCGACACAAGAATGTGTAAGTTCAGAAGGCAGCGACCTGCATAATAGTTCAGAAGAATCGGCAATTGCTTGCGAATCATGACATAATTCAGACAGGGATGACCGCATCAATGGGAAAAACGATTGGCTAGTAGATCTCCCCACCTGTTACAATGGAGGGGGGGGGGGAGGGAGTGATGATCAAAACTGGACTGCAGAGAGCAAAGAGGGTCTGTCTGGCAGGCCACAACTGGGGTCAGGTCGAGCCTGGTAGCGGTCGCTGTAGCAGCCGAAGATGTAAGCAGTCTACGCCGAGCGCAGCCCACAGCGCTACCATTGATACAGTTGGGAATGAAGCAGCTTCGTCGGAGTTAGAATTGGGGATGGTTGACTGTGATAGAATCTCATGGGAAGTCAAGCTCTGACATTAGTCGCAAGGATAACTGACCTGGCTGTAACAAGGGGATTAGAGTAAGCAAATGGGTTCTTATAGGGTTGTTATCTACTGATAATAAATTTAAATATTGTATAAACCCTACTGGAGTGTTCTTCATTTGTTTTACTGCTCACCTGACAGAGGTCTTACCCACTCATAAGTATTCCTGTCGGGGTGGCAGAGTGGGGGAAAAAAAAATAGAAGCCAGACCGCCACAACATACAAGCATTTACTCCTCAAAAAGCCAAATCTAAGTATATAAACATTCTCACACCAGAAATCCAGTTATACACTTGAAATGCAGTAAGAGATGACTAAGCAGTGTTAGGAAGTTATCGCGGATGAAACCAAGAATGCGGCACTGAAACCATTTTTTTTTTTCCCCCTCCAATCATCATGAAACAAATTACACTGAATAGTCTACGATCTATATTTTCAGCCTGAAGTGCGACCTGAAGGAATAATAAGTATTTAACATTAGTTTACGGACATTTAGTGGAAAGCAATTGTTACAATATCAAAATATCGGATCAAAGAAAAAGCCAAGATTTATGCGACTAGCATCACTGGTCGAAGACCATATTATGTGTCAACTGTATGGTTTTATACACCACCCATGGAGGAAAGAAATATGGAGAGGAAATACCGCTTATTCTGTGACGCCGCCTCTAAACTCTCGGCTGATACTGCGCATGCGTGGCAGTGGCCATATTACCTATCCATACAATTGTTATTTGGAGACAGTATATCCGGAAAACTAAGCAAGATATCGAAAAATTTAATTCTTTATTATTTATTTGTTTCGTCTTTTAAAATAAGAATCCATCATCAAATTTGACTTTGACCAATTGTTTCTTCTGAATTTCAACCAAAAATATCCCACATTTGAGACAGATTATCTCGAAAACTAAGCAGGGAAATTTTATTCTTATTTTTTTTTTATTTGTCTCATCGAGTTACATAATAATCCATAATCAGATTGTGGCGTCACGTTTATCCTAGAGTACCTTTGAGGTTTTTGCTCATATTCCTCGTGTCTGTATGGATAGGTAATATGGCGGCCACGCCTCCCCACTCCTTTTCACTCCTCTCCCCTCGGCGTCACTTCAATGCGTGGTGAAGGTCCCTTGCGTCGTCTCCATATATTTCTTTCCTCCATGACACCACCTTGCTGACGCCAGTGAAGAAAAGA
The DNA here is from genome assembly GCA_031002005.1 of Vandiemenella viatica. NCBI lineage: Eukaryota > Metazoa > Arthropoda > Insecta > Orthoptera > Morabidae > Vandiemenella > Vandiemenella viatica. The sequence goes on along the minus strand of CM061921.1, from coordinate 132,734,368 downwards.
GCGAAACACTACACCGCTATGATTAAAGATATGAAAAACAAGCACCACGATATCCTACACAACCATCGGGATCGCGGCGGGTAATAGACGTTTACACTTAGGACAGTTATGACCGTATCTGCGGAAACAGCCCTGCTCAATTCCATTTTCAGTTCACTTTATCGTTCTCGGACCTCACAATTGTACTCATATTTGAAAATAGAAACTTAAATTTCTGTATTTCTCACAATAACATTTCTTTCTGAAGCTTTTTGTACAACGTAATTTCTGTTAACGATTCGCAAGAGAGAATCGCGTGTACTCGCCTTCCTGAGATGGCCACCTTCACATACTACTTAAATACGCTCCTTACAAATGCACTAAACGTGTACAATGGGTGATATTGCTTCAATAGATTTCTTTTAGTTTCAGTAACTTATTATGTAATCCCCTTTACTTATTTTTTTGCTCTGATGAAATGAAATCTTCAGTACTTAATCCTGTAATATTAAAAAGTAATTGGACACCTGTACACAATGTTTGCTCGGTGGTTGTCACCCCGTTAGAATCTCATAAAGCCACCTCTTCTGGCTTGACAGCAGCTAACCTTTATGGAATGCTCTCTTACAAGTTTTTGCAGGACATCCACTGGGATTCGTCACCATTCCATGAGTTCAGTAGTGGATTCTGGCCGCTCCTGACGAGTCCTTGCCCGGCGATCCAATTCGTCCCAAAGATGGTCTATACCAGTGGTCAGCAAACTTTAGAAGCTAAAGAGCCAATTACGCTATTAAAGGCATCAGAAAAAAATTTATGAACTATAGGCCTGATGATATTTTAATAAATAATTTTCAATGTAATCTATCGAATAATGATTACACCATCATAGATACAATTACATAAATAATATATTCATAAATAATTTACATATAAGTAGTAAGCTTTTTAATTAATGAGAACAGTGTCCCTGTATTTCCTTGGCAAGTTTTGTAATATTAGGCGCGTAAGGGATGGTTGGAGCCGTTGCGAGGTCCTCCTTATCCATTATTTGGACTGCGACAAGAAAGATTGATAGCCCGCTTTACTGGCACTTGGACCTAATATGCCTTTTTGCGGTAGTTGCTATCACCTCGCCGTTTGTATTAATATAAAGTAACTTTTATTACAAAACCCTCAATCATCTCTCTATTTGCGCAACGGATATTCTAATGCTATGTAAATGACTTTCGCCACACTTTTACTACAATTCACAATTTATTACACTCAAAAATTCACACAAGATACAATGCTTTCACTGAAACAATATTCTGTACATATTTGCATCACGCTAGGCGAAATCAGTTTCTCCACATGTTCACCCTGTGCTAGCCAAAAACAGTCTCTCTCGCCATATTGGCTTGTTCCTTCCGCGCCAACACAACCATACCGTACTGCCAACTCTCGCAACATGAAATTACTAAACTAACTTATAATTACCCCGTTCTACACAAACTACTATGCTGGAAGACCTATACTATAAATAAAATATAAATTTATTTACAATCAATTTATAATGTAATAATATAACTCAGTAATGACTGGTGAGTGGGGACCTCACACCGTGGAATGGCCAACTTCAGAAAATTAGAGATAACATGAGAAAAGCCAGAAGGAACTACCAGAGATGTCTGATAGCGATCGAAAGGCCTGTACTTCTCCACCGTTATAGGGAGAATTTTCGAGAGCTATTAAAGCGGACGAAGCAAAGAAGTTGCGAAGCCTAATTTAAGGTCAGACCCTTCGGGTATCCTCTATAAAATAGCGCCAGTAAAATATGGCCACCTACAACTCTGTCTACAGTCCGGCGAGGTGACGGGACCATGACCACTGGCTGCAGGGACACCGCGGCGGTTTTACTTCAAGAACTATTCCTTGATGATGAAGTTATTGGAGAAACTCAGGCTCAAAAAGGACTCTATACTAAGTTAAATGAGATATAGTAACAGAAGAGTTGGAAAATGAAATAATGATTGAGGAAGTAATCAAAGCCATAAACGCCATCTCTAAGAATAAGGTCCCCGGGCCAAATGGCATTTCTGTGGAGGTACTCCTGGCACTGGTGGTCTAGTTAGCTCCCAGTCTGTGTGGTCTTCTCAATAAGTGCCTGGAACAAGGGTGAATACCAAATATCTGGAAACAGAGTGAGTTGGCGAACTGAAAAAAGTGGATGACAAGGATTCCCACCTTACCCAAATTCTATCGGCCTGTCTTCCTGCTGAATATTCTTAGAAAAACTGAAGAGAAAATGTTAATAGGGCGCCTACAGGTGCATAGGGTAGCCAGTGGAATGAATATTATTAACCAATATGGATTCAGGGCAGGAAGATCGACCGAGGATGCTGTTTTTTTTTTAACTGCTTAACGTCTCTTAACAGCGAAGTCTTTAGAGACGGGAAAGGATGGGGGGCAAGGAATGGGAAGGAATTCGGCCATGGCCTTTTGAAGGAAGCATCCTGGCATCTGGATTTGATCCGCCGTCCTCCCGAATGCGAGGCCAGAACGCTAACCGTTACACAACCACGCTCGGTAGGATGCTGTGAAAAGGGCTATGGAATTAGTTGAACGTAATGATAGTACATATATCGTAACTGTCTTCGTGGACATCTCAGGTGCCTTTGGCAATTTATGGTGGCCTGCGTTATTCGCACCCCTCAGAGATATAAACTATCCTAGTAATTTATGTAATTCAATTAAGGACTATTGCAAAAATTGGTATGCTGCACTGAGATGTCCACGAGGCATGTTAGATAAATTATTGTCAAAGGGATCTGTTGGCGGCCCTATATATTGTGATAATAGCTCTGAGCCTGTGTTGCACCTTTTTGAGGGACTGAAAGGTCTGCTGTGTATGGTTGCTTATGCGGATGACCTGCTGGAAGGAGGAAATAGAAAGTAGAAGTAATGATATACTGGAACAGTTGGATGACTGGTGTCTGGAGGTCAAGTTGAGGTTTGCACGGCACAAAACTCAATACATGCTCTTATGGGGAACCTTAGAGAGAGATCCCATAGTGAAAATTAAAGAGAAATCTATTAAAAGGGTAAAAATATACAGGTACTTTGAGATAACCGCCAATGAGAGGCTAAATTTTGCTACTCACATTGAGGACGTTTCAGGAAGAGCAAAACTTGTAATGAACAAGTTTATAAGAGTGGGGCAAAAGAAGTTTCCTCTTCAAGCACATATAAGACTTACAAACTTACCACGACAGCATCATGGTGCCAGTGTTTGGGCGAAACGCCTCATCCTGATAAAACCAAAGATTATCCTAAGAAGAGCGCAGCGGGGAAAGTAGATCAGGTTGAGTGGAGCATATTGTCCAACCGCAACTGATGCAATCACGATAGTGATGGAGGTATGGCGCCTGGACTTTACAGTCAGACACAGAGGTGCAGCGTACTGGTTGAAGGCTGGGAAACGGAAGAGGGCCGAAGAGATAGTAGGGAGGTCAGTGACTAACCCTATGGAAGTCACATTGACGCCCCAAGAGGAATTGAAAAGGGAATGCTATTCTTATTTCGCTGTTTTACTTTGGAATTTTTCTCCAATTGTAATGTAGATATTTAGTTAATCATTAAACTTAAGGCCAGTAGACTCCATCGTTCATGAACAATAATAATAATAATAATACAAAAAAAACACAAAAAATTGAGTGAAACTGTAATATCAACAGCGCAAGAAACGAGGCATTTTAGCCATCATGCGCATGCGCACGACGGCTATATTCCGCGACGCTGGCACTATCAGTAGTACAGTTTTAAAGAAGGCTTTTCTTTATTTATTTATTACTACTAGTGATCGCCCATTGGTCGAAATTCGACCGTAATTCATTTTGTTTTTGTTTTTTTCCTGATTTTTTTTTTTTTGTAAGAGTAACAATTATTGCTAATCTTTTTTTTTTCGAATTTGTTCTTTTGAGTTTGTTGCGAGTGTAGATCTAAACTGTATACAGCGACGTTGGCTGCGAGGGTTTACCATTACGTCATTAGCTTGTATTGTTTGCCTTAATTATAAAATAATAAGATTAAAAATTTAATGTAACAGTTAAAAAAGCATAATTAACAGCTATTATTTGCATTTTTTGATACAATTCTTTGTCAGTTTTATATTTTAACATTATTAATGGATAAAAAAAAAACTAACAAAAAATAAATGTTTTCCATTGAACATCAAATAGAAGTTTTGAATCATCAAATTTCAAACTGTGTAAACGATGATTTTTGTGTAAACTCCATCATTTCCTAAATGCCCTTGACCATTATATTCTGAAATATCAAATCTCAAACCATCGAATGATGGAACTCTACTTGCTGCGACGTACAATTGACCATGTGTAAAGACTGGCTGCCTCAAGAAAATTCCAACTTTTTCGAAGGTTTGTTCTTGAGACTTATTCATTGTCATCACAAATGCAGGTATAATTGGAAATTGAGTTCTTTGAAACTGAAATGGTAAAATAGAACCGGAAAAAGTTAAATTTTTACGTGGAATCAAAATTTTCTTATTGCGAGCGGTTCCAGTTAAAACTTCCCAATCAATAGCATTATGATACATACACTTACCGCGCAATCTTGTTCCATTGACTACTGCTTCCTTCTGATCAGTAGAACGATTCAATTAACCTTCAATACTAACTTACGTGGTGGCAAACAACTAATAGTTAAAGAATTCAAAAACTGTACTGGATAATTATTAATTTCATTGTCATCATCACAAATTATTTTATCGTAGCTTTGATATGTTTTTATTCGGTTCATTATTTATTTATTAATTAAAGTGCAATCGTCATTTTTAGGTGCTAAAATAACTGACTTCAATGTGTTACCTACGGTATGTTTCGGAAATATTTCCATACACCTCATTAATAATATTATTTTCATCTCCTATTAATTGCCGAGGTATTTCAATAATATTTTAACCAAACAATTTTTTTCAAGAATTCGATAAATTCTATTTCCCTTGGCAAGGCTTTTATGTTTTGAGGAAATGGGATTAAATTTATGCCAACTTGTGACACGGTTTTCAATTAAAGTTGCACGTGATCCATGTGGGACATCTGGTAAGGTTTGCCGAAAATCACCGCACAGAAGTATTTTCTTCCCTCCAAATGGTTTATGTTTATCATTTTCATCGCATAGATCCTGTAATAATCTATTTATGATTTTCAACACTTGCAGTGGGCACATAGAAATTTCATTAATAATTATCAATGATGAATTTATGTAACATCCATATCTACTACTTACGGTAATATTCGCTATAGAATTTTCTAAATTGGGTATAGGCAATTTAAAAACATTGTGTAAAGTTCTACCTCCAAGTAATAGAGTTGAAGCTATGCCACTGAACGCTGTTGCAATGCAACGAAGATTAAGCGTATTTAGTTTGTGAATGATTGCCGTTTGTGTGAACGTTTTTCCACAACCTGCATGAGCGGTTAAACAAAATATATTAGATCCAGTATCATGATGCTTTCTGCATTTCTTCTTCATATATAACTTTAAGTATGCTTGTTATATCGTTTGACCAAAGATCACAGAGTATCGTATAAACTTGACATTGGCAGAATCACTGAGCGTCGTTGCCATTAAGAAACAATTGAACATAAACATTGAATTTTTAGTCTTATTTAATTTAATATATTTTTAACACATATTATAAATTTTTGCTTTCTGCACTTCTTCTCCATGTAAACTTTAACTATGCCAAACCTCACACTCCTCCGTTTGCGCAATATTCTTAAAAAAGGGATCCGAAGTTTTCGCTTAGTATTGATATATAGATTCCTGAACAACTGGCATTAAGTTTTATGGTTAATTATATATCTTCATGCCAGAGAATTATGGGGGAATCTCTTTGTATTGATTAGTATAGATAATTTTGAATGGAAGTATATGGAGCACTGCAGTTTAACAGTGTCTACCCACGAGTCACCAATGCTCGGCATGGACTACTCAAGACACAAACTGTAGAGTAGACATACTGGTCCGCTTCCCGTATTGACGGTGGGGATCGGAGGCACAGACATCTTTTTCGATTTCATTCTACGACTCCTCAATATGATTGAAATGAACATGGTTGCAACAAAAGCAACTTCGTGCCTGTGGAGTGTTCAACGATTCCGATACAATTGGTGAAAGATAACACGGTGCTTTGTATTGTTGAAGGAAGAAGTATTCAAAGGGAAGCTGCAAACTAACGAATGGTAGTATACAGACATCAAGGGTATTCCGGTAACGTTGATTTGTGAGGAACAATGTCACATGTACGAGAGGTTCCCTTTTAGCCCATGTAAATAGTCCCCACACGGGAATGCCACCTCCACCAGATTCAAGAGGACCCTTCTGGCAACACAACGAGGTTCCATCCTACCATCAACATATACCAACGTGAATATTGACTTATCAGTCCAGTAAACGTTTTTCCACACTTCTAGGTTCCATTGCCAATGTTTCTATACTCATGCTGTTCTAGTCTTTGGCTTGTGATATGCGGATAGCAAAACTAACTTTGGAAGACTATGGCTTCTGTACCCCATAGCATAGAGATGGTTCTGGATTGTGCAGCTGCTACAATTACACCAGTATTAAATTCCCTAGTGATCTATTGTAAACTAGACGACCCACTCGGCCCTGGCAGGAATGTTATTACCGGATATGACGTACTCACTGTATACTCTTCACATATAATCTTGGAACTCGCGCAGGCGCCGAGGTTTTTATGAGGCAATGTGTCAAGGGTGATCCATTTTCTGTGGCCCAACAATTTTCAAACTGGGTGCGCAGACTTCCGTTGTCGATGTTGTCTCGGTTGTCCGGGTGGAACCGCGTCAATTTATCGAAACCTAACGTCAGTCGTCCGAAGAAAGCCACAAAACGATGGCTGAAACGATAGGTTACGATAAATTGAAGGGATTCCACCCGGACAATTTTCAAACCATCAAACACACTTAGAACAATCATCTTATACATCTTGCTTTAAATTATTGCTTATACCATGAGCATCATTCCTTGTATTCCGGATCTCTGCTTACGTCATGTCCGTTTGCAGGGCCTCCCACAGCGGCACATTTACTCTTCAGGTTCAGTTGCGAAAACAAGCAACTCTAGTAAATACTAAACGTTGATTTGAGACATGAAATCGTTATTGTTTCCTAAGGCCTTGAAGTATACCGTTGGTAGGCTACAGAAAGGAGGCAACCAGAATCTATTGTACAAGTGCGTGTAACAATCGAAAGCCCCAAGATAGGGGAACGTCCATAAACTACGTAGCTCCGTTTTGGCCTCCCACATTCCCCCCACGTAGCCCGACGTGGCTTTTGCCTCTACCTTCCCCCCTTCCCCCTTTTCCCCGCGTGGCACGTAGCTTTTTTCCTTATTGATTCCAGAAGACATTTTGTGCTGCTTTCTCTTGTCAGACTATCGTAAATTAAATATCAGAGATAATTAAATGACGGATATAAATATTCACATGTTGTTGTGTGTTTTGTACCTTGTTTTAACTGTGGCAAATAATATGAAAGAAAAGCTACGTGGCTTGGCTCAACCTCCCCCCCCCCCCCCAACGTAGCCCAGCGTAGCTTTCCAGCCAACCTCTCCCCCCTTTTTAATCCGAGTCACGTAGTTTATGGACGCTCCCTTTGGTGCATGCTCGACATTCAATAACCAAGACAGCATTTTTGCTTTGGAAATTCATTCGTTTGTTCTTTGATTTCTCTCTCTCACCAGATTCAAAGAATATATTTTTTTTTTAATGTAATTTATATTACTTTCACAATAAAAGAAAACTCTTCTTAATCCAACTGTTCAAAGTAACATATACGTATTTCATATCTTACAGATAATCGTCGCTCGATATCCATGAATGGGAAGTGACCTGTTGAAACTAACAATTTTATCAATGCGGTAATGGCCATGAGAATTTTTTTTGGAAACACGAGTTTTTTTCGACAGAGTTTTCAAAAGTTTTGAATTAATCTTGAAAGATAAACACTTAGGATACTGCGATTTGCTGATGATATCATGGTAGCAGAATAGAATGAGAATATTGAGAAATTATTGAATGACATGAAAAAATCTCGAAGGAAGATTTTTAAATAAATATAAACCAAAACAACACAAAACTCTTGAAATGTAGCAGAAATGATAGCAATAACTGTACATTAAATATAAAAATAGGACCAGATGAAGTGGCGGGAGTAAGATCGCAACTGATGCCCGAAGCAGCAGAGCGAAATGAGCCTTCTTGAAAAAAGAAATCTTTTAATTTAAAGAAAACTTTTTAAAACTGTGTGTTTGGAGCACAGAAGTTTATGGCAGTGAAGCATAGAATATAGGGACAGCAGAAACAAAACATTTGAAGCATTTGAAACGTGGTGGTGTAGATGGATGCTGAATATTGAATGGACAGATATAGCATGAAATGAACGTGTTCTGGAAATGGTGGGCGCGGAATGAAGTGGAAGTCTCTCACAGAAATAAGAGACAGTATGATGGGTCACATTTTAAGACCTACGGGATTGGTTAATTTGTAAGTATAGGGAACAGGCGAAGGAAACAACTGATTCAAAACTTCAGCCACTTGAAGCAATGCGTCGGTAAATCTTCCGAAAGCAGACATACTGTTTCGTTTCTTGAGTACTTCCTGATAAATACGTCGTTTTAAAATACGAAGTTGGTTGCTTGTGTGGTGACGTTTCTGACGGCCTTGGCAGCAGGTTTGCTGGGCGGGGCAGAGACCTATCTCCTTGACCTTCATCCAAAGGCGTGGCTGTGCTCCGCTTACTCCGCTCTCATATTCATACTCTATCTACACAATTATGAAAGTTTGTTTGCATAAATATTCTTTGCACTATTAAAGAAATCGTTCTTTTTTCGTGTCCAAACGGTCGGGGAAATAAAAAAAAATATGTTTTGGGGTTCGTACGACATAATTTATTCTTCCTGTTACCTACGGCCCAAATAGTTGGATACATTATCTCCAGGGCCGCATTTAAGCATGGGTTGCCTAGGCTGTAGCCTAGAGCCCCGCAACACATAGAGGGGTCCCACCACAAAGAGGGGTCCCACGACAAAGAGGGGTTCCACCACAAAGAGGGGGCCCACTACAAAGAGGGTGCCCACCACAAAGAGGGGGCCCACCACAAAGAGAGCGCCCACCACAAAGAGGGGGCCCACCACAAAGAGGGGGCCCACCACAAAGAGGGCGCCCACCACAAAGAGGGTGCCCACCACAAAGAGGGCGCCCAACACAAAGAGGGCGCCCAACACAAAGAGGGCGCCCACCACAAAGAGGGCGCCCACCCCAAAGGAGGGGTCCACCACAAAGAGGGGTCCCACGACAAAGAGGGGTCCCACCACAAAGAGGGGGCCCACTACAAAGAGGGTGCCCACCACAAAGAGGGGGCCCACCACAAAGAGGGCGCCCACCACAAAGAGGGCGCCCACCACAAAGAGGGGGCCCACTACAAAGACCACAAAGAGGGCGCCCACCACAAAGAGGGTGCCCACCACAAAGAGGGCGCCCAACACAAAGAGGGCGCCCAACACAAAGAGGGCGCCCACCACAAAGAGGGCGCCCACCCCAAAGGAGGGGACCACCACGAAGAGGGGCCCCACCACAAAGAGGAGGCCCATCACAAAGGGGGGCCCATCACAAAGAGGGGGCCACCACAAAGGAGGGGGCCCACCACAAAGGAGGGGACCCACCACAAATGAGGGAACCACCATGAAGAGGAGGCCCCACCACAAAGAGGAGGCTCCACCACAAAGAGGGGGCCCACCACTAAGAGGGGGCCCTCGCATAGACCAGTAGAGCTGAAGGAAAAGGCCTCCCATAAATTGTTACGCCACTGCCAACAGGGCCCGCACCACATATATATCCTAGGGGCTCACAAAGCCTAAATACGGAGCTCTGATGATCTAACTATAATTAAAATTCTTATCAACAGATTAGCGCGAAGCTAATGACTTCTGCTTATCATAAAAATCCCGTCCTCCATTGAAAACACTTTTTTTTTGCGGTGGAGTACATGCTCCGATGGCAATTTCGATACACGCCCATTTTCCATTTTCATATTTCTTATTTTTTAATTTTAAATTCTTAGAATGTAATTTCCTCCCCCACCTACTTTTGCCCTTTATGAATTTTAAATTCTTTCAGAATTTCTGGTAAACTATTCAGCACTAACCTTGGTAATTTATTCTATCCCTAGCTCACAAAACTACTGAAGGAAACATCTCACGCCCTTGTGCTCGAAATCGAGATCCAGCTTCTAGTCTTGCGTAGTTCGCGAACGAACTAGTTCGGAAGAGCGCTACCACAGGCGAACTAGTTCCCAGATCTCTCGCTCCTTAGTTTGTTCGATCCTTTTCCCAAGACCGACTTTTGTTTTAGGTTATTTATTACTATGTCATCTAAAAGGAAACATTTTCCCCTCTGAGCACGTTTCACTGAAGACACAGATATAAAAAAGAGAAAAGAACTGTTCAACATTAATAATTATTGCAGAAGTAACAAACGGAAATTTAACGAGGAATGTGAAAACAAAACACGCTTTGAGCCCATTAACAATTAAAAGACAACCACCAATAACCACAACTACCATAACAAGCAAAAGAGCGCGTGCAGTAGTGGTAACAAAGCGAGCGAACGATCTGTCTTCCTGGAATCCGAGAGGGAAGCGACCTAGTTCGCTAAGGAGTTGCTAACTAAACTGAGCGCTCCCGGTCCCGAACTACACAGACGGAAAAAAAAATCCCAACACCAAGAAAAAATTATTGTAGAGTAATGAAATTTGGACAATGCATTTGTCAAGTTAACATGTTTAATTGATTAAATTTTCAAGATCACAGGTTAATTTAAGCTCAAGAAAATGCATTTCAAATGTGAAATACTGTTAAATTAATAACCGGTGTAACCTCCAGAATTTTGAATGCAAGCCTGCAAACGTGAATGCATTGTGTCATACAGGTTTCGAATGTCACTTTGTGGTATGGAGTTCCATGCTTGTTGTACTTGTGCTGTCAATACTGGGACGGTCAGTGCTGGCTGTGGATGATGCTGGAGTTGTCGTCCAATGATATCCCATACGTGTTCAATTGGAGACAGATCTGGTGATCTCGCAGGCCAAGGTAACATGTCGACACTCTGTAGAGCACGTTGCGAGACAACAGCGGTATGAGGGCGAGCGTTATCCTGTTGAAAAACTCCCCCTTGAATGCTGTTCATGAATGGCAGCACTACAGGTTGAATTACCAGACTGACGTACAAATTTGCAGTCAGTGTGTTTGGTATAACCACAAGAGTGCTCCTGCTGTCATAGGAAATTGCTCCCCAGACCATGACTCCAGGTGTAGGTCCAGTGTGTCTAGGCCGCAGACAGTTTGGTTGCAGGCGTTCCCCTGGCCTCCTTCTGACCAACACTCGGCCATCACTGGCACCAAGGCAGAACCTGCTTTCATCAGAAAACACAACAGATCTCCACTCCGTCCTCCAATGAGCTCTGGCTTGACACCACTGGAGTCGCAAACGGCGATGGCTTGTAGTCAGTGGAATGCACGCTACAGGGCGCCTGGCTCGGAGCTGTCCTTGAAGTAACCGATTTCTAACAGTTCGTTGTGTCACTGTGGTACCAACTGCAGCTCGAATTTCTGCCGCAGACGCAGTACGATGCGCCACAGCTGTACGCCGAATACGGCGGTCTTCCCTCTCAGTAGTGCCACGTGGCCTCCCGGAACCCGGTCTTCTTGAGGCAGTACCATCCCTTGACCACTGCACCCAACAATCATGCACAGTGGATACATTCCGGCCAAGTCTTTCTGCAATATCGCGAAAAGAAAATCCACCTTCTCGTAGCCCTATTACACGACCTCGTTCAAACTCGGTGAGCTGTTGATAATGGCTTCTTCGTCTTCTTAAAGGCATTCTTGGCTAACATCAACTCACTATGTCAAATCTCAGCGGTAAATAACGTTCACAAACTTTACAGCGCGTATTTAAAGCAAACCTGATTTGCAAGCTCTGAGTAGCGCTACTAGCGCCACACTTATGCGCGAAGCGCGAAATTTGAATCGATGTCATCTTTCAGATGTATAAACACGCCTACCAAATTTCGTTTATCTAACACAAGTCTTTCTTGGTGTTGGGATTTTTTTTTCCGTCTGTGTATTATGTGCGAGTCTACTGGTTTGTCCATCACCATTCGCCGCTAGGGTTACCAACATTTTTTCGGTTCATAATAGTATTTTTTAGAATAAGCTATAAAAATATAGTACACTTCCAAAATATAATATTTTACAAAAGAGTAGAAAAAGACAAAAGGTATGTTTTTTACTTTTTTATTTTTTAAGCTATATTTTTTGCACTTCTTGTATCTTTAACAATTTTTTGTCTACAGTAAAATTGTCATATGCTTTATCGCATTCAGTTGTTAAATTAAAGTCGATCAAAAGCTAATTTTTTATTCATGAAATGTTTCTCTTACATTTACCTACATTTCGTGTAATATTATGATTTCAGTTTGATCACATTCATACTCATTTTTTCTCGTAAATTTAGTGCTTCTGATATTGTCTCACAGTCATAAAATGAAACCTCGTGTTTTAAATTTAATTTTTGGATTTTGTATAGCCAATTACTTTCATTAGAATCTAACCATTTATTAAGATACTCCCGACATTTATCAACGAATACTAAAAATTATTTTTAATATTATCATTTTATGTGGAGAATTTGTTTTGTTAACCAAAGAAACAGTCTCTTTTACATTTTTCTAGCGCTAATTTTAAAGTTGACATAATATAATACTTATCTCAGACCTCATACAAAATAGCGCGTACAGTAGCGGTAGCAAGGCGAGCGAACGATCTGTTTCTCTGAATTCGAGACGGAGACTAACGAACTAAAAGAGCAACCTAGTTCGCGAGGGAGCTGCGAACTAAACTGAGCGCTCGCAGTCACGAACTATTATGCGTAAGTCTACCAGCTTCCATGCACTGCTCCTGACTCTCCTATCAATACTTTTCCAAGCCTCATCACCAGTATACACTGATCAGCCAGAACATTATGACCACCTACTTACTAGCATATTGGTCCACCTTTCGAACGCAATACAGCAGCGATTCGGCGTAGCATGGATTCTGCAAGTCCTTGGTAGGCTTCCCGAGAAATCCGACACCAGATTTCTACGCACAGGTCACGAAATTCCCTTAAATTACGGGCCAGCGGTTTGTGGGCGCAGTATTTGGGAACGAGCATCTTGGAAACGGAGAGGCTGGTCAGCTGTTCGCGTGCTACTGTAGTGAGCATCTATGGAAAGTGTGTGAAGGACGGTGAAACCATGAGTAGGCGACAATGTACATCTTTAACACTCCCAGTACTCTCTTCACTTTCCTCCTCTCTTGAAATATAATTGCTAGACAGTGCGCTACTTTTTACTTGTTCCGCATTAACAATCAACCACTTGCAGTAATTAATCATACTCACTGCTACAATGTACATCCAGATCACTTCTGTACAGTTCACCAAATTGTGAGCTTACCAGTCCAGTACGATTCGAGAATTCTCATAGACACCTATTTCCATTGTAATGAGACGCTTTCCAGAAGCTAGACAGCGGAGGACGATCCAGTCAAGGCGGTTTTTCAGTGAAGTGCCACCGTTGTGAAACCATTCGTCAACCAACCTGCTGGGTTGACTCAAGTATGAACGGAAGCTGTGCGAAGGGCCAACAGCGATGACAAAAGCATTGGGAAGTATTGTGACAAGTTACAGGACTCCTCACCGTCAATAACACACAGCCGGCCTATGCAAGAGTGACACCACAGTCCGATATATTCTTTTATTTGTTTCATGCAACGCTGCCCCGAAGCTGGCAGTTGAGACAAAGACTTTATCAGTGTCATTTTGGAGCTGTTGGGTTTTATTAAAGAAAAGGAGTATATTTGGTAAAAGTGATATTGTTTGGAGTTAGCTAGCCATGAATCCGACCGAACTTGCTGACACGAACTCAGCAGGAAGGTGTTTGTCCTCTACAGCAGCGGTTCCCAATTTTTTTTTGCCACAGAACCCTAATTGATCATACATTTTTTTAAGGATCCCTATTTTTATAAGCGTAAGCTGAAAAACCAATCTCGCATCGGTAAGTCGTCACAAACAGAAGCAGAACCATGATAACCTTCTCACGGAGCGATTATGACTTTTCAACGAACATTTTATTTAATTGGACACGGAACCCTTGAGACCCTTCCACGGAACCCCAGGATTCAGCGGACCACCATTTATGAAACACTGCTCTACAGAATGCTTACTCACCGACGGGTGTCACCTCCAAGTGGAATAATCTGGAATAGGTGACGTCAAATGTGAGGTGGCGTATGACCACGAACTATTCAGCTCGGTCTCATTAGATCAGGAGCAGTCAGTAGTGTTAATACCTGTTTTCAATCACAAAAAGTTCACTTTTCCGCCACCAGATGGCAGCACCAACTGATGGCGCTAGTGTCACCCGTGTGAGGTCACTAGTTCACCAACCCGCCACTAGATGGCAGCACCAACTGATAACGCTCGTGTCGCCCGTGTGACGTCACTAGTTCACCAACCCGCCACCAGAGGGCGCCACCTCGATTTCTTAAAAGCTGCCAGTTCACGCATCACTATGGATTCGTGTTTAATCACCACCACGAGAAGACATTTAATTCGTGTACCATATGCGCCATTACCGAGCAACGAAAATATCGTTAATATTTTATCTGCACGCAGTTTGAACGGACCCATTGGTGTGGGTAGACAATGGAAGATAAACCATCTAAAGTATTAATCCTGAAATCGACGATGATGACTATCATTATGTATTGGACCCTATTCCTATTAAATGTGTACGTGTTTGATATGAGTCATAGTTAAAAGCAGAGGTATAAATACTATCACGCCAGCCAGCTCGCCCTCAGTCGTCTAGGGCGCAGTTCACTATGGCTAGTATGGTGCTCCTGTTTTCAGCAAGCTACAAGTTAAACAGCAGTGACACCAAGCGGCTCACTGTTGGTCTGTCACCTAAACTGGGATTTAAACCAGTCGTAGTACTCGAAAAAGTTGGATGCACACATGAAGAGTGGGATGTGCTGAGAACACAGATATATACAATTGGTAGCTTCAGCAACGGTGAACATCTTCAAACGAGTGTATTACTTGGTGACCACACCATCTCATCCCGAGCAGTGTCTGGAGCGAAAACTATATGGTTTTTCAACAATGCTGTTCCTACCTATGGCGTGTTTCTCGGTGAATCAACATGGGGCATCTTGGTAGACATCATCCCCGCAGTGAGCAGAGCCATCAACACAATGATGTCCTGGAGTTATCAAGTTAGTAAGTACTGCAACGAGTTTGTGAATACATTATCAGTGAAAGTGAAAGTGAATAGTGAATACCCCTGTTGTTCTATACAGGCTCTGATAGATATGCATTTTGATAATGTACATGTCAATCAGGTGTCATAAAACCCTTGTTCAACACTAGACTATGAATGTTTAAAGCTAGAAATAAAGGCAAATAAAAAACTGTTTGTGTTTGATGACGTAAAGTGCAAAGTTGGGCAAAATAATGATGTGTGTGGTCATAATTAGTGACACCAACCCTCCATCCCTCAGTCTGCTACGATGCGCAGCCAAGTAATGTTCTTCACGTCAGTGTACCAGCTCAACAGAGGAGATTCCAAGAGATTGACTTTGGGATTGTCACCACAGCATGATTTCGATCCTGTTGTGGTACTTGCGAGGGTGGGTTACAACAAGATCACCCTCTCATTCGAAGAATGGGAAGTACTCATCAGGGAGTCGGACACAGTGTCCAATATGTTCACCGACAACGACCAGAGCAGCATCCAACTCGGGCAGCATACTGTTTCATGCAGGACGGTTTCTGGGGCGAAAATGTTATTATTTCACCACAGTACTGATCCAACCAGCGACATTTTCTTCGCCGAGTCTACATGGCGGAACCTCGTCGATGTGCAGCCAGCAGTGAACGCATCCTTGTCCAACAGGAAAAGTGGAGCTTCAGCGCATCAGCATACTACAAGGTGTTTGTGAGTGAGTTGGCTGACAAAGTGTTGAGTGACTACTACAGATGTACTGCCTCAGTGTCGAAGTTAATGGACATGCACATCAACAATGTTCATCCTATTCATGTGTCTTACAGTTCTACAATTTACTTTGTGCAATTAAGGAATGAAATAGTTGCATACAAAAATTTGATTGTACTTAATGACGAATGCAGAATTGTAAACAGTGAAGAATAAAATCATTTTACCAGATTTTTCTTTTGTCATTTCACCTATCCTAATTAAATAATAAGATAGAATAAATTTTTTTAAATCTTTTATTTCGGCCACCAATTGGCGATTAAAAATACATTTTCAATTGCACACATATTATTACAAAATATATGGAAGTTACAAAGTTTTCTCAAATTATTTTTCTTGAGTTCACGCAGTGGCGGACATCCTAAATCTTCAATGTTGTAGCATACTTTCTTCCTGATAATTTTCTGTAGCCATCTTGCCTTCTTCCGTCCTTTAACGTAAATGATCGAATCATCCTCATTGGTTATAGCTTGCAGTATAGAGCATGGCTCTGTTAACCACAAATGCAGCTGCACGTTCACCAAACTGCATCCTTAGCCTTAATTCTTTCTGCTGCCGTCTCTGCGAGTGTACGATCTTCTTCAGCTCTATCTGCCCCCTGTGCATAAGCAATGTCGTGTTCCCTGCAGGCTGCATCTAGTGGGTTGATACCCTTCTGCCCAAGATCCAACCGTTTTTCCAGTTTAGTAACGGGGCCACAAAACTAGTATGTAGGTATATGTGCCTCAAAAGGCATCTTGTCGATGGGCTTGTTTAAAAAGCCACGACCTTTCTTCTTCTTCCTCGTAGGAGACATTGTTACCGACTGACTAACTTTACATGTCCGCGCGGCTATATGTAGCCACAGCAACCACCAATCCTTGTCAATATGAAGTTCGTCAAACAGAGAGACACATTGCCCGTGAGTATTGTCGATACTGTCGGCAACGATACTAGGCGGAAGAACGGACCTTTGTTCCCCCAGACAGTGAGGACAATAGTGTGTGGTCCATCAAATTGTGGGAAAACCAATCTCGCGCTGTCCCTGCTGGAACACCCAAATGGACTTAGATTTGCAAATGTATACGTGTTTTCCAAGTCATTGTACCAGCCAAAGTATCAATTACTAGGGAAAATATTAGAACCCATTAAAGAAACTCAGTATTTGACATTTAGTGATAAAGTGTACCTCCTCCAAGTGAAGCTCTACCTAATACTGTGTTTGTGTTTGACGATGTTTCGTGTGAGAAGCAGAATAATATACGAGATTACTTTCGCATGGGCAGGCACAGATCAGTGGACTCTTTTTACTTGTGTCGGACATATAGCCGTATACCGAAACAGTTGGTTAGAGACAATGCTAACTTGATCGTGCTCTTTAAACAGGACGATATGAATCTAAAACACATTTACAACGATCACGTCAACACCGATATGACGTTCAAGGAGTTTAAGAACTTATGTGGGTACTGCTGGAATGAGCGTAAACACGGATTTTTGGTTATTGACAATGACTGCGACATGTATTATGGAAGATACCGTAACGGATTTGATTCATTTTTGAATAAATATCCGAACACCCTATGTACTGGTATCATTAGAAGCATGGACAAGTTTGGGAGAACGTAAGTGACTCAGAATAAGGGAGTGCTGGTGTACCCACAGCAGAACATACTTCTTACGAATGACGGTAATTTGGATTGCCAGGGTAAAGTACTCAAACGTATATCCAATCCCATCAAAGTAGACGATGCTGCAAATAAGCGATTAGTTCAATCCATACACCGGGATGCCATTGATAAATCGTTGGGTATGGTAGTCAAAATGGAGAAGAAACTTTCATACTCGGATGAAAAATTTGCTTAAACCAGGATTTATTTTCCTTACTGAATGAATTAAAATCAGCAAGTGCAACTATCGTGGTACCTATTACCCCCACAGTTGAAGTTATCGATGAGGCGTATGTATTAGAAGGAGGCTACAATTATAATGAAATTCCAACTGATGGAACAATCGTTTCCATGACTGTACCAAAAGGCATACTCGCTAAACTTAACTAACGTGAATATAATAAAGATATACCACTCAATGTAAAACAACACGATAAACTTAGTTTCCATGTTTAAACGTTCGACTCCCATGTATTAGCCGAACTCAGAAAGCCGCACCCTGTTAATCTCAATGTGAATGTATTTTTCAAATATAAAATAGTACAGTAAACATACACAAGCTTCATTCGGTGCGTAAACATGGATGCAACAACAACAACCAAACATGGTATCATAAAGGCCCGCAATGCATTTCGACGCAAGTTACTCGAGCTGAAGACAGGCCAGATTGACTCTGAGAGATTCTTCAAGGATTCATTAAGACCTGTGACAGATACTATGGAAAGAGTTTTCTTACCGCAGCGACATATACAGCAGCAGTCTCCTCTCTTGATCAAAGATTTCTTGAAGTCACTAAGTCGAAGTGAGCGAGATTATGATTCAGTGTATGGTGTCCAAAAGAAAAAATGCTTCACTAATGATTGGGAACTCACCTATTACTATTGATGAAAATAATATTTTAATCGATGGTAGTGAATATGAAAGAACAGGAGGGCTAATGGAATTGTTGTTTTTGAAAAACTGAAAACAGTATACTGCCATGGACTTAAAAAGCTATTCTAAAATATTAAACAACACGAGCGCTCACAGAGTAAATTTTAGTCTATCAGGCAAAGTTTTGAAGTCACCTGGGAATATTAAGTATAAAACCATAGTCTCTAAAATTCAAAAACCAGTTTGGTTCTGGACTTCTTCCTATGAAGGTATATTTGTACTGGGACGATCCCAATCAACTCGTTGAAAGATTGAAGTTTCTTACCTCATCGACATCTGCAGGACATACAGCACACTCCAACGAAATTTTATCAGTAGTTGAAGAACTTCATGAAAGAGACATCATATTGTAACATGGATCAAATTGTGGCAGAACTCCATAGACAAGCAAGTAGAAATTTCCCAAGACGTCACGTAGTCATACAAAGGACTAGATGATCTGTGGCAAGCTGATATAGTGGAAATGATCCCATACTCTCGTAAAAACAGTGGCTACAAGTATATACTGATGGTGATTGATATTTATTCAAAGTTTGCATGGGCTCTACCTCTCAAGAACAAGACAGCTGGTGTGGCTGCTGATGCTATGAAGAGAATCCTAAGTGAAGGTCGTATTCCTAAAAACTTACAGACTGACAACAGAAAAAAGTTTTACAATTCAAAGTTCAAGAAACTCGTGACTAGATATGGTATTAATCACTAATCAACATACACCCATCTTAAAGCATCAATAGTTGAACGGCTAAACAGAACTATTAAGAATGCAATGTGGCAAGAATTCAGCAGGCGTGGTTCACATCGGTGGATTGAACTTCTTCCTCAGTTAATGTCAAATTATAACAAGTGGCACAGCACAATCAAAATGAAACCCTGTGATGTAAAGGACAACTCTCTACTTTCAACAGTGTACTTCCGTTTTAAGACTACCACACCAGCAAAATTCAAAGTTCGTGACCATGTCAGGATCGGTAGGTTTAAAGGAAAGTTTGATAAAGGTTATCTACCAAACTGGTCAACTGAAGTGTTTACCATTAGAAAAGTCAAATTTTCAAATCCTTTAACTTATTTACTTAAAGATTATCAGGGTAAAGATATTGCAGGAGCATTTTACCAGCAAGAATTACAATTAACAAAATATCCAAGTACATTTCTTGTTGAACGAGTGATAAGGAAAAGGAAGAATATGACATTAGTGAAGTGGTTAGGTTTTGATAAATCACATTACACATGGATAAATGTAAAAGATTTATTTAAATTATTAAGTGTCTTTTGATCAATGAAAAATAGTACAACATATGTTTGGTTTTATTTCACACATTCATAAAGATATAATAGCATTTTTCATATTTATAAATCAGTGCATTGCTTATACACTCCTGGAAATTGAAATAAGAACACATTGACGCCGGTGTGTAAGAACCACCATACTTGCTCCGGACACTACGAGAGGGCTGTACAAGCAATGATCAAAAGCACGGCACAGCGGACACACCATGAACAGCAGTGTTGGCCGTCGAAGGGCGCTAGCTGCGCAGCGGTTGGGCACCGCCGCAGTCAGTGTCAGTCAGTTTGCCGTGGCATACGGAGCTCCATCTCAGTCTTTAACACTGGTAGCATGCCGCGACAGCGTGTACGTGAACCGTATGTGCAGTTGACGGACTTTGAGCGAGGGCGTATAGTGGGCATGCGGGAGGCCGGGTGGACGTACCACCGAATTGCTCAACATGTGGGGAGCGAGGTCTCCACAGTACATCGATGTTGTCGCCAGTGGTCGGCGGAAGGTGCACACGCCCGTCGACCTGGGTCCGAACAGCAGTGACGCACGGACGCACGCCAAGACCGTCGCATCCTACGCAGTGCCGTAGGGGATCGCACCGCCACTTTCCGGCAAATTAGGGACACTGTTGCTCCTGGGGTATCAGAGAGGACCATTCGCAACCGTCTCCATGAAGCTGGGCTACGGTCCCGCGCAACGTTAGGTCGTCTTCCGCTCACGCACCAACATCGTGCAGCCCGCCTCCAGTGGTGTCGCGACAGGCGTGTATGGAGGGACGAATGGAGACGTGTCGTCTTCAGTGATGAGAGTCGCTTCTGCCTTGGTGCCAATGATGGTCGTATGCGTGTTTGGCGCCGTGCAGGTGAGCGCCACAATCAGGACTGCATACGACCGAGGCACACAGGGCCAACACCCGGCATCATGGTGTGGGGAGCGATCTCCTACACTGGCCGTACACCTCTGGTGATCGTCGAGGGGACACTGAACAGTGCACGGTACATTCAAACCGTCATCGAACCCATCGTTCTACCATTCCTAGACCGGCAAGGGAACATGCTGTTCCAACAGGACAATGCACGTCCAGATGTATCCCGTGCCACCCAACGTGCTCTAGAAGGTGTAAGTCAACTACCCTGGCCAGCGAGATCTCCGGATCTGTCCCCCATTGAGCATGTTTGGGACTGGATGAAACGTCGTCTCACGCGGTCTGCACGTCCAGCACGAACGCTGGTCCAGCTGAGGCGCCAGGTGGAAATGGCTTGGCTTGCCGTTCCACAGGACTACATCCAGCACCTCTACAATCGTCTCCATGGGAGAATTGCAGCCTGCATTGCCGCGAAAAGAGGATATACACGATACTAGTGCCGACATTGTGCATGCTCTGTTGCCTGTGTCTATGTGCCTATGGTTCTGTCTGTGTGATCATGTGTTGTATCTGACCCCAGGGATGTGTATATAAAGTTTCCCATTCCTGGGACAATGAATTCACGGTGTTCTTATTTCAATTTCCAGGAGTGTACATTTGATTGACAATGATATTTGTTACCAAGTACTAAGTTACAGTGCACTGGCAAACCCCAACAACTATTTTATGATTGAAAAATGACCAAAAAACGTCCGCTCACACAAATAAAGACTGTCGCAGATAGTCAAAACTTATGTGGGTACAACTATTTACAATTAATCACTGTCATAGATGACCAAAAACTTGTGCTGTCACATATTTTTACAAGTAAAAACTTATGCTGGTACAACTATTTACAAATAATGATATTAACAGATGACCAAAACTTATGCTTCCACAAATATTTACAATTATAGACTGTCAGAATTATTTAGAGCCCACCCTCCAGTGCACAGTAAAATATACACGGGATAAACGCTATATTTATTCTTCATTCACACTTATTTTCCAGACTCATTCACTCTCTTGTACAGACTTGTGCCCCCAAGGTAGGGTCCCAATCCCGTCAGGGTAAATATAGCACTTATCATCCAATCTAGAAAGACCCAGCTCGGATACTTCAACAGTTGTTACTCTATGGAGATTTGATGCAAATCGGAGTTGTGTGTGGTGCTTCTCTGGGGCGCCATGTAAACAGTCAATGTAATCTTGTATTGTAAGTTTTTTGGTAACTGTGCGCCCCAGACCCTTGGCCCGTCTTGAGGTCTGGTTAGATTCTAGTCGGAATGAATACATTTTCGACCTTAGACCCGCAAACTCCACGATTAGGGAACCATTCGCCTCATCTTTCATAACTCCAACAACCTTTTCGTTATAGCACATCTACAACAAAATAAATAATGACAATCACATATGCTTTAAGCATTCACATGAAAAAATTATTTAAAGTAGTTGCTACTTACTGGTAAGGTCAACAGCATTATCGCTACCCATATTGTGTCCATTCACATCTACAACAGAATTAATAACATAAGACACATAGACACTGAGCATTCACATCGAAAATAATTAATGCATATAGTCATCTGAAACAAAGTGAATAAAAATAATCTGTAGCATAAAATTATGTTAATCACTTACCACCTTCAAGATTGTATCGCACCTCAAGGTCGGTCATGGTTACCGATCGTGAGTCTATAATAGAAAAAACATAATTAGTAATATCAAAACGAGTAAATTTATCAGCAACAAAAAATAAAATATAATAAAACCTACCAGTCAGAAATTCATCACTGATTTGTTGTGAGATGTCAATAAGACCTGTAAAATAAAATTAAAATCAAACGTACTTATTTATAATAATAATTGTAATTTAATAACAGAAAATTTACTTACCGTTTGCCAAATACTGATCGATGTCTTCAGCAATCAGAACTGGAAAAAACCCTGAAGCACGATCCATGTTGTTTACTCCGCAAGATACTGATGAGCAATGAGGATCTACATCTACATCCATACTCTGCAAATCACAAACATTGTGGGTGGCAGAGGGTACTAAGCACCAATTGTAAACCCGCACATTCCAATCCCGAATAGTGCGAGGAAAGAAGGAATACATAAAAGCATCAGTACGGCATCTTATTTCTCTAATCTTATCCCTCAGGTCATTTGCGACCTAAATAGGTTGGCGGAAGAAGTATTTCATTGCACCCGAAATTTAAATTTTTTCGCATATTCTCCAATAAATTCGAACGCAAGCTACGTCGTCTGTCTTCCAAACTATCCCAGCCCAATCTATGTATCAATTCTGTGACACTTTCATAAGGGCTGTAGCAACCAGTCACGAATCGAGCGGCCCTCCTCTGCAACCTCTCCACTGAGTCAATCAGAACCTTGCGATACGGATCCCAAACTCCACAACAGTAATCCAGATGCGGACGCACTAGTGTTTTATACGCTATCTCCTTTGTTTGAGCATTACAATTCCTCAAATTACGACCTATGAATCGTAATTTAGAATTAGCCTTGCCTACGACGGAAGTTATGTGCATGTCCCATTTCATGTTGCTTTGTACTATCACCCCCAGATACTTCACGGAATCAACCGTGTCAACAGCTGAATTGTTTATTTTGTACTCGTGAACAAACTGATTCTTCTTGTTACTTATCCGCATTGCCTTGCACTTTTTGCAATTAAGTTTAAGCTGCCATTTACGGCACCAATCGAAAATAGCATCCAAATCACGCTGAATTTCTAAGCAATCGTCGAAGCACCTTATTTCCCTATAGATAACCGCATCGTCGGCAAACAATCGCAACCAGCATTTGACGTTGTCACCTAGATCGTTTATAAATATCAAGAAAAGAAGTGGACCTATTACACTTCCTTGAGGAACGCCCAAAGTAACATTTATCTTAGAAGAGGCTTCCCCGTCAACAACGACATACTGTGACTGACCAGTTAGAAAATCACGTATCCACTCGCAGATCTGAGCCGAAATACCGTAAGCTCGAATCTTCGCTAAAAGTCGGTTGTGTGGCACAGAATCAAAAGCTTTTTGAAAATCCAAAAAAAACTGCATCAACTTGCGAACCTGCATCGATAACTTTCATTATGTCGTGGGAAAATAGGGCCAATTGTGTTTCACATGATCTCTTCTTCCGAAATCCGTGTTGACATGGTGTAAGTAACTCGTTCTCATCTAGAAACTTCATTATGTTCGAGCATATGACATGTTTCAGAATTCTGCTGCAGACCGATGTTAGAGATATGGGTCGATAATTCCTAGGATCACTCCGATCTCCTTTCTTAAAAACGGGAATTACCTGGGCTATTTTCCAGCTAGAAGGTACTTTTCTCTCTTCTAGTGATTTACGGAATATATCTGACAGAAATGGTTCAATATCCTCCGCGTATTTAGAAAATACTCTTACCGGTATACCATCAGGACCCGGCGCTTTAGTTTTAGCAGTGGGGATGTTTTCCATGTTTTCTCAAGTGAATGAATTTTTGAATTCGGTGTTAAATACGGTAGCCCTGTCGCGGCTGTCTTCAACTTCCCGTCCGTCTTTTATTAGAACTGGCTTATAGTGCCCACTACAACTAACTTTCTTTACATACGACCAAAATTGTTTTCAGTGAGGCTCTTAGAGAGAGAATTTTGACGAAAGTTGTTAAAGGCCTCACGCATCGCATTCTTAACACATCCCCTTATCTCCTCTAACTTATCTAAATCAGTCCGATGCATCGTCCTCTATGATCGTGCATGTATCTTCCTTTGCTTCTTGAGTAACCTTTTAACCTCCCGTGTGTATCATGGGGGATCGTTCTCTTCCCTGAATGTCCGTTTCGGTATATGCAAGTTCATACCTTCCCCGAGTATATGTAGGAATCGATGCCACCTCTCTTCAACGGTGCCTCCTGCTACTAAGAAGGTGTGGTAATTATGCCTCAAATACGCTCTAAAACACTCGTTTGAAGCCTTTTCGAATCTGTAAACGATCCTCTCTTTTCTCTTTCTGCGCGTGGTTGTTAGTTTAACTGTAGCAATTACAGCTTTGTGATCACTTATTCCTGCGGTGGTAGAAATATCCGTGAATAGTTCGGGCCTATTTGTAACAACTATATCTAAAATATTTTCGTTACCGTTGAGGCATCGCGTTGGTTCAGTTACGAGCTGTTGAAGATGGTGATCTGAGAAGAGGTCTAGAATGATTTCGCAAGCTACTTTATCCCTGCCCCCAGTAACGTGAACGTAATTAGTCCAGTCGATATCTGGCAAGTTAAAGTCACCTCCTAGCATTATTGTATGGTTCGGAAATTGCCGTGCTGTATTATTTACATTATTTCTCAAGGCCTCGGCAATATTTACGCTTGCATCTGGTGGACGATAGAACGAGCCTATCACAAGTTTTGTCCTAGCTACGTTGAGCTTGATCCATATGATTTCGCAGACAGTATGGACATCTATTTCGCTACATTGGAGGTACTTACTAACAGCTATAAATACACCACCTCCTTGGGAATGCAACCTATCCTTACGGAAAATGTTCATGTTACTATTAAAAATTTGGGCGGAACTTATATCCGGTTTTAACCAACTTTCTGTGCCTATTACGATATCAGCATCTGTACTACGAATAACGTTTTCGAGTTCAGGCTGTTTATTACAAATACTTCTGCAGTTAACTACTAGAACTTTTAATGTTCGGGATTCTTTTAAGCTACCCCTAACACGCGGTGCTGAATTTATCTTGGCTGTCCGCAACTGAATTTCCTCCTCAGGGTCATCCTCCCTCAGCCTCAGGATGAGAAGAAGGTTGGCACAGAATTTATACTCTGTCACGTACAGTAAATTGTCTTGTGGAAAGAAGCCGAGTGCGCTCAGCCTAGTAATAGCGTCTAATGAAAACCATTGTTCGTCCGAAGGGATGCTGCTTTCGCGTCAAGAATAACTCACCGCTGCGTCAGCCACGCCGAGTAACGGTACTTCCCAGAAATAGCCGTGTACATTGAGGTTAGCGGCGTAGGCCGGGTAGTGACAAGCCGTGTGGTTGACAGGTGGCGCCCTCTGGTGGCGGGTTGGTAAACTAGTGACGTCACACGGGCGACAATAGCGCCATCAGTTGTGCTGCCATCTGGTGGCGGAAAAGTGAACTTTTTGTGCTTGAAAACAGGTATTAACACTACTGCAGTCCAGTAGTTAACATGGGCTAAATTGTAGCAAACCGTCTCATAGCCTGATCCTAATCGCATAATTTCAATGAAGATCAGACCACCATGCCTTTAATCATTTTCCTTTATGTCGCAGGTCGGGACTAACCTTGCAGAAGACGCTAACGTCTGCAAAAATGTACATTACAGCAACTATTCTAATATATAGGTTCATAACTAGGATAGATACTCAGCTAGACATTTAACAAGCGCTAGCCTTCCTGTCGCCGTTGCTGGGCGTAAATCAGCTGGTGTCAATCTAACGTTATATTACCTTTTACTATACAAGACGCAGAACAGCGGAAGCCATCACTGAAGAAAGAAGATTAGCAAGAGATTTGAGGAGCTTAAAAATATCCCAAAGGTTGGTCACACTAAACATCCGCCCCAACATCACAGACGCCCACTAGAACCAATCAGGCTCCCTTACAACTCAATTCTGGTTTGAGTGTGGACAGTGGCGGATCCAGGATTTTGGTTTGGAGGGGGGGGGGCTTGAGTCGGGCAGGGGTAGGCTTTATACTATACACTATACTATAGGTCATGTCATGCATGCCGCCCTTAAGAGATCAGTAGAACTTTAAAAAAAAAGTCTCCACAATGACGATGTCGGGTGGATGTGAGCAGACGGACTTGCCAGACTACGCCATCATCTGTGGGTCCGTGTCGTCAGCAGTGTGCGGAATTGGTAATGTGCCACAGAACGGCACGACAGGTTGCAACATGTCAAACCGCCCGTAAAATACCCTTGATAAAGTGCTCTAATTATCCAGAGACTTGTTGAATGAGCCTTCCGAGGTTAAACCCTGTAAGACTTTATACAGATATCAAATCTTGTCTTCTCAACAATTGGTTGTGAAATAAATCCACTGCTTGTTGTAAAGCCATTCCTGTGATTCTTGTAACCTCAGAGGTATGTCATGTGCGGGGGTCAGTATTAATAACATTCATGATTCAAGTAGTTTTTGCCGGTGACGCAATACAGTGCGTCGTTAAAAGTAGAACCATCAACCAAAGAGATTATTATACCCTGTTCTTTAAAATCCTGAATTGCAGCTCAAATGCGTTGGCGAGAGAAGTAGTTCATTGTAGTCATAGGATGCCGTGTTGATCAATAAATTCTAGCGCAACTAATGCCAGAGTATTTAAGCTGAATCCCTATGTGGTTAACCAGCGATTTTACGATATAAATACCGAGCGTTGTGGGTGAGCGGTAACGCTCTGACCTCTCATTCGGGAGGACACGGTTTCGAATTCCCGTTCGGGCATCCACATTTGGGTTTTCCGTAGTTTCCCTAAATCTCTTCAGGTGAATGTCGAGATGCTTCCTTTAAAAGGTCATGGTCGAATGCCTTCCCGTCCTTTAACCCCCCCCCTCAATCCTATCCAACTTCTAATGAACGCGACGTTGACGAGCCGTAAAGCCATAAAAAAACACTATATAAATAACTTGCAAACCACTGCCGGAATCTCGCCGAGGCAAATATTATAGTAAATTCGAGAACGTAAAAAATATCTGCGTTCCTTTTTTCATGCGTCATCTTTTCAAACTTTTTGGCTTTTCTGTCTCGCAGTAGTTTTCTATAACGGAGGTATGTGACATGAATCATCATGGTCATCATTTGACGTTTCCGGCTTTGAGGGTATCCTCTTTACATTTGGCGGTCATTCCTAGTTTCTTCCCGCACAACTTGGTCCATCCATCATGCCCGTGGTCTTCCAATAGATCATCTTCCCTTATCGTTGATCAAAAACAATACCTTCGGCTTTCACCCCTCCTCCATTCTCATGTCGTGCCCCTGTCATTGCATCCTTTTCTTCATTAAGGTCTCTTCTAGTGCTTTGACGTCTAATCTCTCGCTGTTCTTTTCGTTTCTTATTCTGACCTTTCTTGTGTTGTTCTCTGTCCCTCTTGGAAACCTCATCTGTGCTACCTATAATTTATCTTTAACTATGTCCACACTTGTGCCTCTTCCCTTTCATCTTGAGGCACGCCCTCTTGTATCCACACTCACGCCTCATGAGGCATGCCCCTTCGTGTTCCGATGTCGCCGCTGCGAGCTGAACGATCCAGATTGTCTAGCTGGTGTTACAACTGTCCTTATTATATTAGCGAATCCCGAAAACAAAAACAAAAATCCCGGAAGAAATTGTGGGTGAAAGATTATCTGATAACTCGGAATGTGCAAATTCTCCAAGAATTGCAGTTCAGTGACAATGCGCTGTTCAAGAACCTTACATGAATGTCGAAGACATTTTTTTAAACTCTTCAAAAAATGGTGGGACCCGCCATTGCCAAACGAGACACCAAATTCAGAGACGCAATGCCTGCCAAACTAAGACTGATCATTACCCTGCGTTATCTGGCAACTCGTTCACGTCACTTGTTTAAAGTCTCCAAGCATAGCATATCTGAAATACTGCCTGAAGTTGTGGGAGCCACCCTCCCGGAACTGAAATACTACGTAAAGGGAAGCGAAAAATGAAATGTACCCATTCATTTGAAAAATACTGTTTAGAAACGTCTATGCATACATGAGATTATTCGTGTGTGGAAGGTAAGTAAGCTATTGGTGAAATACATTGTTTTTTTTACACTGCTTATGTGTAATTACTTTCTCAACCAAATAAACCACTCTACCCATTTCAGGTTGTTGCCATTGAGTGAAATTCATTGATGAACCAGTATTTCTTGATATCGACTTTTTTTTCACACTCGTCTCTAGGCCATGTACCGAGCGTTTCGGGCGAGTGGTAACGCTCTGGCCTCCCATTCGTGGGACTATCCAGGTTAGGGTTTTCCATGCTTTCCTCAAATCACTCCAGGGAATTTCGGGATGTTTCCTTCAAAAGGCCATGGCCGAATTCCTTCCCGTTCCTTGTACCCAGTCCCCATGACCTCTACGTCGACGAGGCGTGAAGCCATAATTACGGGGAAAAAAATAAAAAGTCTAAGCAACGTTTCCTCGGTTCAGCTACACATTTTCCTAGTTCTATTCCAAGAATCTGTTCTACTATCGTATCATGATATCTTCTACATATGCCATCACCTTCAATTCTGAGTTCTGCAACCCTGAACTTCTGCAATAACTTCATTTAAAACCATCTTAAACAAAACAAGTGACAATTCACTTCCTTACTCCCATTTCCTTGTAAAACAAATTCTCCAAATTTTACGTTCGCATACGACCAAAGAATCACCATCAACAATATTGTGTGCCCTCAATCCATACGCAAGGAGAATAGATTCAAAATTTAGCCTAGACTTTTGATAAACAATAAGATGACTAGGAATTGTGCCTCATCATCACTACCACCTTGCTCGCCGGGTCTCGAAGGATGAAAAGTTCTTGCATCAGCAGAGCTCGAACTAACTATCCCCTTGTAAGAACGGAGACTTTCCCGGCGTATGCTTAAAATGAAGTCTTCACGGGTGTACCGCCGGATAGTGTTTTGAAAACACGATATTTCGACGACTAGCTCCGTCGTCTTCATCAGGTGTCGAGACGTCTACACAGGTCGGCTGACCGTCGGATATTGAGACAGCCCATGTGCCAACGGCTCTCTCCAACGCCCGCGCCCGGCGGCTGGCAGTGAGTGGGCGGGGCTACAGGTGTTCGTTGCGGGGCCGAGGAAGTTAATATTGGGCCGTTTGTGGCAGTTGCTGAACATGCGTTCCACGTTCTCAGCGTAGAGTTCAGCAACGGCCCAATATTAACTTCCTCGGACCGCAACGATCACATTTAGCCCCGCCACTCACTGCCAGCCGCCGGGCGCGGGTGTCGAAGTGAGCTGTGGGCCTATATAAGGAGGTGCGGCATCTGGGCTGTCTCAGTATCCGACGGTCAGCCGACCTGTGCAGACGACTCAACACCTGATGAAGACAACGGAACTAGTCGTCGAAATATCGTGTTTTCAAAATACTATCCAGCGGTACAGCCGTAAAGACTTAATTTCATCTATCCCCTTAAGCATTAGGCACCGTTATACCTTTTTAGAGAATTCGACCATGAAGCGGACTTTATATTAATATAGGATGCAAATATGCGAAATTTGTTTAACGTGATTTCTTATATCCCTATCATTATTGTCATATTTGAAAGTAATTTATGAATATCGTCTTTGCTTCTTTATGGGACTATTGTATAGTTAGTAGAGATGGGCCTGGAATCATATCAGATGCCTAAGAACTGTTTTTTTTTTCTTATGGCTTTATCCCTCGTTGACTTGGAGGTCATTAGAGGCAGGATTGGACTGGGGACAGGGAACGGAAGGAAATCTGCCATGGCCTTTTGAAGGAAGCATCCCGGAATTCTCCTGGACTGATTTGGGGAAACCATAGAAAACCCAAATCTGGATGCTCGGAGTAGCGTTTGAACAGTCGCCGAGTGCAGTAGCGTATTTTGTTGTTGTATTTTATCTGTAGTGGTGTGGGTATTTGAATAGTGTAATCTCTGAGTGTTTACATTTTGTAGACAGTACTAGTTAGTAGCGTTTGAACAGTCAGCGAGTGCAGTAGCGTATTTTGTTGTTGTATTTTATCTGTAGTGGTGTGGGTATTTGAATAGCGTAATCTCTGAGTGTTTAGATTTTGTAGACAGTGGCCGTTAGTAGCGTTTGAACAGTCGCCGAGTGCAGTCACGTATTTTGTTGTTGTATTTTATCTGTAGTGTTGTGGGTATTTGAATAGTGTAATCTCTGAGTGTTTACATTTTGTAGACAGTACTAGTTAGTAGCATTTGAACAGTCGCCGAGTGCAGTATCGTATTTTATTGTTATATTTTATCTGTAGTGGTGTGGGGATTTGATTAGTGCAATCTCCGAGTGTATATATTTTGTAGGAAGTACAGGTTATTTCGCGTTTCTGTTCCTTTTTTCTGTACTTTTTTTGTTTCCTTTCTTTTTGCGTTTTTGAAAAGCAGTATGTCTAGGGACTGTGATTGCTGTGTGCAGACGCGAGCTGAGGTGGCTGATCTGCACGCTCAGCTTGCAGCTGTGTTAGCGAAAGTTACACAGCTGGAAGCTGCCGTAAAAGGCTGCAGCAGATGTGATGTTGGGGAAACTGATATAGCGATGCCTATCACAGATTCTCCCATATCGACCGTCGTACCTGCAACCCAGGCTGAAGTGTTGGATGCTGTGCTGCAGTCGCCTGTTGGTGACTGGCGTATGGCTTCTAGACTTCGAAGCCGCACACGGGGGCAGTCGAACAGGCTTAAAGGCCAAGACGCTGAACTTGTTCGTCTGTCCAACCGGTTTGATGTATTGTCGGAGGCTGACTCAGTCCCACAATTGTCATCCTGCGAGTTGACGGCCCCCCAGCCCGCCAGGTCTGAGCAAACGCAGAAGGGCATTCTGGTAGTTGGGAGCTCTAATGTTAGGCGGTTATTAGAGCCCCTTAGGGAAATGGCGGATTCCTCGGGGAAGAAATCCAACGTCCATTCAGTGTGTATTCCGGGTGGCCTGATCCGAGATGTGGAACAGGCCATCCCGGATGCCATAGAAGGGACGGGGTGTAGCCAACTACAGATTGTGGCTCATGTCGGCACCAATGATGCTTGTCGCCTTGGGTCGGAGGTTATCCTCTCTTCCTTCCGGCGGCTGGCTGAAAGGGTGAACTCTGTGGCCAGTGACCGCAAGATATCGGTCAGAGCTAACAATCTGTAGCATCGTAGACAGAGTTGATTGTGGACCTCTGGTTCAGAGCCGTATTGAGGGGCTGAACCAGAGACTACGACGTTTCTGTGATGACATTGGCTGCAGATTTCTCGATCTTCGCCATAGGGTCGAGTCTTGTAGGGTTCCCCTTAATAGGTCAGGTGTGCACTACACACGTGAATCGGCTACACGGGTGGCAGGGGCCGTGTGGAATGCACTGGGTGGTTTTTTAGGCTGAGGGAGGAAGACCCGAAACACGAAATTCAGTTACGGGCAACCCAATCAGATGCAACACCGGAATGTAGGAGCAACGTAAAAGAATCTCGTACAGTTAAAAGTTCTCGTAATTAACTGTAGAAGCGTTTGTAACAAACAACCGGAACTTGAAAGCGTTATTTGTAGTACAGAAGCGGATATCGTTATCGGTACAGAAAGTTGGTTGAAACCGGAAATAAGTTCCGCCGAAACTTTTAAAGATAGCATGAACGTTTTTCGTAAAGACAGATTACATTCTCATGGAGGTGGGGTATTTATAGCTGTGAGTAAATTTCTCCCATGTAATGAAATAGACGTCGATACGATCTGTGAAATCATATGGATTAAACTCAACGTTGCTGGGTCAAAACTCATCATAGGCGCCTTCTACCGTCCACCCGATTCCGACATAGCTATCGTCGAGGAGTTAAGAAATAATGTAAATAGTATAGCTAGCCGTTTTAAGGATCATGCTATGATTCTAGGAGGCGACTTCAATCTGCCTTATATTGACTGGCGTAATTACGTTCACATCACAGGTAGCAGGGATAAGGCAGCTTCTGAAGTAATTCTCGAGTTGTTGTCAGATAATCATCTCGAGCAGCTAGTTAATGAACCTACGCGGTGTCATAACGGTAGCGAAAACATTTTAGACTTGCTGGTTACCAACAGGCCAGAATTATTCACCGACATTTCAACGACCACAGGAATAAGCGATCACAAAGCGGTAATTGCGACTATCAAATTAATGACCAAGCGAAAAAGGAAAAAAGGGCGGATTGTATACAGATTCAGTAAGGCCTCTAAAGGAGTGTTTTAGAACCTACCTGAGGAATAATTACCATAACTTCAAGTCAACAAAGGACACCGTTGAAGAGATGTGGCATCGTTTTATACATATAGTCAGGGAAGGCATGGAAATACATATACCAAAGCGGACAATAAAGGGGGAGAATGATCCACCGTGGTACACATGCGAAGTCAAAAGATTACTCAAAAAACAAAGGAAAATACACGCACGCTCAAGAAGGAAGGGGTGTCGCAGCGATTTAGAAACCTTAGCTGATTTAAGAGGACGTATTAAGAATGTAATGCGCGAGGCCTTTAACGATTTTCACTCCAACTCTCTCTCTAAGAGTCTCACAGAAAACCCTAAAGAAATTTTGGTCGTATGTACGAAAAGTTAATTGTACCAACAGCAATATTCCAGCACTAATTCGTGAAGGTTCCGAGGTTAATGAAAGCCGCGATAAAGCTAACGTACTAAATACTGTATTCAAAAATTCATTTACAAATGAACATAAGGATAGTATTCCCGTTTTCCCACGCCGTGGCGAGTCGGTGATGGAATCATTACGAATAGATACTGCAGGTATCAGTTAAGCAATTAGAGCTCCTGAAGTGGGGGAAAGCACCGGGCCCGGATGGAATTCCAGTAAGAGTATTTTCAGAGTATGCGGCGGAAATCGGGCCATTTCTGTCTGATATATTCAGTAAATCATTAGAAGAGCGAAAAGTACCTTCAGACTGGAAAATCGCGCAAGTAACTCCGATTTTCAAGAAAGGTGATCGAAGTGATCCTGGAAACTATCGTCCCATATCTATAACATCTGTTTGTAGTAGAGTTATGGAGCATATTATATGCTCGAACATTATGAATTTTCTAGATGATAATAATTTGCTTACAACAAATCAACACGGATTTCGGAAGAAAAGATCATGTGAAACACAGCTGGCCCTATTTACACACGACGTAATGAAAGTTATCGATGCAGGTTCACAAGTAGATGCAATTTTTTTAGATTTCCAGAAAGCCTTTGACTCTGTGCCACACAACCGCCTTTTAGCGAAGCTTCGAGCGTACGGTATATCGGATCAGCTTTGTGAATGGATAAAGGATTTTCTAACTGGTCGGTCGCAGTATGTTGTCGTTGAAGGAGAAAGTTCTTCTAATCTAGATGTTACATCGGGTGTACCTCAAGGAAGTGTAATAGGACCACTTCTTTTCTTAATTTTTATAAACGATCTCGGAGACAAAGTGAAAAGCCTTTTTAGATTGTTTGCTGATGATGCGGTTATTTATAGGGAAGTAAGAAATTTGGCCGATTGCTTAGAAATTCAGCGCGATCTGGATGTTATTTTGGCTTGGTGCGCTGAGTGGCAACTTACTCTAAATTGTAAAAAGTGCAAGACAATGAGCATAACTAACAAAAAGAATCCGATTGTTCAGAAATACGAGTTAAACAAGTACAGTTATTGATATGGTCGATTCTATGAAATATTTGGGAGTAACAGTACAAAGGAACATGAAATGGGACATACACATTAATTCGTTAGTAGGTAGAGCAAATTCTAGGCTGCGATTCATAGGTCGAATCTTGAAAAATTGTAATGAACAAACAAAGGAGATAGCGTACAAATCTCTTGTGCGTCCACATTTGGATTATTGTTGTGCCATTTGGGACCCGTTTCGTAAGGGATTGATCGAAAGTATAGAGAAAGTACAGAGAAGAGCTGCTCGATTCGTGACCGCTTGCTACAGTCCTTATGAAAGCGTCACAGAACTGATTAGTAGACTTAGGTTGGGAGTCTCTGGTAGATAGACGACACACGTTTCGTTTAAACTTATTGGAAAACATGCGTACTCCCACTTTCACTTTTGAGTGTAGTGAAATACTTCTTCCACCAACCTATTTGAGTCGGAAGGACAGGAAAGATAAAATTAGAGAAATAAGGTGCCGGACTGATTCTTATATGAATTCTTTTTCCCTCGTACCATTAGGGATTGGAATGCACAGCAAAGAGATTAGCTTTGGTGCTGAGCACCCTCTGCCACCCACAATTTTGTGAATTGCAGAGTATATATGTAGATGTAGACGAGGATTCGAACCGGCGGCCTTCCGAATACGAAGCCGGAGCTTTAACCGCTCACCCACCACCCTCGGTCACACTACTCCTAATTTTTATGCCAATATCCATCCAGGCCTCATCACTAAGGTATGTTTTGTACACTCCATGTACTCTCTTCCCATCGTTGTCTGTGGGATGTGTCCATCACGGACTACAGAAATCGTGAATTAAAAAGTAAAACATTAACAGCTTTTATGGGTAAATACAATACGTTCTTGGCAGAAATCGAAAATAAATAAATAAACGGGCACCGAAATGAACACAGGATGATGAAAAATGTGAAAAGTGGTACTTCTACAGTCTAGTTGGTTTGGCTTTAAAACTTTGTTGTTTTTATTGCATGTAACGGAAACAAGAGGAAGCACAAACATTGATGAGGAATACGTAAAGGGAGACCTAGTTAAAAAATGTATTTAAAAGAAAAAAAATGTAATGACAGGTTTCGGTGGCTGGAGTCAATAGTCTCTTGACTATCCTGGTGACGCCACGTCATTGTGAAATTACCAGTTGTTTCGTCCGTCATGATTGGCATTCTTGGAGAATTCTGCGCAGGAATGCCTAGAACGACGGCTGAAAGAACTACTTATACAAGTCTTTATTTGAATACTTCAAAATCTGAATTTTCTATATAGCTTGACGAGTCAACAGTGGCAACTCGACGCAGACGTTGCTGGTCTCGGTCATTAAGTTGTCGTGATCGTTCATTGCATTGTCCATGGTGAGAGGTAATGCCGGAAATTGTGTATCATGAAACACTCTTGCACAGTGGAATGCAGGAATGTTAAATCACGAACAAATTGCGAAAGAGAATGCCTCATGCCTTTTGCACCAACCACCATTCCGCTATTAAAAACTGTTAATTCATGTCGTGCGTTTACAGTCACGTCAGAAAATCTTTCACACGACTCACGAGAGTACAAATGAAAGCCACTATACCTCACACTAGATTTATATGTTTCTTCTGCGGTGTTAACACCTGGCCAATGTTTTTTAGCCAGTTAAGTTTAATATCGGAATGTTATGACAACATATTTATATTTATGGTCTTGATGAAGGAATTCTGCATCCAAATATAACATTTATCTTTTTATTTGTGTACCCAGTTAGCTGAATCATGTGGATGTTTATTTTTATTCCACGTTGACCAAACTTTACTTTTAGCTTATGTGAGGTTTGTAAAAGAAGAAAAATTTTAAAAGAATTTTTGTTTGCCAAATGTTTGGAAACTGCTACGATAGATGAATAAATATTTGATAAATTGAAAAGATTTTTAGAAGTAAGAGCTATACCTTTGAGTAATATCCTCTCCGTTGCTACTGAGTCTGCTCCAGCAATGGATTTCCGAATACTTAAAACAAGCTATATGTAATGTATTACCTGTAGTACATTGTGTCATTAATCGGCAACATTTAGTCACCAAAAATCTTAGCGAGTGCTTGCATGATTCACTAGATTATGTCATTAGAACAGTTATAAAAATTAAAAAGAATGCCTTAAATGAGAGATTATTTGCACAGCTTTGTTTGGAAAATGAAGATCATTAACTACTTAACACAGAAAGTGTATGTTTGGATTGATTTTATGCACTCTTTGATTAATTGCTGGATATTCTGAACAGTAAAGACAACGATTTTCGGTTCAATTTAATTAAAGAATTGTTTAGCTTATAAGATTAGTCAACAATTAAAAACATGATTTAGAAGCTAAAAATAACCAATTAAATTTAGTCAAAACTAAAAGCATAAATTTTCTATAAAAAATATGGGAAGATGAGCATGTTCTCAACTTCCAGTCCCTTCAGGAGTGCAAAAATAAGATAAGATTTCATTAAGAACGAAGTTTCTCTTTGCGTTGAGAATTTATAAAACGCACTGAGGTAACTAGCAGAGTTAAGGAAGTGTTATGACACAATATTTCGGCGATCCAAACACTGCCGCAATCTTCTAAGATGACAATGATTGTGATCGCCGAAATATTGTGTGATAATGCGTTAACTCTGCTAGTTATCCGAGAGCATTTTATAAATAAAGATAAGGTTTGACTGCTTATTGTCAAAACTCAATAGCTCTTCATTGTGACCTTAGCCAACGATTTGAAGTAATTCTTCATTCGGTTATCTGGGATTGGGCGATGGACTCTTTTGCAAGTAGACACACAAACTCAGATGAATCCATATTAACACAGGAATAATAAATTGAATTATCCACAAATGGGGAGCTGAAAACATGTTTGAAGAAGAATGCCATAAATTCTGATTAGAAAAACAGATACCAATTTTATATCCTGCATTAAGGACACTACACAGAAGCTGTCGATTGCTTTCCCGTCTTCCTATTAAGTAGAACGTAGTTTCAGTTATGAGCCTTGTCTCCAAGAAACCGACTGAAAATTAGTACTCGTGGAGATTTACGAATGTTACTCACAAACAGAGCCGAATACGAATAATCTTATACTAGATTACCCATGCGAAAATTTCGCAGCTACAATGAATAGTAAAGTTGGGGGTTTGCAATAGGATGAATGAAGAATCGCCTCATTTGTTTAAATTGTTTATTTGTAAAGTGTAATAGGTACGTAACAAAAGTCGACGCCAGTGAAGCAGTTTATTAATTTTTCTGTGTTATGTACTACTGGTATCTAGCGGCTTGGTTCTGAACTGCCTCATGCACGCGACATTCACAGGTATTACTTTTGCCCTTTAAGGGTCAAATTCCGGAAAATTTTTTTCTTAGTTGACAATGTTGCCTGAGCGGAGACCTTAATCTTTTAAAAGATAACTCATCTATCGATTTAGTTTGGGTGTCAATGGAGATAAATAGCTCGTAACAAAAACACGTTATGGAAATTATGATACTTTTGTCCTTGAAGGGTCGAATTCCGAAAAATTCCTTTCTTAAAATATGATGTAATCAAAGCAGAGACCTTAATCTTTAATATGATACTTCATTTACATATTCCGATTAGATATCAAGAGAGATAAATGGCTCAAGATAAAAAAATACCTTACGGAAATAATG
Organism: Vandiemenella viatica; assembly: GCA_031002005.1. NCBI lineage: Eukaryota > Metazoa > Arthropoda > Insecta > Orthoptera > Morabidae > Vandiemenella > Vandiemenella viatica. The sequence continues at coordinate 132,696,391 of CM061921.1, read as the reverse complement.
ATAATCTTGCCCTTTAAGGGTCGAATTCCGAAAATTTCATGTGACTATGGCGGAGACCTTAATCTTTATAATGATACCTCATTTATCTATATTGGTTAGATATCAAAGGAGATAAATTGCTGGTGACACTAAACATGTTGTAGAAATATTTATATTTTTGCTCTTTAAGGGTCAAATTCCGGAAAATTCCTTTTTTGAAATATGATGTGACCAAACGGAGACCTTATTCTCTAAAATAATACCTCGTTTCTCGATTTTGATTAGATATCAAGGACGATAAATAGCTTGAGATAAAAAAATAAGTTATTGAAATAATGATAATTTTGCCCTTTAAGGGTCGAATTCCGAGAAATTATCTCCTTAAAGAATGATGTGACCATGGTGAAGGCAATCTTTAAAATGAAATCTCATTTTTCTATATCGGTTAGATATCAAAGGAGATAAATGGCTCGTAGCACAAAAATGTAGAAATATTGATACTTGTGCCCTATAAGGGCCTAATTGAATTCATAAAATATGATTTGACCAATGCAGAGACCTTATTATTCACTAAAATAATACCTCATTTCTCGATTTCGGTTAGATATCAACGGAGATAAATACTTTACGGAAATAATGGTAATTTTGCCCTTTACGGGTCGAATTCCGAAAAATTACTTTCTTAAAATATGATGTGACCACGGCGGAGACCTTAATATTTATAATACCACCTCATTTATCTATATCGGTTAGATATCAAGGGAGATAAAATGGCTCGTGACACAAAAACGCGTTGCAGAAATATTGATACATTTGCCCTTTAAGGGTCGAATTCCAAAAAATTCGTGTCTTAATAAATGATGTCACCAAAGCGGAGATCTTAATCTTCAAAACCACTGCATTTAACGATTTCAGTTAGGTGTCCAGGGAGATAAATGGCTTGTTATACAAAAAACAGAATTTTAAAAATAGATATTTTTGGCCCTTAAAAGGGTCGAACTACGAAAAAATCCTTTTTTAAAATATGATATGACCAAAGTGGAGACTATAAGCTTTAAAATGACACCTCATAGATTTCGGTTAAGTATGAAGGCAGATAATGGATTGTGAAAAAAAAAACACCTTATAGAAATAATATATATGGTTATCTCATTAGGTCCACCAATTTCACTGGAAAAATTAGTTTTTGTTTTAAAACAAAAGTTAAAATTTCAATAACTACTGCTTTAAATATCAACATATTTAATTTGCGCTTTATTTTTACGTCACCATTTATCATTCCAGACACCAAAATAAAATTAATAATTTTTTGGGGCAATTACGTAGAGTTATTTCACTTGGGGTACATTTTTGCTATTAGAAGGGGTCCATGGGCATAATAAGTTTGTAAACCATGGCCCGGGATTCGAAACGGTTCCTAATGGTGGATGCATCAGAAATATTCAGCGGCATGGAGATGCACAAGAGAATGAAGACTGCAGAACCGAGAAACAACGTCATACGGTCAACACTGCCAACATTATTAAAGGGGGTATTAATGACATCAGTTAGGAAAATATACCAAAACTCATGAATGACGAATTTATAAAAATTCAACATGCTAAATTGTTAAGTGCACTTCGTAAATTCGATCGTCCTATTCTCCCAAACAAGCATTTTGAGTCTAAATTGTTGTAACTGAGGGACATAGTTGAACAGGCCTATACAAGTTTTCAGCAAATATTGTGTGTGTGTGTGTGTGTGTGTGTATGCACACTTCCCCGCAAATCATCATGTTATATATTACTTCTGGAAGGTGATTTATCGTGACAAACCCTTTTATTCCTCTCTTTAGACATAACCAAAATTGATAATTGAGGTGCCGTTTTAAAGATTAAGTTCTCCGCTTCTGATAAATTGTTAAATCGGAATTGGAAACAGTATTGATTGTTTATAATTGGAAGTTTTGTTTACTTACCTGACCCTATCTTCTCGCACGGACAGTAATACGAGGCGATCAGACAGTTTTGCTTCTGTAAAGGATAGATTTAGACAAAAAGTTACTGATGATAGTATTATTACCTCAAATGTGTACAAAAAGGTTTTGTAATTTACGTGTCTAATTTTCAACGATATTGTCTTAAACTTTACATATTGCCCAAAAATGTTCCACTCTTTTGTGTTATGCTTCACCTCACAATTTACTGTTAAACAATTACGAACGAACCAGTTAATATTTGGTCCTACTAGCTATTAAATTTTGACGCTTCATCGCATTTTACTCTCGAGGATAGTGTAGAATCAAAAATCATTTCACATACGCACACCCTTTCTCCGATGTCGGGAATTTCTTCACGATCCCTCAGGCCTGTTTGATCTGAATAACAGAAATACAAGCCGTCCTTTTTGCTAAGCTTTATGAGAGGTATCGGCGAAGGTTAACGTCGGCCGGTACAACAGGGGAAATGAATTCTTTTGCTTAGGGTTTTGGCTCGTCAATTTCGGGATCTTTAGATCAGAGAGAGGAATAGCGACAAGGAATAGAAAGAGATTTGGTCATGGCCTTTTGAAGACACGATTTGGGGAAACCATGAAAACCCAAATGTGAGTGGCCGGAAGAGGATTCGAACCCGCATCCTCCCGAATGCAAAGTCTGCGCGTTAACGGGTCACCTATCAGGTTTGGAAGGAGGAGTGGAGTTGAGTCCAGTCCTTTGAGCCGAGAATGTAGGATGTGCAATGAATGACTCGTTTGTCTTAGAGCGTCAAAAACTGATGGAGGTCAGCAGATTAAGTTTCGCAGAAAGTAAAGTGACTGGATGGTACAAATGCAACAGACATGCGTCCTTCTGTAAGACCATGTAAATGAAGCATTCCCCACTGATATACATCAGTGTAAATTGCGGAGTAGCAATGTATCAAATATTCTGCATAAAAAGCTGTTCGGAATACATGAAAGCAATCAGATTCAGTCCAATGTCATTATTCACTCATATACCTCATCATGCCCGAAAAGGTTAAAAACTGCCGACTCTGTTAGTTTAGGGGTCAACGTGTTGGCCTCGACTTAATTCGAGTCCGGCCGCGTGTATGGGTGTTTCCACTTAAGTTTTGTGTCCGTCTTGTGAACCAAATTCGTTACACAAGAATTTAAAAACAAACATTAGTAGAGCCAAAACAATATAGTATCTGGTCAAACAGGATTTTAATAAATAAAAAAGGGTAAAAACTGATTATATACTCCAACCAATGAACAGAATTTTGTCCTGCAACGATGAACGAGTAATAATCGCATTACAGACATGATTAGCTACTCCTGACAGTCAGTCATTTACTTTTTCTTTTGCTTAGGATTTTGCGCCTCGTCGACACCGGAGCTATTAGAGGTGGGAAGGGATCGGGGGCAAGGAACGGGAAGGAATTCGGCCATGGCGTTTTGAAGGAAGCATCCTCGCATTCACCTCGAGTGATTTGGGGAAACCATAGAAAACCCAAATATGGATGCCCGGAAGGGGATTCAAACCCGCGTCCTCCCGAATGCGAGGCCAGAATGTTACCGCACAGCCACCACGCTCGGTGTTTGAAACAGAGTCCTCCAGAATACCAGACACCAGACGAATTTAACAACAGCATATAACAGTCTAAGCATGGATCTTTTTATTTAGTTGCATACCTATCTTTAATGTGCTCATTTCCTTGGGAAATGTAAACTGTGGTGGTTTTCCCATGCATTCCCCAGTGATTGAAGTGTATTTACGTGTTTGTGTGTATGTTCAGCGTAGTTTGTTGTTTATGGTTGAAAGATGGAACGATTTCGTTTATCACCTTATGATATCTTTACAAATGTAGTGATAATCAAGCGATATTTTTAATGATATACACAGTGCAGAACTCAGCCGATGTGATCTTAAGTAAATACGCCTTCTTTTTTCCCTGCCAGTGTGAGATACATCTGTTGATGAGATAACCAAAAACACGAAAGATGTGTTCAGCAGAAGATTCTGAAACATTCCACAGTTAACAAACTGTCTTTCAAAGGCTCTTGCTACGCTTACGTAGGATCAAAGACATTTTGGAAAGAATACTATTCGCCAAAGCACTCAGCTTCCGTCAGGCAAATGAACAATGAAGTTCAGTAATATAGGCGGTCAAACTAAACTTTTACCCATTTTGACTTAAGCTATCTCTAAACAGATTGATGATTAACAAAGAATATGAAGTGGTTTTTCCTACAAAAAATCAGTTACAATCATATTTCAGTCAGTAAATGCTGCTGTATTACAACCACCACCCCCCAACCATATCTTCACCAGCATCAGATGGGTCAAATGCGGCAGCCAATCCTTTTCCTATACGCGTATTTAATTCAAAGTAGTAAATCCAAGATACAACTCTTTGAAGCAAAGATTGTTAATTCCTGTCATCGAAGTAGTTTATTGAGTAAGATACAATGAATGGTATAAACGAACAGGTTGACTCTATCAGAAATATGTCAGATGTGGCTATACCAAAGACGCTGATCAAATCTTTCACACCAGTTGAGAGTAACAAAAGGCATGAAGGACTCAACTCAATACTTTTATTTCTTGTCAGATTTTCTTCCCAAGAGAATGTGAACCATTTTCATATAAACCGTTTGACGATCATGTCTAACTACTGAGATGTCCGCCTGAAGGTAATTGCGAATTTCGGAAAAAATTGTTTAAACATATATAACCTGCGTGAACAGCGGGCAACAGATTCAGTACCCAGAGCAGAACTAGTTTGTTACATCAATGAAGCTCACAAAAAGTAAATGACAGAAGATAGCAATAATAGTTAACCACAGATCAGCTACAGTGTTCGAGGAACAAAATTAGCAGCCTTCTGTCCTTCCTCGATTTTGGCAAAGTATTTGATATCCTAAACAGATGGCACCAAACTAACTTCAAAGGGAAAAATGGATGCCAGGCATCTTAACTTATCCGACAAAGCTAAGAGTGTTTTATTTGCAGATGACACTAAGCTGACGGCGAGAAAAACACCAATGTAATTTAATGTAAATTAAGTACTTAGTGAAGTAGCAAATTGGTTTAGGGCAAATTTTTCAAAATTTAATTTTAATGAAACACATTAGGCTTAAATAAAAAAATATGCATAGCCGGATTTACATATAAACTATAAAAATAACACAATCTTAGAAACAAACAGTATAAAATTCATTGGTATTAAAATAGATGAGAAACTTGTAATGTCCAGCCTCTGCTGTCATTGATTTTCCATCACCTCTCCATGTGTGAGACATTTCATCCAGCCGATTTGGAAGACAGGGAAGGTTGGCAAATTCCTGCTGGCGTCCTGTTGTCGGCGAGGTTGCTTTGTTAGACGCAGGTAGAGATGCCACTCCCGGAGGCGGGGAGTGAGAATGGTCAAACTGTCGCGGGCACTTGGGGGTTGGACCCCGTGTAGTCCGCATGTGTGTGTGTACGCGGACTTTTCAAAGAAACGTGGAGGACGCGTTTTTGTCATGACATCATTTGTCGTGCTGTTTTTCGTCATATGCTGCCAAGAATGAACCCATCTAGTTGGTGGATGGCATTGAAAGGTGTTTCATCATTGTGAAGCAAATATCGAGGTTACCGACAGCTTACTCCATAACGATAACTGATAAAAATTCATATAAACATTTACCCAGTATACGCCCAAACTGATGGAGTTTCGTGCTCTCCCTAGCCGGAAACATTTTGTTTATAGTCTGTCAGTTTCCATTCTTTTTTTCTTTGTTGGCTGAGTCCAATTTTTTGTGTAATCTTAAACAAATATGTATTTCTTTGTGTTTTATTTTATAAATGTACTCTTTTCTTTTAATTCCGCACTCGTGTTGTCCTTTTGTAATTAGAGGGTGTAATTTAAATTTAAGCCTGCTTTTTTGCAATTAAAAATAAATATTAAAAGAACATTTTTTAATAAATAACATCTTGCATCTCATGCACGTAAATGTTTTCTCGGCATAACGAGCCTAGACATTTCAATGGCGCGCCTCCGTTGGGGCCGAAATAATCAGGCCTGATACGATGTTTTTAAGGATGTTTATTAAATTGGAGTGAAGTTTATTTTTCAAATTTTTGTGACAAACAGAAGTATCTAAATTTACGTTTCAAGTAAGCTTCCATGTCGGGTTTTGTATATCCCAATAGTGTATAAAACTATTAATTATATTTTTTATGTTAGTAATAATACACGCTAATATTTCTATTGCAGTTCTTCTATATGCAATATACGTGGTGCAAATTTGTTTTGTTAGTGTAGCTGTCGAGGTGCTTTTTTTTCTCTTCTCAGAACAGCATGTTGATGATTCTACAAATGTTGTTGCTGGTTTTGTCTATATGTTTTTTTTTTATATGTTTAGACAATTTTTGCTTTGCTCAATGGAATAAGTTTTGAGTTTTCTTTTTTGGAGATGTTGCTGGATATCCTGACATCTAATGTCGTGATATGTTGTACGATTTTTCTGCTGTTCGTCAGGAGTTATGTTGGCAAGTTCTATTTTTGATTAGGAAAAGTAGGAACTATGAATTTGAAATCGGTTCTGGTCCGATATAAGTGCTGAGTGGTTACATTGAGAGGGCAGAAGTTACCATTTTATCGTAGGATTTGATTAAGTTAATTATGGACAATTTTCTGTCACCTGGTACAATCAGGGATCCACATCCAAATATGAGTCAGCCACTGGTATTATCAGCCGATTCTCATGAGATACCTAACAGCCTGAACGGAACATTATTTCTGTTGTTGCAGCAAATCCAGGGCAGCATAATTAAATCTCAAAGTGAAACTGAAAATATGTTAGCTGATATTAAGCAGGAAATTCGCGATGGATTTGCCTCAGCATGTGAAAAAGTAGGTCAACCTGTAATGAGTGTTAATTTAGAAGAATCAGTCCAGGAACCTTTGATTACCGATACTGATATCAATCACATCGGAGACAAAACCGATGAGGAGCAGATAAATAACACACCTGGGACACGGGGCAGAAACAACATGTGACTTATTGCGGGATATACAGTTCAATCAGTGAATTATCGATCAGTAGCTCATGTCAAGCCATTTGACACAAAAAGACGCATCCCTTCACACAGATTTGGCAGTGAACATAGAGATAGAAGTTACGTTCAATTTCTTGAGGTTGAGAAAAAAGTTGCTCTGCTTGGCATAATTAGCGAAAACCTTTCAGAGAAATGGAATGTCTATTATCGTGTTGGCGGAGACTTCACAGGTCGAGGGGTGTCCAAGCCGGTTTTTCCGCACCGATACTTCAGCAGTTGCGGAGTGACAGAATCCAACAGCTGGGAATCCAACAGCTGGGAATGGTTTCTGACATGCAAGAATTTGTTCTAAAAAGTTACCCAGGGTACGCAACAGAATAATGGTTCCGAAGAAGAGATTAAAATATTTTCATTTTCTCTTTGGAAATCACAGAATCAGATGTCGCAATGTTGCCGTTTTTCATTTGGAGGGAAAGCGTTGTCTGCAGACAATTTCTGGTCTGTTAAAAATACTATTCTTTTGGGAGCTAATCTATTGGTTTTGTTTCAAAATATTATTTCAGATTTTTGTTCTTCTTAATGTAGAAAATATTCGTAAGAATAGTTTTGATAATTTGGTCTGACAGCTGTTTTGTCCAGCATACATCAAATTGATGTTTCAGATTTTTGTTCTTCTTAATGTAGAAAATATTCGTAGGAATAGTTTTGATAATTTGGTCTAACAGCTGTTTTGTCCAGCATACATCAATTTGCTGTTTGTGGTGGAGGTATTTTTGATAGATTTCTTTTTATTGTTTCTGAAATATACAAATAGATGTTTTTGAGTTTGTTGATTATGTATCGTTGATTTTTTTTAAGAGGTTGTTTGTCACACTTAATTTTTCTTTAATTCCATAAAACTCTTACCAGTCAACAGGGTCGTTTGAATATTTTGTACAAGATTTAATTGTGGTACAGTTGTTTCTACGTACGATTGTAAGGGAATTTGTTTTTGAACTTAATTTTTCATACAAACGGAAATAGTTTGTTTGTATCATCATTTCGTTTCATATTTTTCTCGCATGAGATCAAGATTTTATTTGTTTTGCCAACTTTTTAAGTAAATGAATTTTTTGATCAACAAGTTATTCTAGTACGGGTGTAAATTCAGAATGCACACTCTAAAGGTTGTGAGAATTTTTGTGTTAATTTTACGTTAAATAATAATAATAATAATAATTGTATGTTTAAGAGATTAGATCATAGACTCAGCCAGAGATTAGTAAAAAGAATGTATGTTTGTTATAGATAAGACCATTAGACTAAGAAAAAGATTCAAAAATTTGTATGTTGTTGCCGTTCGATAAGGACTCAGCCAAATGTCAGTTAAAAATGTAATTAAGTAGAAGTGAAACAATGTTTCAGGCCCATCACCGTTCATTTCAAAATACGGGCATATTCACACTGGTTTTCGAGTGGCAGTTGGGCAGTAACAGTTGTGTGGTGGCGTTAAAGTTTTGAAGAAAATGAGAACTGAAGTGTAAATTACGGGACATCAAACCACGGACTTTAGTTTTCTTCGTCAAGAAAGACTTCAGCCAGTGGTTTGGGGCTATGTAATGTCCAGCCTCTGCTGTCATTGATTTTCCATCACCTCTCCATTTGTGAGACATTTCATCCGTTTTGGAAGACAGGGAAGGTTGGCAAATTCTTGCTGGCGTCCTGTTGTCGGCGAGGTTGCTTTGTTTGACGCAGGTAGAGATGCCACTCCCGGAGGCGGGGGGTGAGAATGGTCAAACTGTCGCGGGCACTTGGGGGCTGGACCCCGTGTAGTCCGCATGTGTGTGTGTACGCGGACTTTTCAAAGAAACGTGGAGGACGCGTTTTTGTCATGACATCATTTGTCGTGCTGTTTTTCGTCATATGCTGCCAAGAATGAACCCATCTAGTTGGTGGATGGCATTGAAAGGTGTTTCATCATTGTGAAGGAAATATCGAGGTTACCGACAGCTTACTCCATAACGATAACTGATAAAAATTCATATAAACATTTACCCATTATACGCCCAAACTGATGGAGTTTCGTGCTCTCCCCAGCCGGGATCATTTTGTTTATTGTCTGTCAGTTTGTGTTCTTTTTTTCTTTGCTGGCTGAGTCCAATTTTTTGTGTTTTTCTTAAACAAATATGTATTTCTTTGTGTTTTATTTTATAAATGTACTCTTTTCTTTTAATTCCGCACTCGTGTTGTCCTTTTGTAATTAGAGGGTGTAATTTAAATTTAAGCCTGCTTTTTGCAATTAAAAATAAATATTAAAAGAACATTTTTTTAAATAAATAACATCTTGCATCTCATGCGCGTAATTGTTTTCTCGGCATAACGAGCCTAGACATTTCAAACTGTTGGCACGAACGTATCACTTCACTACTGAAGAAGTTAAGTAGTGCCACCCTTGCAATACCAACGCTTTCTCTAATAGCAGATCTAGAATTAACGAAACAGATGTACTCCTCATATTTTCTTTCAGTGATGTCCATATGGCATAATATTTTTGGGAAAATTTTCTCGAAGTAAAAAAGTTTCCTTACTGCAGAAAAGAGCTATTAGGATGCTGTGTAGGGTAAAAGCAATAACTTCTTGCAGACTTTAAAAAATTCTATATTGTTACTTCTCGGTATATATATATTCTCTCATGTGCTTTGTCATAGAATATTTTAACCTGTTTACAACTAATTCACAGGTACACAATTTCAATACAAGCAACAGAAATAACGTGCACAAAACAAACATCTGTCATTAGTACAAAGAGGAGTTAATTATTTTGGGATACATCTGTTTAATAAACTTCCCGAGAATATAAAACAGATTGGAGATATATTTTAGGAAAAACTGAGATTATCGTACTCCATTGAAGAATTTGAAAAAATAATTGTATTCAGTATGAACTTTTGCAAAACTCAGTTTTAGAAATTAATGTTTATTTTTATTCTCTTTGTAACGTATGGTGTTTTCATTATGATTATTGACTCATATTGGATGTGTGTGTATTAACCATGACATGTTTCACATTCTAGAGGTCCTTACTCAGCAGGGATCCATGGAACAAGATTGATAAATAAATAATACAACTCTCTGCACAAAGAAATTTCGATGTTTGTCGTATAGACGGTAGCAAATAAGGTAACATTATATTAAACTAGGGTTACCAGACGTCCCCGTTTGCCGGTGACAGTCCCTGTATTTAGCTTTCTGTTCCCGGACAGATTTCGTCCCCGCAATGTCCCCGGATTTTTACTGTTGCCCCCAGACACATTCTTTTAATCAAGCGAGAATTTTTTAAAAGCCCTGATTTTCTAATGCATTCGTTTAAAGAAAGAAATACGAAGCGCAGTTCTTTCCTTGTATATGCCTAGGAATAAAAGAAAATTACAAGGATGCTGCGTCCATGGAGGAAGGAATATATGGAAACGAAATAACGCTAAATCTGTGAAATCTCGTATAAAAACTCGTCTCCTACTGCGCATGCATGGCGGCCTTAGGAATCACCCCAAAACATTGGGATGTTTGCACTGCGTTTTCTGCTGTGAACATTTCATTTTGTTATATCTCAAAGCTTTTTATAAATCCAAGTTATGTTGCATACGGTTGAACAAACAGACAAGATAGGAAACAACCTGAAATAACGTTTCTTAAGTAAATCACATTGTAATTATTATTCTTGAAGTGTTTGAAAGATAACTGCAAGATTAGAGCCTATCGCTATAAATTTATTAATTGCTCTAAATAGGATGATATCGTTCTCAAATGTTTGTTGGTGTAGTGTGGACAATCAGTATATGTTACTAGTTTGCCCCTAAAATGCTTGCCTTATTGTAAAAAAGTCTTGAAAATCTAATTTAAGCGTATCAAGATTACATCGCGATACAGTATATGTGCATGCTTCAGTCCAGTTTCAGTTTACACTGAAAGTGTATGATGAAATTAATTGTGATAATTTGTGCTGTGTTTACTACTAAACTTGATGAAGCAAACATTGTTGTTACCCGAAATGTAGTTCACGAAGCATTTCATGTGTTTAGATCTGTCCACATAGTTTTATTTTGTTGCGGCAATATTAATGGAAATGTTGGTAGGCTGAAATGCGGCGTGTACCAAAAGGGTACAAACAATTTATTTATTATTAGTTGTTACCAATTTCATGAGTACCATGTTGGTGACAACGTGTATCGCAATCTAAACTACTCCCATCCAAGCTTCTGACTTTTGTTGTATGGTAAGAAGATAAATCCACTGATGTTGCTAGGCCACTAACAATACGATATCTTCTGAGTAAGCTCAGGAGCTATGAGATCTTTTGAAGAGTTATTTAATAAAAAAAAAAAATCTAAAAATTGACTTAACCTAACCTAACCACCCCAATTTGGAGACAGCATATCTCGAGAACTAAGCAAGATACCGAAAATATATATTTTTCACTTTTGAGTTATCACCTCGTGTTACATAAGAATCTATCATCAAATTTGAACTTAGTGAAATTTTTCTTCCGAATTTCAACCCGAAACTCCTCACTTTTGAGATAGTATATCTCGAGAACTAAGCACGATATCAAAAAATTTTATTCTTCATTTTTGATCTGTATCGTCGAGTTACATAATAATCCATCATCAAATTGCGGTGCCACGGTTGTCTTATGATTCCCTTGAGGTTTTATTGCCTATTCCCCGTGTTTCTACGGCCGACCAATATGGCAGCCTCCCCACCCCACTTCTCTGTACCCGGCTTCACTCCAGTGCGTGGTGAAGGTCCCTTGCGTCGTCTCCATGTATTTCTTCCTGCATGGGAACTTCCTCCATGGCTACGTCTTCGACACATCTTTGGAAAATCATGTTTCCTTGCTGTGTGCAACAGGTCTGTCTGTGATCCTCTTTGGAATTGGTAGATTATTCAATACTGACAATATGTACTTTTGCGCTACAACAAGCTATTGTTATATCAAATTCAGTAGCACCAAAAGTTTTTAATTTTCACGTTACCTCTTTATGTAGATGGGAAAGGTCGTTCACGGTCAGAATATTAAAAAGTTGATTAAGGATAAACTGAAGATGTCATAACAAAAAAATATTTTTTTACCGTTTTTGTCTACAGGCTAATATAAACCTTAAGTCACTTTTACAAAAAGTCGTGAACATTTCAACAACCAACACAAATCTGTCATGTCCAGGATAAGAGGAAATGACTGCATAAAAGTCGATTCACTAAATACGTTTCCAGTCGGCATCCTTAGAGGATTAAGTTAATTGCCGTTTTAAGAGGGCTTCTTAAGCGACCACGGTACGCTCCGATAACAATTCCAAGGGTTGCTTAATAACATACAAATAGTTAAAAAAATTAGGTCTGCAGAATTATTTTCTACATTTTGCTGGTCTTTGGGTTGAAAAATGGTGGTATAGTACGTGAATCTATGTGATGCTGCGTCAACTTCTGAACTGTGTTATGAACTTTAGTTTTAATTATAGCATAGTGGACTGGTCGTTTATATTAAAATCCAAAAACTACACTCCTGGAAATTGAAATAAGAACACCGTGAATTCATTGTCCCAGGAATGGGAAACTTTATATACATATTCCTGGGGTCAGATACAACACATGATCACACAGACAGAACCATAGGCACATAGACACAGGCAACAGAGCATGCACAATGTCGGCACTAGTACCGTGTATATCCTCCTTTCGCAGCAATGCAGGCTGCAATTCTCCCATGGAGACGATCGTAGAGGTGCTGGATGTAGTCCTGTGGAACGGCATGCCAAGCCATTTCCACCTGGCGCCTCAGCTGGACCAGCGTTCGTGCTGGACGTGCAGACCGCGTGAGACGACGTTTCATCCAGTCCCAAACATGCTCAATGGGGGACAGATTCGGAGATCTCGCTGGCCAGGGTAGTTGACTTACACCTTCTAGAGCACGTTGGGTGGCACGGGATACATGTGGACGTGCATTGTCCTGTTGGAACAGCATGCTCCCTTGCCGGTCTAGGAATGGTAGAACGATGGGTTCGATGACGGTTTGAATGTACCGTGCACTGTTCAGTGTCCCCTCGACGATCACCAGAGGTATACGGCCAGTGTAGGAGATCGCTCCCCACACCATGATGCCGGGTGTTGGCCCTGTGTGCCTCGGTCGTATGCAGTCCTGATTGTGGCGCTCACCTGCACGGCGCCAAACACGCATACGACCATCATTGGCACCAAGGCAGAAGCGACTCTCATCACTGAAGACGACACGTCTCCATTCGTCCCTCCATACACGCCTGTCGCGACACCACTGGAGGCAGGCTGCACGATGTTGGGGCGTGAGCGGAAGACGACCTAACGGTGTGCGGGACCGTAGCCCAGCTTCATGGAGACGGTTGCGAATGGTCCTCTCTGATACCCCAGGAGCAACAGTGTCCTTAATTTGCCGGGAAGTGGCAGTGCGGTCCCCTACGGCACTGCGTAGAATGCGACGGTCTTGGCGTGCGTCCGTGCGTCGCTGCTGTCCGGACCCAGGTCGACGGGCACGTGCACCTTCCGTCGACCACTGGCGACAACATCGATGTACTGTGGAGACCTCGCGCCCCACATGCTGAGCAATTCGGCGGTACGTCCACCCGGCCTCCCGCATGCCCACTACACGCCCTCGCTCAAAGTCCGTCAACTGCACATACGGTTCACGTACACTCTGTCGCGGCATGCTCTACCAGTGTTAAAGACTGAGATGGAGCTCCGTATGCCACGGCAAACTGGCTGACACTGACTGCGGCGGTGCCCAACCGCTGCGCAGCTAGCGCCCTTCGACGTTCAACACTGCTGTTCCTGGTGTGTCCGCTGTGCCGTGCGTTTGATCATTGCTTGTACAGCCCTCTCGTAGTGTCCGGAGCAAGTATGGTGGGTCTTACACACCGGCGTCAATGTGTTCTTATTTCAATTTCCAGGAGTGTACATTAACTACCGTCCCATTAACAGTCCTTTTATAGTGCGGGGGTTATTCTATGAAAAAATTTGAGAAGCAAACGCGTTTCATCAGAATTCACTGTAATCATTTAAACATGAAGCGGTTAACTATTTAAGTATTGTATGTTTAAAATACTGACTTTTTGGTCATAGAATATATAAAGTCATTGTTATCCAACCTGCTATTTCTCGTTTGAGACTTGAAAGCAAAAACGATTAGTCCTACCAATTAGTTGCTGGCAGAGGGTAATTGTCATCCCAATTCACAAAAAAAGGCGACGTCAAAGATTGCAATAACTATGGAGGAAAAATCTTTCTCAATGCTGTTTATAAAATTTACTCTAGCATTATTAAATAAAATTGCAAAAATTTTATGAACCACTTCTTGGAGAAGAACAAAATTGGTTTCGGAAGGGTAGGTCCTGTGCAGATGGTTATTTCACACTCAAGATGCTTATTGAGAAAAGGAAAGAGTTTAATCTGGAAACACACATGAAATTTATCGATTTCAAAAAAGCTTTCGATACAATCGACAGAAGAAAATTTTTTACAAATTCTAGCGGAAAGTAACGCCCCACCACAGATCATAAAAGCAATTCAAAACATCTACAGCCACAATGTAATCGCAGTCAGGATCGGACAACAGCTGTTGGAATGGGAACCCATTAATCGACGAGTGAGACAAGGGTGTTGCTTATCAATACTTTTATTCAGCATATATATATATATCTATCCCATTAGTGACTGGCGACAAACACCCCATGGCAGAATGAAAATAGACAGACAAACCTGGACACATTAATGTTTACAGATGACCAAGTGATTTTTGCTGAATCAGAAGATTACCTGCAGAGATTGGTATATAACCTCCATAAGCCAGCAAAAGAGTACAGCAAGGAGATTTCTCTCAATAAAACCAAGGTTATGGCCTTTGTCTGAAAAAACCACAAAAGAACCAAAACCTCAATAGACAACACGCCCATAGAACAAGTAACAGAATTTAAATACCTAGGTTACTACCTTAGCTACACCCTAGAAACCGATATGCAACAAAGAATTCCAAATTTCGCGAAATTTACAGGAATAATAAATAAGACCTTCAGACCATCTCTTGTTCAACGGCACACAAGACTCAGGCTATATATTATATAACATCCTGTCTAAACCTACACTACTATACGGCAGCGAGGCCTGGACACTAGAAAAGGTGATGAGCGGAGACTAACGGCGGCTGAGATGCGATTCATGAGGAGAACAGCATGCTACACATTATGATACAGAAAGAGATCTGATGAAATCCTTAAAGAACACAAAGTCAAACCAATTCTCCAAACTATAAAAACAGAACATCTTGGACAGACCACGTACTAAGGATGAAGACGGACCGGATCCCACGGAACATTCTCAAATACCATCCCAGAGGCAAGAGAGATGTAGGAAGACCACCAAGGAGATGGATTGAGACCGTAACAGGCCACCAGGCCTAACACTAGATAGGAAGAAGAAGAAGATATATAAAGTTGTTCTATCGCAGTATTAAGGATAGAGATGAAGACTTATCACCACCGCAGAAGTCGCGATGGGTGGAAACAAAAGGATGTAAGACTGGACGTTTTCTCGGCGTTGAATATGAATGAAATCTTCTCGGGTAACTGGCCGAGTTAGTCCATCGATAAAACACGACATTTCGGCGGTCGTAAACTCTGCCGACCCTTTTTAAGTGACTGCTGCCGAATTAGTTCATCGATAAAACAGTCACTTGACAATGGCGACCGAGGACATGACCGCCGAAACGTAGTGTTTTTATCGATTGACTTACTCGGCTTGTTACTCGAGAAGATTTTATTCAACAAAAGTATGGTTACACGGCAGCATTAACTGAGGTCAGTGAAAAGTGAAAGAGGTTTTGGTGGTAGCGCATGTTCCGATGACAATGTCCCAACGTACCTTGTTTTGCATTTCAATGTTCACTTAAAATTCTTCAAATGTTTGAGATAATCTTTTCTGTGTATTCTCAGACTCCCTAAACTAAATAAAATTTTCCCACTGCTTTATACATGAAATCAAGTGCTATTTTATGGTCATGGTATTTTCTTCCATTTAAAGTGGCGTTATAATTCTGCTAGCAATACCTATCCAAGCCTCAAAGCCAATATACGCCTTAAACGCTCCCAGCAGTCTTTTCACCTGCCTCCTATCTTCCAATGACTCTCAACTCAGCTCCTTTATCATATTAGCTAACGATTGTTTACTACGATAATTTCTAGCAACAAATCTATTTGGCATCCACTGCACATCCTCCAACTACTGTATTTGACAGCCATAATGTGGGTCCCATATTACTCCACCATACTCAAGCAGGGGCGGCTCTTGATGTAGAGACACTGTGACATGTCACTACCTCCTAATCAAGAATAAACAAATGTAGTGAAAGACAAATATTTAACAATGCGGTATTCTCTAATATACAATTACTTGTGACTGGTGGGGAAATATTGAACACCATCTGTTGGCGACATCAATGAACCATCTCGCCGTTGCGGTGGCAAATACAAATTGTCTCAAATCACGCATGCGCACTTTCAGCTTCGCGGAAATTCGGAAGGTAGGGGGTAGCGTTTCACATAGCAGTTTGTGACAACCTTGTTCTGTCTCAGCGAGCTCGAAAAAGTAACACCGTCGGTAGAGCACAGCAGCAGATGCGATTTTTTTATATGCCTTAGACGAAATGCAAAATGCAAGAAATCGTGACAGCTCAAAGTCTGGAGTTTGTGGGCTGAATGTTTGCCATATCTTGTAATTACCGAAGAGAGTGTAAGGTTTCGTTACGGCATGAATCATGTTAATAAGTTATTAAGGAAGGGATTCTCGCTACTTCTCTATGACGAAAAGGGTGAAAAATTTAGGAACACTTACACCACATTCAAAAATTTCGTACCGACCAGAAAGTATTAAAGTATATCGATTGAGGAATGTTTACCGTGATGTGTTTTTTAAAAAATAAAATAAAACCACATCTCACTCGCCAATGCTTACACTAAGGGGGCGGGGGGTGTCCCACCAGATCTCACCAATGCTCACCAAGGGGTAGGGGTATTCAGATTTACGAAAAAAAACTGCACACATAATTAATGGACGCCCCCTGATTAGTTATCGTTTACCTTTTGATCAAATTTAAAATATTTATCACTGAGTACTTCAGTTTCAAAGTAATTTCTTTAATACGGCAGTATGCGCAGGTAATGAGACATTCAAACGTTTTAAAATTTTAAGTTGCCTGATTCTTAGTCAACAGTGAGCTATTCTTCCATGCATCTTTCACTTCAACAATGAAGATCAGCAGTCCGTCGAAAATTTTTAGTGTTTTCACTACCTAATCAAATTACTTCGGCCACCACTGTACTTTTTTTTTTCTTACGGCTTTACGCTTCGTTGACGTCAAATTAATTGAAGGTGGGAGGAGACTGGGGACAAGTAACGGAAAGTAATTCGGGCATGGCCTTTTTGAAGGAAGCATTCGCGTGGAATAACTTGGGGAAACCATAGAAAACTCAGTTTTGGATGCCTGGACGGGAATCGAACCGGCATCATCGCGAATGCGAGGCCAGAGCCTTAACCGCTGACTCACCTTGCTCGGACTACTGTCCTCGAGCAACTGTCTGGCGAAGGTTTCGTATCCCGATTCTCTCACTTCACTGGCGAAGAGTGTGTTGGATGTTGTTGTCATAGAGAACACAGTTTCACCAACCAGGAAAGCACACATACGAAAATAAATGAAAAAATATGTATATGTGATGGCACTGTGACTCAAGATGAAAACGAAAAATGCTACAGGTAATGGCCTCTGCAGAGCTGAAGAGAAGTTGCTTGATAAATCTTGATCCTCAACCCGGAGGCATACTTAGGCTCGTAACGGTGGTAGGACGGACAGTTCATTTCCTACTCATCTAACCGAACCCAGTCATCCTACCGGGTAAAGAAAACCTTAGCTGTCTGGTAGCTCAGTGGTTAGGGCGCTTGCTTTCAAAAGTTCGGGCTCCGGCTGCGGGTTCAAATCCCGGCGGTTCCAGGGATTTTTAAGAGTTTTGATTGATTGCATTAGTTATTCCACTTTCAACTGTAGGACCCAGAGGAGAGGAACTGGGCGCTCTACGTCTGACACAATGGCTCAGTATAACTCCTTTGGAAGGATCCAAGCAACCTTCGGGTTGTAGATGTAATTAGTTTTTAAATAGGATCTCCAGTTTAACGTGGAATCCGAACCACGGAAGCGTTCTGGTGTACTCCGCGTTAAACAGCAAGTTGCGTCTAAAGTGAGAGAAGGATTCGACGATCTCTAGTCTGTTGCCTCAGCCAGAGTCACCAGACCACTAGGGTGAGGGGGGCGGGGGGGGGGGGGGCAACAGGCTTAAGGCACGGGAAATGTCTGACGTGTAAAATGTGTTGGTGTGCCAATTCTCAACTTTGGACATCTGAGGTACTGTTATCTTCAAGAAAATTCTAACGAGTGACTGTATAAGTGCCTGATCTTAAGGGGAGACCAAGCGGGGTGAGTCAGGGTGAGCATTTCTGAGGACGCGGGTATCCTTACGGGCATCCAGATTTGGGTTTTCCATGGTTTCGTCAAATCACTCTAGGCGAATGCCTGGATACTTCCTTCAAAAGACCGTGGTCGAATTCCTTCCCGTTCCCAGTCTCCAGTCCTTTCCCGCCTCTAATGACATCGACGAGGTGTAAAGCCATAAGAAAAATCTAAGGAGGGGAAGGAGGGGGGCAAACCGGGGCGCTTGCCCCGGGTGGAAAGTTCAGGGGGTCGGCAAAATCATGTTTGAAAGGCCAGTAAATGGCATTTTTTTTTTCTAGCTGTACTGCCCCGCGGCAATTTCAGGGAGGTGACAAATCAAAGGATAATTCTGTATTGCCCCGGGCGGGAATTCACGTTTGATGGGGCGGTAATCTCAGGTTTTGCCCCAGCTCGGAAAATTCCTAGATCCGCCACTGCTGTGTATCAGCTGTTTAGTTCATTGGTACAGTACACTATGATCTGCTGGTACACACTTTGAATATGCGCTGTCTGCCTGTGACCTTCCAATGTTATGAGGCAGAACAGTGGGCGCATGTCATCTCACATGC
Source organism: Vandiemenella viatica (assembly GCA_031002005.1). NCBI lineage: Eukaryota > Metazoa > Arthropoda > Insecta > Orthoptera > Morabidae > Vandiemenella > Vandiemenella viatica. The sequence continues at coordinate 132,677,304 of CM061921.1, read as the reverse complement.
GAGTCTGGAAGTCTCGCAAATGGCGTACCCCACGATGCGTAACATTTCTCCGGTGGAAGGATACCAGTAAGAAACCTACAACAGTTGTTAATAAGGCATCATGTCTTTGTTAATATATCAAAGATACAGTTGCAGTCAAAAAAACAAGTCATCATATGGCATTATCGGCCGGGATATCGCGATGGATTGTTCGGTCACCAAGTAACATTCTGCGATTGGCCACACAATGGTCGTGGCTAATTAATCTAACCCAGCAATCCTACCGGGTATAGAGGACCTACTGCTGCTAAACGCGGAATCCGAACCACGGAAGCGTTCTTGCGTGCTGCACACGCTGTGGCAGAGGTGAAGGTCGGTTTAAGGGCCTTTGAAAATCCCAACCGAGACAGGGATTCATACCGGGGACCTTTCGATCTCCAGTCTGAGCCACCAGACCACCCAGTTACAGTGACATGATAATTCAAAATATCATGTTCGAAATTTATATCTCAAAGTAGCTTGATCGTTTGAAAGGCTGGTGGAAACCTTATCACAAATGCAAAAGAAAAGAATATGATGCAACTTTATGACCCAGTTAATACGATGAGTTAATGCATCACTGGATTTACCGTGCAAGTTTTTTCCTGCCAATCGTAAACTACCTCGTATTACTGAGTTCTTAAGAAATAATTTAGCGAATAGTTCAGTCAATGCTGAACGTTTAACACAACATTTCTCGTATCCGTCTGTTTACTTGCTTTGCTTATCGTAATAAATTTGTAGGACTCGTTTCCTCAGCCAGATAAGGCATCCCTTTCTAGGACTGAAAGAATTGTTCAAAACTATAATAATTCCGTATGGTCATAATGACTGTTTCTATAGGCTGCGCATTCCGCCCCTGTCGTAACCGCATTAACATAACAGGGGACATACAGTTTAACGTGAAATCGGAACCACAGAAGCGTTCTGGCGTACTTCACATTACACAGCAATTTGTGGCAAAGGTGAAGGTCGGTTTAAGGGCCTCTGAAGCCCCCTCCCAGACGGGAATTCGAACCGCGGACCTTTCGATCCGCAATCAGACCCTTTAACCACTTAGCCACCGGGCCACTCGTTTGAAACTGATTGTATGGAGTGCTTTATGGAAGTGATGTTTGGACTTCAGGAATACCAGAAAGAAGGAAAATTGAAGTATTTGAAACGTGGTGCTACATAAGGATGCTGAAAAGTAAGCTGACAGATAAAGTACGACATGACCGCGTTTTGTAAAAAAAATGGGTGACGAAAGAAGTTTGGGGAAGATTCTCACATAAAGAAGAAACGGGATGGTCTGTCACTTAATTCAGGCAACAGTTGAGGAAAGAACTTCAGAGGTAGGCAAAGGTTAGAATAAATGACGTAGATAATTCAGGACGTAGGTTGTAAGGTGGTGTGTTGGGATGAAGAGGTTAGCACAACGTAGGAAGAGATGGAGAATTTACTCAAATTAGTTGAGAAACAGATGACAGCAAATAAACCAAAGCTATCCCTAATGCACTTCTCACGCTCATTTTATGCTCAATACTTGATGTTTTGGGATGTAAGCTCTCGCATATACTGATGCAAGCTGCAATACGGACAGATTTTTAGAGATGTCTACCACATTGGTGATGCCAGAGATGAAGGCGGAGTATCCTCAACACCAATGCAACTTTACCCATAAGAACAATATGTTTCCGCTCTGAACTAATTTTATTTTCCGTTAAGAGACAACAGAGTATTTAGTGAGTGCTGCTGCCACACAAAGAGGATGGCAGATTGCCAGAATCGTAAACCCGTGGCAGTGCTGGTCGGTTTTCCCAGCTCTATCCAGCCAAGTTCTCGGCTTGCCAAATAGCTGGGTAAGATCGTGTCGCTAGTACAATGCAACCAAGTTCTGCATTACATAGCGATGCTGTGTAAGATAAACAACTTATTTTACTCTCTGTGCGAAAAATGTTGTACACATTTAATCGTCTGAGCTACACAAAACAGAATTTAGAAAATATACATTTGAACCGAAATTCCTATAACCTGGTTTTGGTATTTTACTGAACTCGCAAATCCGAGTAACCTTATCAGGGAAGTGATAAATTTGAAATCGATGTTACCTGCTGCGTGGAAATACTATAGCAATATAGTATTACAATATAAAACAGTGGATTAAAAAGATATCGAAACTTGTAATGACAAATTTACAGTATGCCGTAAGAGACTTCAGTGTGTTTGTAAAGAGTGAGGATCCTTAAATTTTCGTATTTTTTTTTTTTTAGTTTGTCTATATCATCGCAATCTACGATCAGTGGCGTAGCTAGGTTAACAAGGGCCCCGGTGCAAAAAATTTATTTTGGGCCCTCAGGGCAGATGGGCGACCTTTTTTTGCTTTGTGTTGCTGGTAGGGGCCCCCTGAGCTGAGGATGGGGCCCTTGAGTTGTGCTTAGGGGACCCCTGAGCAGTGAGGGGCTTCCTTAGACGACTGTAGAGCTAAAAAAAAAATAGGTCGCCAGTTTGCCATGAAGGCTCGTGGGCCTCTGAACTGCGCTTGGGGGCCCCCTGAGCTTAGGGGCCCCGGTGCACTGCACCGCCTAGCCCCATAGTAGCTACGCCCCTGTCTACGATTAGGCCTAGATCAGAGTCTATTCACGTCGAATACAGACACAACATCGTTGTATTTATAATATGATACTCACTATCGTATCGTTTTTGCAGGGTCCGTTTTTACTATTTACGCGCAACATCCGGCTTGACACAATCTGTCGCCATTTGTCTGCTAAACGTGTAATCTGCGGTGTGCTAAGTATACATTTTCTTGATGGGAACTCTCATTTCCAAATAAGAAAGCGATTAAAATATTTTATGTGCGTTGGTGTAATCCAAACCTAAAAACTCTTACTCTGATTAGCCTCTGGCTAAAATCAATATATCATGTATAAGCTGAAGTGCAAAAAGTCATAGCATACCTTCTAATATACCGTGAGGTTCCCTTTGCTTAGTGAAGTGCAGCATCTACAAGTCGTCGAAAGCCCCTGAAGAAATATTCAGCCATGCTTTTTGTAAAGCCGTCCGTAATTGGGAAAGCGTTGTCGATGCAGGACGTTGTGCACGAAATGACCTTTCAGTCATTTCCCAATCCCAGATATGTTTAATAGGCTATTTGACAGTATTAAAAAATATAAATTGAACTTATTCTCGTAGATTAATGTTTCAGGAAGCTAATTTTTTCTATTTTGAAAAGAATAGTAGATTATTTTTAATAAAAAAGCGAAATAAAAATTATACATTTCTTACCTCTGGTCACGTGACAAAACGCTCTAGAATTGGTGGTCGCTTGAGTGACGTCACACGTCTTTAAACACTGCTTAAAAATGTAATAGCTTCAATTTGAGACTCGTGTATATTTAAATTGAAAGTTAGAGACTGATTGTTTTGCGTTAGCAAATCATACGTCGAAAAATTCTGTACGCGAAATTTGTGCAATCATGCTGAAAAAAAAGATAAGTTGTTTTGGTGTTGCAAATATGCGCAAACAAATTAAGGTATTTCTTGTAGCTAATAAGCAGCTCTTTCAAATAAATATAGTAAGAGATCGGTATAATGAACTAAAATTCAACATGAAATTGGCTCAGTAGTTTGTTTTTTCAATTAAAAATAATCTCGCTCTGTTTTAATGATGCTAATGTATCAGGGAAAAATCATGCGTAAACTTACCTTGAGGCTCGCCAAAAGCAACAGCAACAAACAAATCACTACTAACACCAAGAAAAAAAGCGTAATCATCGACCAGGCTCAGTGGAATGGCGCGGCCGACTGGAGCGCTTGATCGGTGGATCACAGGAAGCCCATTGTTCAAACTATTTTTCTATCGTTACGCGTGAATTCGTGGAAAATAAACCTTTGTTCCGAGTAATATGGTTTATCTACTTTGAGTATAAATAACTATTTTGCCTGCGTAGACTATTATCAAAACTGACTTTTGTCTCTCTAGATTTAGAAAATATCACACTGTGCGGCGTCCTCCCGGATGCGAGGCCAGACCGTTAACCGTTTATTCACCACGCTCGGAACAACTGGATTTTGTGGGCCATTTTTCTTAATTGCAGATTAAATATTATAGATAAATGATATTTTTTTTCAAAAAACTGAATTTGTTTGTTTATTCATTTACCTACCTCGTTTCACTTCATCTCACACGAAGAAACTGTGAAGTGTTTACTATTAACATAAAGAGAAGCAATTAAGAAGTAGTGTCCGGGTAGCTGCGGGATTGAAGAGTGGTAATGGAATTCAGAACGTCCTATGTTCGAACCTTGGTTGGGATAATATTTTTTGCGTGCATTTTTTCCGTGTTTGTTTGCTGTTTTTTGCACTGCTATGATTTTATTTTAAGAATTCATAATAGTTGCTAAACGTCATGCAAGCGCTTGAAACAAATTGCTACCATACATGAAAACATTTAATTTTTAAACTTACCAGAGATAGAATATCAGGCAAAAAGTACAGGTGCACGGCGGTGAATAATTGAATTTTTTTAGAAGTCACATCACTTGTAAAAATTTCATGCAAATCTTGCAACAGTTCCGGAACTCTTTGTGTCCTTTTTGTAGGAATTTTTACGTGACGATACAACTGCAGGTTACCTCCCTGACGTAAATGCGTCTATTATGCGGTATTTACTTTTAATGTGCAAGTAATTTTTTTAAACTGTTTTTCAGTGTGCCAGTAACGTCCAGTTTCCTTTTGAAATCATCTTTGGTTGTTTCAAATGGTTGTAATTCGCTTGTTATCCAAAAAGTCGTGAAGCCTTCAGAAAAAAGAAAAAAATTAAATTTATGTTTTGGTGGATTTTTGGGAAAAAAGGATTATGGGATGCAACCAACAGCAACTAGTATCCAAAGAAAACGAGAAAGGAAAACAAATTGAACATATTCCGAAGCGAGGATCGAACCTTAGGACCCTAACCCTAATAATTCTCGCCTTAAACAATGTATTACATTTAACTCTATGAAATTGCGGTATAAATGAGCTTCACAGAAAATCGTAATTGACTTTGTCTCAATATCAAATTGAAGTTGTTACATTTTTAAGCTCCACATAATAAAACTCTGTGGTTGTTTCTGTAGCTAGCCCCACAAATAAGGCGTCTACTTTCAATATTTTTCCGCTGCAGGAAATTATTTTCGATTTTATATTCCATACGAACTTTCATTAATAACAAGAAATAACCAGCAACAAAGAATAAAAATAGTTGAAAACTTTGGTAATAGGAAACGAACGCTCCATTCGCAGCTGCAGCTTTTACAGACGTGTGACGTCACGACTGTTGTTGCACGCGCCAGGCAGCAAAGGATCGTTTTGGCGGGCTTTTAAAATCATTAAATTTTAACTTTGAATTTTACGCAAAATAAGGCACTTTCATCAAAAAATCTCTTCACTCGGTGAATAAGGTGTACCAATATACAATTTAAAACCATTTCGAAGAAGTAGTCAAATACCCTATTGGATTCATTTCTGGCAATCTAGGTGGCCAAATCATTCGTTGTAAGTGTCCAAAATGTTCCTAAAACCAATCTTGAACGATTTTGTCCCGTTAACATCTGCATCTTGGAAAAGTCCATCATTGGGTGGGAACATGAAGGCTATGAATGGTTGCTGAACATAACCAAGGTCGGTTAGTCCATGCCGTGTAAACACAATCCATACCAGGATGGAGCCACCACCAGCTTTAACAGTGCCTTCCTGACTACTCTGTTCCATGGCTTCGTGGGGTCTGCGTCACACTCGAACCCTACAATCAGTTCCTAGGGAGTGTCCTTAAACCAAGTAGTTCCGTTTTGGCCTCCTGTGAACCCCCCCCCCCCCCCCCCCCACATAGCCCTACGTGGTTTTTGCCTCTATAGAAGTTATCACTCAAAAAAAAAAAAAAAAATTTAGAAGACTACAGCAGAATAAAACAAACCCACAAATACACATAAAATGTCTGTTCAGTGTAGGACTAGCACCGTGGCTACAGTCGGTACACCATTCCACCACTTTTGGATAGTAGAGTCTCAACTATTTAGCATTTAATTCGTAAACGTGGAAAATTAAAATTGTATTTACGTCTGTGTAGTGCAGAACAGCTGCCTGAAATGACCGTGGGCAATCAGTTCGCCTTCTGAAGCGTGGAATGTGGTCAGTAGAACAGCCCCAAATATCGACGATAACGTTCGCTTATCCTTTTATACCGGTCTAGTGAGTCGCAGCTTTTAATGATGTAGCGCCAGGACTCAGAATGGTAGGAAAAAAATTAGTCATGCCTGACCGGACTCCACGAGTTTTACGGTGACTAGTGACTCAATGAGCGCCACAAATCTGAAAAAAAGCGGAAAGACATGGACGCTCACATTGATTCGAGGAACGATAAGCACCACCACCTACAGTGCCAAGCATGGACAAGGTAAGAAAGATTAAGTTAAAGAATGTGTAGGAAAAGGACCTTGGTGGGCAAATACGTTATAATTACCTTTCATAAATTTATAATTAATGGGAATTTTAATTTTGATTTTATGAAGGAGTGAAAATACAGATTTTGTAAAAATCTCGACGTTATTTGGAATAGAGGAAAACTGTCACAATATAACATTTATTTAGTATCATTGGCGATTACAGGTCTGGGCGAATTTACCGTTAACATTAACACAAGTAGGCAAAATCATAAAAGCAACCCTCAGAGGTACAATTAGCCGTCTTGAGCAAGCAAGCAATTGTTATTTACTTTTAAATCCATCTCAGAATTAATATACAAGAAAGAGTGATACTTAGAAACAATGTATAATACAAGTGATGATGACTTCAGGCATAGCATTCATAATACTATGACTTTACATTTCAATAAATTAGGGTGCCACGAATGAACAATATGCCATTCGAAAATAACTAGTGCTGGAAAATTATGCCGCTAGCTCAGGGGTTTTATCCACCAAGTTCATGGATCTATCCTCTCAAAGTCGCTTAAGGGTTCAGTTTCACGGAATGCACAATCAGATGGCTCGGTCGTAACACTTTACCATTTGTAGTTCTGCATCTGAAGTCTGCGATCTTCGGAGACGACCCACGGTATATGAGACTTGTCTCAAGTCCGCTGCCATGAGTCGGACCTCAGCAGAAAATCAGCCTGAGCAGCGAGGCACCGTGGCCCACACTAGAATCTATGTGGCGAACGTCGTCCCGCAGCTGCATAGAATAGAATCTATGTCGGGCACGGCGTCCCGCGGCAGAATGTATCTCGTCGCTCTTCCAACTCCGGGGTAAACTTTGGCTCCGCCCTTGCAGTCTCGAAGATCACATTCAATAGAAAACTCCCGGCATTTTAGCTATAGGCAGCACTTTGATTTGGTCTGAGTTTGGCCACCTGATGTCACGTGATATCTTCGATATCTATTCGCTCAGCGTGTATATCACAGAGGTTGGAAATATTTGGCCGCCTTCGTGGGGTGAGAGCCTATTCGGGTGGCGGGTTTTCACAGAAGGTCAGAGACCTCTTGTTAACGGCCCACCCCAAGGTGACAGGAGATGTTCTCTGGCAAAACCCTTATCTCTGACATCCTGTCGCCGTGGCTAATGGTTGTACCGGTGAATGCCTCTCGGGAATGCCACGATTCTCTTCAAGCCTACACAGCTCAATAATGTTTAATACCCTTTGCTCCGTGATAAATTGAATATTCACATGGAATCACAATCATCTCAAATTCCGTGCTTTAAGGAAATTATCAAAAAAATATATAGGTTGGTCGCCCAAGCTTTATGAAAATTAATCTACTTGGTACACATATATGGTTTCGTCCCTCATTATTTATTTAATTACAATCCCAAACATGAAAAATTCTGGCACATATTTGTGGCTTAGTTGCTTTGCTCCGGATGACACTATATGCCTGAGAATTTTTTAATGCACAGAGATCAGCAATTTTAACTAATATTTTAAACTTTATTTTGTTCCAATGCTTGATTTGGAAGTTACTAGTAATTTATTTATGGTGGTAGTTAAACCAGCGGCATCTGTATTGCTCGGCTACGGCGCACACCCAATATTTTCAGAGAGTGGGGCATTGTTGGTAACTTATATTGACGTCTTCAATTCTGAAATGCTATTATTCACCTATTTTCAGATTGAATCATTACACTTAAGCAGCGATTCAGAATAAGCGATAAACTTACAAAAAGAAATGAGATCCCACAAAAATTCTTGTAAAAATAGGTCAAGTCTCGTGTTCATGTAGTGACATAAAGTTATGAGATCTTCTTCTGAGCCAAGTCTACACTTTACAGTGTGTATTCACTTCACTTTGTGAAACAGAATGATTTCTCTCGATGTTATAGATAATTTATTTAGAATTTAAAAAAATCTGGTGACTTGGCCATTACGCAAGTCGTAATTTTAACTGAAATATAAGACATAAAATATAGTGCCTACTTGTCAAATTCGAAAAAGAGCGAGGGAAATCTTGGCTTTTGTGTATTTGTAAGTTTGATTATGCAATACATTTAAGGTATTTACATAGCTTAACTAAAACATGGCGCGCATAATGGCCAAGTCAGCAATTTCTTTTTTTTTTTTTTTTAATTCTAAATAAATGACCTATGACACCGAGAGAAACCATTCTGTTTCACAAAGTGAAGTGAATACGCACTGTAAAGTGTAGATTTGGCTCAGAAGAAGATCTCATAATTTTTTGTCACTACAGTAGCACGAGACTTGGCCTATTTTTACAAGAATTTTTTTTGTTGGATCTGGTTATCGTGAAGCGATTGGCCTATTGATTCAGTTACCAACCCATGCGGGAGACAGCACGTCGTGATCGTTTTATTCGCTATGAATTAAGGAAAGAATAGCGTTACTAATTTGTATGTTATGAATACATAACGATTGAGTTACCAAAGAAAATACTGAAACATTATTGTCGCTTGAGAGACGAGTGGTTCTCAAATAAAGGGTTTAAAACTTGGCTTCGTAAGGAAAATGATTGCACCACATATTGTAAAATGTGTAACATAACTTTCAATGTGAAATTGGAAGTCATAAAGATAGTGAAACACAGTTTCTTCCAAAGAGGTTTTAGTTATTTATTAGTCCGCGGTTGCCATAATTATTTGCAAAAATAAAAAAATTATCCCATAAACTTCACTTTTTATAACATTCCCCCTCCCCCCTTTTCCCATGCGAGCAAATGCCCGTTTGTGGATATTTGAAAAATTGGAATTTGTGCGATCGTTGAAATCTGAATAGTTGGCAAGCCTTGTCAGGGGGCGTCCATTAATTACGTGGGGTGAAATCGGCGGGAGGAGGCGAAATCTCACCAAGAAGGGAGGGGTCAACGGAAATCTCACGCGAGCTTTTGAAATTCTCGAAGATTTACTAAACACAAGGTCCACAAACGACGTGGATGTCGACATTAGAAGGATATAACCCCCCCCCACACCCCCACCTCCCGTCGAAAGTAGGAGAGCTAAAAATAAAAAATGATACGATTAGCAAGGGGGGGAGGGTGTCCCAACAAAATCTCACGTCATCTTAGGATGTGGCGAAAAGCGTCGCGTTATAGACTGGGAGAGAGAACTACAAAATACAGGGCGTTCGCCGGAAAACGCTACCCTCCCAGTCTGTTGCCGTCGGCAACTTGCTCGGTCAGTCGTGCCAGCAGTTTCCGCTACACGGCACCGTGAATCACCGCACTGTTTAACACCTCCGCTGCCCCAACAGTGCAGTGCAGTGACCCTTACATTGTTAAGAACGGTTTCTTTGCATTGTAGATAGTTTGTGACTTCAGTCTCTTATTAATCAGTGTTGTGAATAAACGTTTCTTTGCGGTTTGGCTGGTTTGGGGCTTCATACTCTTATTAATCTGTACCGTGTTTGAGTGTGAGTAAAATTATGGTACGTTACAGTTTGCAACAAAGAATATTTCTCTACGATACATATGTGAAGAAGAAGTCGTTTAAAAAGTGTCGCAGTAAATTTCGTCGCGAATTTCCTGGCGCTTTACTGCCAGCTAAATCAACAATTCTGCGTCTGGTTAAAAAAGTAAGAGAAACGGGTTCATTTTTTAACAAAAAGAGACTGTCGGTCAACCGTATTCTCACAGAGGAGAAAATTGACGATATCGCTTTTCGACTAGAACAGTCACCCAAAAAATCATTAAGTCAGTTAGGGCAGCGTGTGTCTCGAAATATGTTCAGAAGATGTGAAATGTGCATTACACAAGAGGGTCAACACTTCCAGCATCTTTTATAAGGTAAGCTAATGAATTACGTCACATTTAAATGCTTAGCACACAAGTTTATGAAGTTTATGAAGCGTAATTATTATGAAATAGTCCGCGGCCGACGGTCGAACAATGCCGGAAACTGACCGCTCGCTCGCCGGGAGCAGTTTCTTCCTTGTAGCGCTAACAGTGGGTTGCGTTTCCCGGCGAACGCCCTGTAGTTCTCAAAGCCACGGAGTAAACATTCATTCGGTCAACGGACCTCAAGTATTGCGCTTGTTCTGACTCCTGCCATGAAAGTGAAACTTGTTTCTATTTACACATCTGAAGTAGATCACTCTGAATGCGGCTCTTTGCACAGACTTCCTGTCAGTGTTCTCGAACGTGAAAATGCGAAATCGGTAGAGCTGCCCACAGATATCTGTATATTAGTACCCAAAAACTATATATATATATGTACAACCCCAATATCCACACTTTGCGTGGCAGAAGCACATTGCGCACAAAGATGGAACTAATGGCACGTGCACTTAAGCTTAAAAATATTGGGAATTTCGTTTTGAACCAATGTTACAATAGAATTATTACGCCCAATCATTACGTTTGAGCCATCAGATGTAAAACCAGTTAGATTATTTTTACATGGAATATCATTTCTTCTAAAAACGTTTACAATGCATCAGTAGTTTCTAATGGTATAAGAGCTAAAAAAACTTTGATGCGATGCTTTTTTGCATATCTAACGATTAAGCACAAGAGCTTGGTTGTGCTAAGATCACTGGACTCGTCAACAATAAGCGAAAACTTAGTTTGCCGCAGATCTTCACAAAAATTATCAAAACTTTCCTTACCTACAATCTGATCAATTATGGCGTGAGTTTACGTCGTGGAACATTTTATTTCTTCTGCAATTTTTGAATCGGGACAAACGGACTGTATCAGTTTTGGTAGGTGCTCCACAATGGTAAATGTTATATTATGTTCCGAAACAAACGAGCCTAATAACAATGTAAGTACTGGTATTTAGGAGAAAATAATGAAATTTTTTCACCTTATTTAATTTGTATATCATTTTTTTTAGCTTTTGTCATAGTAAATGACGATATCTTCGTGATTTTATATACCGAATGTGCTTGTGAAGAATTGTGTTTCTTCAGATCCTCTTTCCCTTTAATATCCTTATTACAACTCTTACAAAACGCATAGTTTGCTCCGTTACAACTTTTTCAAGCCAACCTGAAAATTCTGCTTCCCATTCTTTCTATAAAATTATAGGTATTTTTGTTCTTTTTACACTCGGTCTTGTACTCCGTTCTTCCTCTGACGACATTTTGACTTAATACTCAGAGAAAGTTTCTTTTCTAAGTGATCAAAACTAATGAAGGAAAAAAATCCGAATACTCGTTTATATAGACAAGCGACTTAGCTCGGGAACCCCTTAAAAATGTCGAAAATCTAGGGCACCAAGTTATTCCCCAACAGATATCGGGAACATTCTACAATAAATAACTACTTATCATATAACTAGCCTCGTACCCGCGACTTCGTAAGCGTGGATTAAGAATTTTTTTGCCAGAATTAAATATAGAAAGTTGTAGGTAACGAAGGATTGGTCCCAAACAATATCGAGTCGGCATAATATGACAGGAAAGCTATCACTATATCATTCTACCGTCGAACCTGCCTCTTGAAGAGAATCAATTTCCAACATATTTCTGTCACTATTCGATAAGATCTCAAAATTTCGTGACTACAACTGTTAATCATACTGGAAAAAACATCCTGTGCCCTTCATACAGCTTTCCTTACAAAATTCCATCACAACGATATAGCCATTTAGTCGTCAAAACGTAACAAAAAGACAGAGACTTACTTCCGTATTTATATTAGTATTACTGTGGTTCTCACTCACACACTGACTGCGAACAACACCTGAGGGATCATTACAACGTAAAAAAGTGTACACCTACAAAATTGCAAGACTACCTACGATTGGCCTCGCATTCCACCCCTAACTTTCTAATATCTACAGTTTAACATGCAATCCCTCGTCGTCCGCGAGACGTGAAGCAGTGAACATCGTGCTCCAAGTTTCCGCGTTCAAGTCAACTTCCGTGTACGGCCAATAGCCGTGTTTACGCTAGAACAGCAGAACATACTAGTGCGTGATATAAAATCAAAGTTGTAGCCGAACGTTAACGAGTGTCGCGTAAAAGCAGTGCAGGGAGACGACTCCTAATGGATACGGTCCAGGACACGGGCCAGTCCATCCACCAAGCACTGGAGACCTGCTACAACGAAGACACCTACCAGATGTCTGCAGCCACAACATCCAACCTCTCACAGATGCCATACCAACAAGAGCCTCCGCCAGACGGGAACGTCATAATGGACTTCACAACAGTGGAAGAAAACAGCACGCCGAACCAGCTCATCCCACAGATGCAACACATGATACCAGGTACTGCAGCAGCCATAGTGATGCACCCGGCAGATGACAATAGGCCCAATATCCCAGATAACTGTGAACAGCCCAATAAAAGACTTTGTATAGCAGCAACTAACATGGCAGCAGTAGATGAAAACACACCCAAAACCGCATATTACAGGGACAATAATCAACCCACTCTCCCAGTAAACACATCGCCGCCAACTACAAATCAAAAACATCCCAGCAAAAATAATAGGTACAATGACTTAGACGTAGGCCCCTTCTACGTGTTTGTCGAAAGCATAGACAAAAACGTAGGTATGCTCCACCCAATGGCATTCGGAAAGTTAATATTTCAGTACAATGCTCAAATCAAGCAAGAAGTAGTAAACATTAGTTCACTAGGAAAAAATAGACTCAGAATCGAAATGAAAACAGCAGCAGCAGCAAATCTACTGGTTGAATTACCCGTAATGACATCAAAAAATTTGGAAGCCTACATTCCAAATTTTCTTATTCATAAACTTGGAATTATCAGAAACGTGGATACTTCTCTGAGCGAAAGGGAAATTAAGGAGGAAATTGATTCTGTTTATCCTGTAATATCAGTCAAACGCTTTACCAAGAAACACAGCCACCAGGAAAGCGAAGAACGCGCACCTATTCCTGTTTGTTTATTATCTTTCCGAGCGCAATACCTACCACCCTATGTATCTATTCTGGGACACGTTGCCCAGTCGAGCCCTATATATCACCAGTGATTATGTGTAAAAAGTGTTTGCGGTTTGGTCACAAGATACAGAATTGCCGGAGCCACGTTAGATGTAACAAGTGCGGAGGACCTCATTCTATGGAAGTCTGCTCCGAAGCTACCGCCCCTAGATGTGCAAATTGCCAAGGCCCTCACTACGCCTCAGACAAAGCATGCCCGGTCTTACAACAACAACAACAGTCAAAATACGACGCAGCACATAACAGCCCAGGACCGCGAGCAGTTCCGCGCCAACACATCACAACTACGCACATATAGCTACAACACCACCCTCGTTGCAGTCCGATAGAGAATTTCCTCCTCTATCTCCGAGGGCAATACCTCAACAGCAAGAACACGCGAGTCAAGAAAAGCGACGACGAAGTCAGAGAATACAACAACAACAAACTCCAGGCTCAACCATTCCCACACACATTCCAATAGTACCATCTCCCGACAGCCCCGCACATGTTAGGGCCGACAGACTTCCTCCTACCCCACCCACCAATCCAAATCGTCCCCCTCCCTCAACAGCATGGCAGCAGAAGGCATATATATCACCACAACCCCCCATCACTCCAATGACCCAAAACCCGTATCCACCTCAGTACCATAATACAACTCATCCCTCAAGGCACGAAATAATAATTGACCAAATCATGAGGATAATCATACACATCGTCACGGGAGCACTCTCATCGCCTGATCGACCACTACCCATGGAGACCATTCACCAACTCTTATCAAACTTACTTGCAACAAATGGCGGATTTTAAGATCTTACAGTGGAATGCCCGATCAGCCGTAGCAAATAAAGAAACATTACAACAAGAACTAGCGTCGCAAAAGATATCAGTTGCGGCCCTCAGTGAAACCTGGTTTCACAAAGCCGCGTACTTCCGGGGATACTCCGTTCTCCAAGAGGACCGTACAGACGGCTATGGTGGAGTAGCACTACTGATCAAAAACAACTTTAGACTATCGAGCGATCCACTTAGATTTAACTAAAATCCATCATTTCCAAGCCATCGCAGCCCAGATCGCACTACCAAATTATAACCTCACAATCATCTCTATCTACCGTCCACCACGTTCTAGGATTGATCCACAGGAATGGCACCACTTATTCAAACAGCTGGAACAACCGTACATCCTCTGCGGTGACTTCAATGCACATAGCAGATGTTGGGGATGCGAATTTGAGGACCATCCGGGCAAAGTAGTAAAAGAACTACTGGATGAACATAACCTCATCCTTCTCAATGACGGTACACCTACATTAATACCAAGGCCAGGATACAGGCCCACGGCGGTGGACTTAACGCTAACCTCTCCATCTATAGCAACAGATTTCCATTGGTGTACTCTTCCCTACCCTCTGGGGTCGGATCACTTTGCCATTATCATCTCCTATCTCGCCCCAATAAGACAGACGATAACCGAACCCAAAAGCAAATGGAACATATGCAAAGCAGATTGGTGTCACTACGCACAAATCGTAGACGCACTATTCCACACGTGTACTCAGAACGCATCACCAGTAGAAAACTATAACTCCTTCATCTCTTTAATCGAATACGCAGCGGCATTAACAATTCCAGAACGCCATACATATGCAACGAAGACAACACCGCCTACACCATGGTGGACCCCAGAATCATCTAAATGATCGCCAGAAGACTACTATCATTCAAAAACTACAAACAGCAATCTACATGGGAATCCTATAGGGAATACAAGAAAACCGACGTACAAGTTAAGCGTTTCCTTAAACAGCAGAAACGTAACAGTTGGAGAACGTATTGTTCCAAAATTTCCAAAGATACCCCTATAAGTGAAGTATGGACAGTGATCAGGAAAATGAAAAAGAAACCAGCTCCCTCATCAACAATCACCTGTGAAGCGGAAGACATCGCCACGATACTTACACCTCCAACAGTCACCTTACCTCCATTCGAGAATATGATCGGGCCAGAAGTACAGGACAGCGCACAAAAAATATTTCAAAGACCCTTTTCGCTAAGCGAACTAGATAGAGCGCTAGATCCATGCAGGGACACCGCCCCGGGATATGACAACATACACTACGCCATGTTGCGACATTTACCCCCAAAAGCAAAAATCCATCTGCTACAGATGATTCAACAACTGTGGTCAGTAGACAAACTACCGGATACTTGGACAACACATGTGATCGTTCCAATTCTGAAACCAGGAAAGGATCCCACGGAGCCTCTATCGTACCGTCCAATTGTGTTACTATCTTGCCTATACAAGACAGGGGAACGACTTTGGAAACATCGCATGGAATGGTGGCTGGAACACTCCAAAACTACTACCAGAATCACAGTTTGGCTTTCGGAAATCTCGCAGTACCATGGACAGCCTAGCGATACTGACTGTAGACATCGAACGCACAATTAATAATCACGGATACCTAATTGGACTATTTCTGACATTTCCAGTGCATACGACAACGTATAGTTGCCTATCCTTATGAGGAAACTACAAAAGATGGGCTTCCCAACACGTCTACTCAAAGGAATATATGCTTCTCTCCGTCAACGCACGATATATATCCGTACGAAAAATAACTCACTATGTGGACCTTTCACGGTAAACCGAGGTATACCGCAGGGATCTATACTCAGCCCTTTACTATATATCATATACACCAGAGAACTAGAAACAATATTGGGACCACAGATCAAGAC
This sequence comes from Vandiemenella viatica, assembly GCA_031002005.1. NCBI lineage: Eukaryota > Metazoa > Arthropoda > Insecta > Orthoptera > Morabidae > Vandiemenella > Vandiemenella viatica. The sequence goes on along the minus strand of CM061921.1, from coordinate 132,661,170 downwards.
CTTACAATACGCTGACGACGTTTGTGTATATGTCTACTCCACGTGCTTTTGGATGGCACTTAAGTGGATCACGGATGCAGTAACCAAATTAACTAACTGGTTACATGAACATGGTCTGACCTTATCACCTCAAAAGTCTTCAGTAGTGATATTTACCTGTAAACGGAACCCACACCCTCTAGACCACATACGCCTGGGCGACTGTATTTTCCCAGTACGTGCAACTGTCAAGTTCCTTGGTGTAATTTTTGACAGCAAGCTCTCCTGGATTGCACACGTGGACCATATAACTACCAGAACCAGCAGCGCCCTGAACATTCTCCACGCAGTAGCTCACACCTGGTGGGGAGCAGATCCCGCAACCTGTCTTCTGTTATATAGGTCATTGATAAGATCGCGCATAGATTATGGAAGCATCGTTTATGGAAATGCTCCGCAACAACATCTACGTAAAATAGACCAGCTACAGTACCGCGCTCTCCGCACCTGCGTAGGAGCCATGAAAAGTTCGCCCACAAACGCTCTCCTCATCGAAACCACAGAAATGCCACTAGAACTCCGTCGGCAATATCTCGCAGAGAAATATTTACTCCAACGACTCTCCTTCACACAACATCCCCTAATACCAAAACTGAAAATCCTAAGCAATAGTATGGGACCGTTCGAAGAAAAACGCCATCCACGATGCCCGCTCTTGGTTTACAGCTATTATAAACTAAGATTCACAGCGCCGCTAATAACAAAGGGGCCTGTTCTGCCAGTATTCACGAAATCCTGCGAATGCTCTATTCCAACATTGCAAACATACATCCTACCATCCCAACTCAATCAGAAAACTGCTTCACGACTACTATCAACTTTTTGGGGGGACTACACCCAGATTTACACGGATGGATCCAAATCAGAACATAGTGCAGGATTCGCTTATTACTGCCCCGCCACCAACCACGGAGCTTTCTTCTCACTACCACACGAAACTTCAAACTATACGGCCGAAATCCTAGCCATTGTAATGGACAAATTTAATAGATAACAATTAAAATGAATAAAGGAATAAATTGTGGAAATAAAGGTTGAGTGAAGGCGACAGCTGTGTAAACCGCGAGACCGGTAGTGGTCGAGACAGACGCTGACAAAGGCAGATTCAGCACTGAGCGAGCGGTATCGAGTGAACGCTTGCATTCAGGCAGCTTCGGGAACATTCGAAGCTGACGTCCGATATATGCTGAGTGGCTCTCGAGCTACGAGAGTTTTCTAGAATGTACAACGAACTTTGATCAAGGTCTGCTAAGTCAGTACACTGCTGTACTATATAAACGAGGTTTCAGAGGACCTCGGGGCTCGGAAGTGTTATACTGATCGACGCCGCCACTATGTCCGTTTAGGAAGCCAGCTGGGTCCAACCGGGTCCGATCTCGGTTCCGATCGTGTTTCCATCTGTACGATCGAATATTCCAGTAAAGTGTAATTGCTCTAAGTACTGTTACCAGCGCCTGGATTAGTGCTCCATGGGATAACATAGCGTGTGTAGACTCGGACTAACGGAAAGTAATAAAAGGGTTTAAAGTAATTACGGACTTTCTCTATTCGTGTCCAAGTTGTCTTTCAGGGGAGTTAGAGCCAACCCTGAAGCAAGCTGAAGAGAGAACGTTCGAGGGTGTGCAGCACTCCATGCAAGTAAGTGTTAAGAGGCTACAGTGCCTACCACTTGCCATTCCTGGCTAATCGACTAATCACCCCACTAATAATCGTCACCAGCTTGGTTATGAGGGGCCAATGACAATTTGGAGTTAAGCCGGTTGCAGCTTAGTGTTGGGTGACTAACAGTCGGTTACGTAATGGTAAACAGCCATTACACCATCAAGGAAGCCATCCAGTACGGATTAGTAAAAACTTCAAGAAAATACTTATCTTAACGGACTCCAAAAGTACACTTCAGCGACTCCAGAACCCTAAGTGGAACCTCAGCAGCAACACATACATCATGGACATTATTGAGATGACAGTTTCAACGCAAAAAACAAGACATCAGATTCATGTGGGTAAAAGGTCACTCCGGCATCATTTATAACGAACTAGCAGACTCTCTAGCCAAAACGTGGAGCCATGGAAGGTACGCTCCTTGCTCTGCCGTTACCCTATACAGACTTCCTCCCCCGGGTGAAACAAAAAATAAAACAGGATTTTCAAGAATTTTGGACAAAAACTGGACAACTTAGAGGAAAACACTACGCGGCCATCCAACCATCCGTTCCAAAACAAGTCTGGTATAAAAAATTCCACGCGAAAAGACAATTCCTTACATCACTAATTCGGATGAGATTAGGTCATTGCGCCGTCCCCAGACATCTCCATAGAGTGGGGGTCATGGAATCACCACTGTGCGACGCAGACAAGGAAGACGAGGCAGATTTAAATCACGTATTCTTCAGATGCAGGAAATACTCCACCTACAACAAAAATCTGATAACCAATTTACTATCGCTACAGGTACCTCTACCGACATCGATCCCAACCCTCCTCGCGACGGGCCACCCGAAGATATATAGAAGCCTGATAAATTTCTTACGCGAAGCGCAAATCAACATCTAGACGAAACCAATACAAACACATGGACAAAACGTACCAAAACTTTATCGTTAAAATTCCATATGTAAAATTATAATAAATAACCAACATGTATAATATTTAATATTTTAAATATGAATGATGTAATGGGTAAATAATAAGAAAATATCTAAATTACATGTAAATATGCAAACTATATTTAAACAATGTAAAATATGTCAAATATGAAAGATACTTAAAATGTAATATGTAAAATGTAGTAGGAGGGCTGGTGTAGTGGTTATGCGACCAGAAACCAAATAAATTTAAAAAAAAACAAAACATGCAATCGGAATAACCTACGGCCCTGGCCTGACTCTTACGATGAAAAACCATTTTTAAAAATCTTAGCCTCCACGGAGATTTGAACCGGAGACCACGGCGTTCATAAGCAAGCTCTTTAGCCACTGAGCTGCCAGTTCACTACACGGAAACACGGTCTGGAGACGTCCACATCCAACGTGTCTGTCTATCGCCGTATTTCGAAGTTATGAGACAACATGTGTTATTTATACTGATAATTTTTCAACCAAATGTAGACAGTATTTTTCTCCTTGTTTCAAAGGATAAGTGTGCAAAGTTTCATCGAGATCGGATGAAAACTGTGGATTTGTATGAAGAACAAACCAACAAACAAACAAATAAACAAACAAACAAACATTCATCTTTATATATAAAGATCTATCGAGGAATTCCCCGTAAAACAAACGAAATGGGTTGCCAACATGAAAATGTAAATGTATTCTCAGAAATCTTTGAAAAATCGTTACATTTCGCTAGGACAGACCCCATATCGGTAGAAATACAAAAAAATCGCTAGGTTCGAAATCATTGCGTTCGAGCTATGTGGAACAGTTGTGTTGTCTCTATACGCTGATGATGTGACTACAGCTCGTGCTTCTGGGTTCTCTGTGTGGACTGCAGCTGATGAAATCAGTTGGCCTGACCTGTCCCCTGCCTGGAGGGAACATCACAGACCTTGTTGCGCCACTGCTACGAGGGTCCTCGCCATTATGTCATTCACGCAAGTGGCGCCTATTCCAGTCCGTCGTCTTCAACTGCCACTGAGATGCTGAGAGCATTCGCAGGACTGTCTTTACCACGTGTGTGTTTCCGCTACTTGCACTCCCATTAACGAACCTGTTAAAGAATCTCACGCCACTTTGCCTTCTTTTACTGTTCAACTATTATTAAGCTGCCATTTTATTTCATTGAAGTATCAAATGATTAATAAAGTGATTCCCGTGTAAATCTTACTGCAATAAAGTAAAGTAAAAGCGTTTAATATTCCACTGCAATCTTTCGTCCCTATAATAATGTATTATTAACGAGATTCCTCCAAGTCTGTAGGATATTTCTAGGTTTAACAATGGGACAACTTCTGGCTCGACAACTGTTAGTAAAATGGGAATATAAAGAGTGTATGTAAGGGGAGCGATTTAGCTGATCAATAATTAAGAAGTCTGACTGGCGACCAAAAGATAGCTGGTTCAAATCCCTGTCTCGGTGCGTATTTTCATAGGCCCTTAACACGACCTTCACCACTAGCACAGCTTGCTGCGTAATGTGAAGTACGCCAGAACGCTTCTGTCAATTGGATTCCAGGTTAAGCTGTAGGTTCCCTTTACGGGGTTGGATTACAGGGTTAGTTTAGATTAGGTTAGGTAAGGAGGAAAGGAACTGACCACCCTACCTCCAATACGAGGCTAAGTATACCTCCTCTAGGAGGGTCCAACCTATCTTCAGGTAGAATATCAATCTTAGGGTGACATTATGGTGAATTTTTAATTGCTGCATTTAAAGCTGTCCACGTTCAGTTCGTTAAAAAGGGGTGTCCTTGTACTTGCGAATAATAAAGAACACTTTAATAAATTTAAATTCATCTAAAAGGTCATCCTCAAGACCAGGAGGGTGACCTGGAGCATTATCCAACAGAAGGACACACTTAAGCGGCAGACTTATCGGTTAAGTATTTTTTCACTGAAGGCCCAAAAACAATGTTCATCCACTCAATAAATAACTGACGGGTCACCTATGCTTTACTATTTGCACGCCACAGAACTTGTATTTTTCTTTCATAACTTTATAAGCTTTGAAGGCCCTTGGGTTTTCCGAGTGTTAGACTAGCAACGGTTTCACTTTGAAGTCCCCACTAGCGTTAGCGCAAAAGGACAAGCGTTAGTCTGTCTTTTATAGCCTTGTGGTTGTGTAGACTCTTTACTTCTGCCGTGATAAACGTACGCCTAGGCATTTTTTCCCAAAATAACACTGTTTCGTCACAATTTAATACTTGTTCCGGTAGGTATCCTTCTTCACTAATAAGTTTCTCAAAACCCTTAATGAAATTTTCAGCCGCCTTAATATCTGCACTAGATGCTTCTCCATGACGAATTACTGAATGAATGCCACTTCGTTTCTTAAAATTCTCAAGCCAGCCACGACTAGCTTTGAACCCCACATCACCTTGCGATGATTCTCCCTCCGTCTCGGCTGCATCACGCTTGAGGTCTTCGAAGATGGTGCTAGCCTTTTCACAAATAATCGCTTCAGAAACAGACTCACCAGCCAGTTGCTTCTCCTTAATCCGTAATGAAAGTAGCTTTTCCATCTCATCATGTGTATCAGTTCGTAGCTTTGAAATAATGGTGACGGCTTTGGAAGGCTGCAGCTTCTTTATCGCTTCCTTCTATTTGATGATCGTGGATATTGTAGAAGGACTGCGGCCATACTCATTTGCCAAGTCGATGATACGAACGCCACGCTCATGTTTTGCTATAATTTCATGTTTCACTTCCATCGAGATCATTTTCTTAGGTTTTTTCTTTTCACCAGCTTGGTCTTTAACTTTGGGATCCATGGTTAAAATAAAAATTGAGTATATACCGTATATCCAAAATAACACGAAAAACAGCCACAAACACAATGAATAACACAGCGACTTGTGAACGATGCGGCGTCAACAACCAAACAGAGCGGCAGCGCGGACAGGAAGCTATGCGAACGCTCTGCCATCTAGCGTTTACCTCCCAGTGTAAAATTACCATAGATATAGCTATAAGCTTTTCACCTTCTCCTATTGAAATATCTATGGTATATCTATGGTATTTCACAAAATAATATCGCGCATCACAAATTCGTATTTCAAATTTTTCGTTGTATGTCGAGGTATACATTTTCGAATATTTTATGTCGTATCTCAAAATATTCGTATGTTAGGACATTCGTATCTCAAGGTACTACTGTACAAGCAATTCAGACAAACAACAAAATAACGTCAACAACCAATGTAACGAACGGCAGTTCAACTTAACGGCAGTTCAAGTTAACGGAATTTCAACTTAACGGAATTTCAACTTAACCCAAAAATCATTAATGTTCATCTTAACTTCCGTTAACTTAAATTTTTACAATTTTGTTAACTTCGTTAATTAACGATTAACGGATTAACGGTTACCTGCGCAGCTGTGGTTATAGGAGTTGGAAGTCTGGTAAACACGTAAGCTTATATTAGAATGTCTAAGAGGAAATGTTGCAGTAGTTAAAACCGTAACCAGAAACAGCAGTATCGCAGGCCCCTACATCAACAATTGGAGCCAAACCAAAGAGCAAATTACGCAATAGCTGTTACGCTTGCTAAGCAGTTACAGAGAATTAAAACCATGCGTTTGAGAGGCCGACGACCTCGTAGCGTGAAATTGCTGTTAATTTCCAGGACTAACTTCTTCGCGACTTCTGGTTCAAAGTACAGATCGTGGAACACATCCCACACATAGCCGCTAGCTAATTCAGGGCGTGGCTTTGCCTTGGAACACGCTTCCGCTCGATAACCTTCATAGCAGCCTCGTTATAACGTGTTCATAAGGCACATTACGCTACATATGCGAAATATTCAGCATCTCATCTGTCAGCTGAGAGCTTAAGTTGCCTTCGTATCACATATTTTATTTTTCACTGTTATCGTTCATTAAATGACGTTCAATCGTTACACCATTTCTGTCACTTAGAAGTAAATACTAACTCGATTCACGTCATATATTTTTTGTTGCAGAGGGAGCGTCCATAAACTACGTAGCTCCATTTTGGTCTCCTGTGAACCCCCCCTCCCCCCCATGTAGCCCTACGTGGTTCTTGCCTCAACCCCCCTCCCCCCTTACACGTAGCATGTAGCTTTTTCCCCTTTTGATTCCAGAAGACATTTTGTACTTTTTTCTCCTGTCAGACTATTGTAAGTTAGATACGGAGATAATTAACCGAGGGGAATAAATATTCACTTGCTGTTGTGTGTTCTGTTCCTCACTTTAACTGTGAAAAGTGTTATGAAAGGGAAGCTACGTGACCTGGCTCGGAAACCCCCCTCCCTCCACGTAGCCCAGCGTAGCCTTCCAGCCAACCCATCCCCCCCCCCCCCTGGACTGAGCCACGTAGTTTTTGCACGCTCCCAGACTGCAAGAACACCGGAGATCTAATGAGATAAAAAACGTTCGTTCTTATACGTGATCTAAAGCGAGAACGTCAGAGGATGGGGGAACCTGTTCTACAGAGAACTTATTTATTCCAACACCTCATTGCCTGAACTAAAAAAGTAATTTGAGAAAAAAGCTCTTTGCAAACGTAAACATTATGACGACGTATGCCTGGTTGTTAGTTTGCAGTAACATTTTTACATTTTGACAGTAGTCAGGATTTGAAATTTAACTAGCTAACCATTGAAATTGTTTATGAACAACATTGACACACTTGCCAATTTGTCCAAAAAATACTAACATTCGCACTTATGTGTTCATTGCATTATTGCACTGCAATGAGTTTGTTGTTATCATTTTCTGTTGCTAATTCCTCTGAGATAACTTCATACATGTTAAATGTAGTTATTAAAAACATTTCTCTACCATAAGGCTCAAGGTTTGTTTTGTAAACAACTTGTAGGCATTATGACTGCTATCCGAATAACTCCTTTACGTCATCTTAATTCATTCACTCAGCGGCAGATTATTTGACCAGTATTCCTGAATGGACCGAAAATCTAATTATTTTTTAATTAATCGGCAACATATCATGAGAGTATGTGGAATGACAACGTGAATCGAACTAGTTTTTTTTTTTTTTAATTAGCTGGAACAGGATTCACTAACAAAAAATAATCTCTGATAAAATGCCTCACCGTTCTCTACATGTGAAGTGTCTATAGAGGCACCACCAAGAGCATATCTAACCATATTTTGCAAAGAAATAAATCCTATAGTGACATGTAAAGTGGAGGGTTACAAAAAGTTAAATACCCAAATATCTGAGCTGAGGTCGTGGGGCATAATGGTCCGAAACCCGGACTTAAGTAATATTTTTCATTTGGGTGATCATAACTTTTTTTTTGTAAGAATCTGGATCAGTGTAATGCGATGTTGGTAATTGGGAGATAATAGAGTTCATATGCACCCCTCGCCCCACCCTCTTCCCCCGATTAAATAAATCTTGCTTCGAATACAAATCTACGATCTGAACATTTTGGAACCAGACGACTTAAAATTCATGTTAGTCAAAAACGTGATTTTAGTGTTTCGGCGGTTTTAAATTCTTTCTAGACATTTTTTTTTTTCTTACGGCTTTACGCCTCGTTGACGGCTAAGGTCATTAGAGGCGTGATGGGGTTGTTGACAAGGAACGGGAAGGAATTCGGCCATGGCCTTTTAGAAGGAAGCATCGCGGCATTCGCCTGGATTGATTTGGGGAAACCATGGAAAACCCAAATCTGAATGCCCGGACGGGGATTCGAACCAGTGTCCTCCCGAAAGCGAGGCCAGAGCATCTTGACATTTAGCTCATATTACTCAGTGGTCAATTGTACAGTTTCATCTAAAAGGTATTTTAATCTTTCATCCTGTCAGCGAAACTAGATTTTTTTTTATTTAATTGCGATGGGACGCATGCTCCAGTGGAAATTTACCTACACACCTTTTCCCGTCTCCATCGTGGATGGAACAACAGTTTAACGTGGAATCCGAACCTCGGAGCGTCCTGGCATAACTCATATGATCAAGCAGAACTCTTAAAAATTCACGGCTCTACTGAGAATCGAACCCGAGACCTTTAACTTCTAGAGCAAGCACCTTAACCACTCAGATCGTTCAAAAATTGCTGTCTCCAGGAATCGAAACTAGATCTTCTGCGTTAAACATTATTACGGTACAATTCACTCCATACAGTTATCTGACATCTGATTTTTTTTTTTTTTTTTTTACTTATGGCTTTACGCCTCGTCGACGTCGAGGTTATTAGAGGCGAGATGGGACTGGGGACAAGGAAGGAATTCGGCTATGGCCTTTTGAAGAAAGCATCCCGGCATTCGCCTGGAGTGATTTGGGGAAACCATGAAAAACCCAAATCTGGATGCCCGGACAGGGATTCGAACCGGCGTCTTCCCGAATGCGAGGCCAGAGCGTCTGAGAAGAATATCGACGGGAAAGTAATTAAAAAAAGGTATTTAAAAATCATCGCAAGTAGTTAAGATTCAGGAAAGCAAAGAAAACGGCTACCTATCGCTTCTTAGATGGAATGTTTTATAAGTGGTTAGTAACGTTAGCCAGATACTAGAATCATATATGCCTAATAGCATTATTGCCGTATTAATGAAAGAAAGGACCTACGATGCAGTAGCTATGTTAACACTCTTCCTAACAAAAAAAAAAAAAAAAAAAAAAAAAAAACAAAAAACAAAAAAACAAAAAACAAAAAAAAAAAAAATTAAAAAATAAAAGGTCACGGGGTTCTACGCTCCGGCCGTTCTTTTATAGCTTCCTGCGGAGTATTCTCCACGGTACTCAATGGACAGCAGGCTGAGTAGGCCTGGGGATCCGTTCCGGCCGTTCAGCTTCGAGGAAAGATCCTCGGCTTCGTCGCAGTCTTTGCGTGTCGTCATGGCGACACTTTTTTTTTTTACTTATGGCTTTACGCTTCGTCGACGACAAGGCGGGATGAGAAAGGGGACAAGGAACAGGAATGAATTCGGCAATGACCTTTTGATGGAAACATCCGGGCATTCGTCTGGAGTGATTTGGGGAAACCACGGAAAACCCAAATCCGGATACCCGGACGGTGATTCGAACCGGCTTCCTCCGGAATGCTCACCCACCACGCTCGGTCCGTGGCTACAGCTATGGTTAGTGACAGCTCTATGATCTGATTAGTGCACGGGTGGTGTTTTTTAGTGGGAGTGGAGGTGGGGGACGGCCTTCTTAAGGCGACCCAGCTTGTCGGGGCCCCACTGTTGTCTTGCAGCCCGCTACCGCGCAGCATCGCAACACATGGACACCAAGGTAGGCGCCATCTCATTTCACCACTAATTAGATGCACGTCACGTCAACAAAACTATTTAACTGCACAAACGGCAACATTAAAATTATTTCCTTTTTTTTTTAACTGCTTTACGTCTCTCAACAGCGAGGTCTTTAGAGACGGGAATTATTTCCTAGTGAGAATACAACAAATAAGTGTCGTTAATTCGAAGTGATACAGAACTTCCGGTAGTTTTATTGTGAAATTGCAGTGATGTTGTGGTTCCTGAGACCATAGGTGCCGATTTTGGAAAGTTTGTCGTGTACTGCAATAGAAAATGTCTCTTTCAGCTAAAGTAAACAAAATTAAATGCGTTCATCAGAACCTGTGTACTCAGTTTCACCTGCATAAAGTACTAAATTTGCGCTAAAATATGAATATAAAATTTCAAAAATAATATCGATGGAATTTACGGGCACCGTGATCAAAACTCGTAGATTTATCGTATCTAGTATTCACTGTGGATAACTGAAAGTGAACGGAACTTTCGATAGTTTTACTATGAAGTTTGTAGTGATGTGTTTCCTGTTAGTACAGGTTCCGATTTTGGAAAGTTTTTAGTTTAGTGTAATGTGCCTCATTCGGCTGAAGTGAACGAAATTATATCCGTTCATCAGAACTGTGTACTGACCTGCAGAAAGTATTTCGAAAGTTCAAAATTTCCGCTTCGAGCATTTCTTTATGGTTCTAAAAGTAATATCGGCGGAATTTACGTTGTCCGTTATTCAAACTTTTAGATTTATTATATCCAGTATGTTGGCTTTTCGGAAAGGCTAAAATAAACACGAAAGCCTTCAGTCTTTTTTCTTATCCGTAGATGGTTTCGAAAGAAACATCCTGACTTTAAAAATATATTGATTATATTGATTTAACTAATTCGAACTACAGAATAATTATTCATCAGAAATGTACTATATGCTAATTTCTTTCCTGCGAGTTCCTGATATAACACGAATTTGATTTATTGTTCATAGGTATCTTGCACCCTACAGTATATCACGAATTATGAATTTTTACCTCTCTTTATTCATAAAGAGATAACGAATAAGATGGATTGTTGTTGTTGTTGTTATTTGGGTTTAAGGGCGCGTCGACGTCTGGGTCATTAGCGCCCTAAAATATAAGATGGAAAATTCTAAACTTTGGCATTAGTCTGCGATACTGTCCTTGATGTACGAAATACGAAAGTTCACTAAAACTTACCTATCTCTACATAAAATAAATTTCTTTATATTTGTGATTATAACACAGCAAACTTTCCGTCTTAAATCTTTCAGCTAGGAGTGCCGCGGAAATAATTTGGTGTTCGGTTTGGCTTGTGTTGGTAGAACTTTTATAAATAATGTGTCCATGTAGAACGAATACACTGTGGACTACCCAATAAAACAACCAAGAATCGATAGCATAATAGCAAACCACATGTCTTGAGTGAACATATTACTTTGTCATTCGAACAGATTTGCCTCGACTAAATGTTATTGTAAGTGTGTGTTCTGCGAGATCAAACGGAAATAATGTCTTCTGGGATTGCTCATAAATCCAGCACATTACTATGTCAAGCTATTTTAAACTTTTGTAAACTTTAGTGACAAAGCTGCAGATTTGCCCGCAGAACACGGTGTGTTCGTCTAACTATCGAGAACTCATATTTTTTAAACTGAGCGAGATACTGGAAACTTGACAGCACTGAAACCATATCAGACGTACATAAAATAAGTGTGTACACGAGTTTAATCATTTTTTTTACTTATGTCTTTAGGCCTCGTCGACGTCGAGGTCATTAGAGGCGGGTTGGGACTGGGGGTCAAGGAACGGGAAGGAATTCGGCCATGGCCTTTTGAAGGAAGCATCCCGGCATTCGCCTGCAGCGATTTGGGGTAACTATGGAAAACCCAAATCTGGATGCCTGGACGGGGATTCGAACCGGCTTCCTCCCGAATGCGAGGCGAGAACGTTAACCACTCACCCACCACGCTCGGTAGTTTAATCAGGCACCGAGTTTTAGCACCAGAGTAATATTTTTTTTTTAAACGAGGGTAACATCTCACTGGTACAGAGCTCAAGCCCGCAGGAAATCTATATATATAAAGATGAATATATGTATGTATGTATGTATGTATGTTTGTTTGTTTGTTCTTCATACAAATCCACAGTTTTCATCCTATCTCCATGAAACTTTGCACACTTATCCTTTGAAACAAGGAGAAAAATACTGTCTACATTTGGTTGAATAATTATCTGTATAAATAATACATGTTGTCTCATAATTTCGAAATACAGGGCGTTCGCCGGGAAACGCAACCCACTGTTAGCGCTACAAGGAAGAAACTGCTCCCGGCGAGCGAGCGCTCAGTTTCCGGCATTGTTCGACCGTCGGCCGCGGACTATTTCATAATAATTACGCTTCATAAACTTCAGAAACTTGTGTGCTAAGCATTTATATGTGACGTAATTCATTAGCTTACCTTATAAAAGATGCTGGAAGTGTTGACCCTCTTGTGTAATGCACATTTCACATCTTCTGAACATATTTCGAGACACACGCTGCCCTAACTGACTTAATGATTTTTTGGGTGACTGTTCTAGTCGAAAAGCGATATCGTCAATTTTCTCCTCTGTGAGAATACGGTTGACCGACAGTCTCTTTTTGTTAAAAAATGAACCCGTTTCTCTTACTTTTTTAACCAGACGCAGAATTGTTGATTTAGCTGGCAGTAAAGCGCCAGGAAATTCGCGACGAAATTTACTACGACACTTTTTAAACGACTTCTTCTTCACATATGTATCGTAGAGAAATATTCTTTGTTGCAAACTGTAACGTACCATAATTTTACTCACACTCAAACACGGTACAGATTAATAAGAGTATGAAGCCCCAAACCAGCCAAACCGCAAAGAAACGTTTATTCACAACACTGATTAATAAGAGACTGAAGTCACAAACTATCTACAATGCAAAGAAACCGTTCTTAACAATGTAAGGGTCACTGCACTGCACTGTTGGGGCAGCGGAGGTGTTAAACAGTGCGGTGATTCACGGTGTCGTGTGGCGGAAACTGCTGGCTCCCCTGACCGAGCAAGTTGCCGACGGCAACAGACTGGGAGGGTAGCGTTTTCCGGCGAACGCCCTGTACTACTGAATGGCGATAGACAGACGGGTTGGATATGGACGTCTGTGTACTGCTTTCTTTTTCCGTGTACCGGTCAGACAGCTCAGTGGTTAAAGCGTTTGCTTACAAATGTTTGGGTCGTGGTCTCAGATTCAAATCTCCGTGGAGGCTAAGATTTTTTAAAATTTTTTTGATCGTAAGAGTCACGCCTGGGCCGTAGGTTATTCGGATTTAATGTTAAACTGTCGATATCACAAAGTTAGGGTGCAATGCGAGGCAAATCGTAGGTAGTCTTGCAATGCTGTAGGTGTACACTTTTTTTACGTTATAATTATTCCTCAGGGGTTGTTCGCAGTCAGAGAGAGAGAGAGAGAGAGAGAGAGAGAGAGAGAGAGAGAGAGAGTGTGTGTGTGTGTGTGTGTGTGTGTGTGTGTGTGTGTGTGAACCGCAGTAATAATACTATCAATACGGAAGTAAGTCTCTGTCTTTTTGTTACGTTTTGACGACCAAATGGCTATATCGATGTTGATGGAAATTGACAAGAAAATCTGTATGAAGGGCATAGGACATTTTCTCCGGTATGTTTAATAGTTGTAGTCACGAAATTTTGAGACCTTATCGAATGGTGACAGAAACATGTTGGAAACTGATTCTCTTCAAGAGACTGGTTCGACGGTAGAATGATATAGTGATAGCTTTCCTGTCATATTATGCCGACTCCGTGTTGTTTGGGTCCAATCCTTCGTTACCAACCAACAACTTTCTATATTCAATTCTGGCAAAAAACTTCTTAATCCACGCGTACTAGCTAGTATTTGATAAATTCTATGATGAAACTCACTTGTCTCTGTTTTACTTAATCATTATAACAGAAGCATTTTTAAAACCAGTAAAAGTTTGGAAAGAAAATTGCTTCGGAAACACATATTGAAAACTGAGTACCACAGTTTTTAACCATCCCAGTTTTGTCTGTCTTAATTCATGAAACTGATATTTTTGCTATCACATTTTATCTTATATATTGCTCGTAGTAACAGGATAGTGGTTGGTTGATAGTTCTCATTTCCTGGAGAGGCAAAGCAGGAAAAACTTAACTTTACCGCGTTTTATCCTGGAAATCACATGCTCCTTTGTTTTCTTGTACAATAGTGCGAGGGGGTTTTGGTGGTCATTTCAGGTAGGACTGCAGGTATAACAAGATGGCATAATCCCCGTTGATTGTCGGAAACAATGGTTCTTTCAGCAGTTATAAATAAAGACCGCATATCAGCAAGTATAATAACTGTTTGGAATAATCTGCCTGTTTGGGTTCTATGATTTTACACGTTTTTTATACGCACAGTATCGCGTAATCATCCAGGTGAATGTTTGGATCGTCCCCGCTTCACTAGTACACATTTAATAAACAAAAAGAAAAAAACATTATAAACATGGTTACAACATTTCATGTTTCACAGACACAGTTTTACTAGCTTTTTTTCCCCTTATTTGTTAAAAGTTACCACGTATGGATCAAAATAATCTTGTTACACCTGGGAAAAGTAGCCTTTGTCACTTCGGGTTTGAGTTTCCTAAAGAGTCAAAAACCCATAGATAGTATACGACGATGTAGAAGCTGTATGTTAATCAAGAGGCTTAATTACCGACAAAACAGAGTATATGGCTAGATCAGACCTGGTCATCGGTTTATGCATATCATCAGAGATACACTAAATGAAATTTTTTGTCTAGGTACAGTTGATTCGAAGTTATGACAACCATCTAGCCAAGTCTGCAGAAGAACTCTGTAGGTCAACTGGCACCTTGCCAAAAAAGAACAGCAATTAATGTCACATAATTATTCGCATGTTGCAAACTTCTCTGTGCGTCTGTGTTCGCGCGTAAGAGTGAAAGAGCAAGAACGTGACAGAGCATTTGATGGTAATGCGTCTTTAAAATAGTTTCTCCAATAAATATTCTTTATTTTATTAAATACATTAAGTTTTTAGAGATTTTTACTCGTTTAATATAATTTCCTTACGTTTTAACGTTCGTTTGCCTACAGTGATCAGATCCCAAATTGTTTAAGCTTGCTCCAGAGTTTGGTCAGGTTATTTTCTTTTCAAAATATGATTCGTTGCGGATAAGGGAGTTGAAACGGGGTTCACGTCACGCTGACGCAATGAACGACATTGCTCAACGGATTTTTAGTGTCAACAAAAAATGCAGCAGATTTTTACCTGATGGCAACCTGCAGAAATCGACTTCCTCTTTTACTGTATCATCGAAGGAATCTTTTTTTTTTAACTGCTTTACGTCTCTCAACAGCGAGGTCTTTAGAGACGGGAAAGGATGGGGGCAAGGAATGGGAAGGAATTCGGCCATGGTCTTTTGAAGGAAGCATCCCGGCATTTGCCTGGAGTGATTTGGGAAAACATGGAAAACGCAAATCTGGATGCCCGGACGGGGATTCGAACCACCGTCCTCCCGAATGCCAGGCGAGAACGCTAACCGTTACACCGCCACGCTCGGTCCAAAGGAATCGTGTTAGAAAGTAATGATAGGTTATCAGGCAGTAAAAAGCTACCCTGCTGCCTGCTGTATCGATAAAACTGCACAGATCTATGTTAAATGCTTCTGTTTTTGCTGAACTGTTGTGTAAAAGAATGGTCAACTTGTGTAATCCTTTTATTTCTGAGCAGAGACACCGAACTCGTTTAAACACTGTCACACTGCCGCATGTGTTGTACCAGGTCTTGGACCTGCGCGTCGAGTCTGGAATTCCGTTTATATGGATCGCACGCAGCAGGGTGTGGCCCCGACACAAGGTCAGCAACTTCGGAATTTTTCGTCTCTCAGCTCGTCATGATGTAATCAACCACACACTGCTCTGCTCTGGCCTTGCACTTGCTGAGTCATCTACTTTTCTTTTTAATGTAGTCTTGTTTCTTTTTCTCGTAAGGAGTGTAGTTCCTTGTCTGCAGCAGGATGGGAATCACTGATGGTTCTCCACAGACGTTTTCGAATCTACTTCCTTCCTTTATTCATCCGCATTTAAATAGCTTCACTACTCTTTACTACTTATGGCTTACACCTCGTCGACGTCGGTGGATGGGACTGGGGACTAGGAACGGGAAGGAATTCAGCTATGGCCTTTTTTTGAAGGAAGCACCCCGGCATTCGCCTGGAGTGATTTGCGGAAACCACGGAAAACCCCGAATCTGGATGCCCAGACGGGCATTCGAACTGGCGTCCTCACGAACGCGAGGCCTGAACAAATAGTTTCACTTACTTTTGAAGGTTTTTACTTAGGCAACTTCTCACCCTTTTAAATAAATAAATCCTGTTGAGGACGAGTGCAAGATATAAGGTTAAAAAAAAAAAATGTAACATGGATAATGAAGTAACGTAGGTGCTGTTTCTATTTCACTGTACTTCATTCGAATCCAGTAGAAAATATATAGCGGTTACAAAATCATAAACTAGAAAAAAATATTATGGTTAACTGAATCACATTGTAGGTAGTTTTTGGTTATTAGAGCGTGCATAAAGTTGTCTACCATTATCTATATAACGGAAAATCACAAACGAGCCAAACTGATTTTACGATCCCTTGGTTCCAATTTAGAATATAACAACTTATACGAAACGTCATTTTACCGTCGTGTGCTCAATGAATGGCATGGAGTAACCGAAAATTGAGAATGCAACAAGCATGAAGAACTTAAATTTCCGAGATCATCTTCCGCGATATAAAAGGTTGTGCTAGTTGGGTGAATATGCAGTCTGAGTTCGTTTGTTTTGAAACAGACGTCTACGGTCAGTGAGAACTAAACCACAGCTTACGTATCAAAGTGCAAAGCAGTTAATTTCATTCCTTTGATCATTCTTACGGGAGACAAATTACGGTAGTAATTCTTACAGAGACCGGAACTGAATTAATGTGTTCGGGAAAATGTGGGTTCGACAGCCAGCTATACAGATGTTTTTCCATGGTTTCCCCAAATCACTCCAGGCGAATGCCAGAATAGATCCTTCAAAATACTATTGTCGAAATCCTTCCCTATTCTTTCCCACAGTCCTGCCCGTCCTATAATGAACTCGTCGTATAAGAACCGAAAACCTTTCTTTTTTTGCGTATTGCTTTACACCTCGTCGACGTCTAGGTCATTAGAGGCTGGAAAGGACTGCAGGAAAGGAACGGGAAGGAATTTGGCATGGGCTTTTGAAGGAACTATCCCGGCATTCACCTGGAGTGATTTGGGGAAACCATGAAAACCCAAATCTGAATGCCCGGACGGGGATTCGAAACCGCGTCCTGCTGAATGCGAGGCCAGGGCGTTACCGCTCCCCACCACGCTCGGTAATCTTAAAACAAAAAAAAAAGTTTCGATTCCTTCACTAATTTTTGTGAACATTACACTTAGTAGCAGGAGAGTCGCGTTTTTGTTGGGTACAGATTACACTGATGGAAGCTGTTCTCTTAAATCTATTTTTAAAGAGTCATTTGTACCGAATTGCTTTTTTTTGTATTATGGCTTTACGCCTCGTCGACGTCTAGCTCATTAGACGCGTAAAAGGAATGGGAAAGAGTTCCACCATGGCCTTTGAAACGAACCATCACGGCATTCGCCTGGAGCGATTTGGGGGAACATTGGAAAAATCAATTCTGAATGGCCGGACGGGAATTTGAATCCGCGTCCTCCCGGATGCGAGGCCAGAGCGTTACCGCTCACCTACCACGCTCGCTGTACCGAACAGAAAGAATTCAAAGTGCGTTGAAATTGGAACCTTTTATAATTCTGCTTAGTTTCTACACATTTACGTCAATATTATGAGTTTTTACACTTAAATACTTTAGTAACAAATTTATTAATTAAATTTGAAATTAGTAGGACTCAAAATTTTAAAGAAATCAGGTCTAAAATATCGAGATAGAAGAACACTTTATAAACTATATAAAAATCAAGTAGGTATAATAAAAGTAGAACCGTGAGAGACATGCATCACTTAAAAAGGGTGAGAGACAAGATTGTAGTCTATCCCCGTTAATTTTCAACTTGTATATAGAAGCAATAAAGGAAATAAAAGAAAAATTTTCATGTGTCATAAGTGTTCAGGGAGAAAAAAATCAGTATGCTACGATTTGCTGATGGTATTGTCTTGTTAGCAAAACGAGCTGAGGATATTGAGAAGTTACTGAGTATCATGAACAAAATACTGAAGGAAGATTTTGGACTGAATATAAATCAAAGCAAGACAAAAGTGATGAAATGTGTCAGAAATGATACCAAACACAGTAGATTAAATATAAAAAATAGGAGAAGTAAATGAATTCTGCTACTTGGGAAGCAAAATTACAACCGATGGCCGAAGCAAGAATGATGTTAAAAGCGGAATAGCACTAGCAAAAAGAGCCTTCATGAAAAAGAGAAATCTTTTAGTTGACCTATGAATTAGAAAAAAATCTTTTTAAAACTCTAAATGTGTAGTACAGCACTTTATGGTAGCGAAACATGGACTTTAGGAATACCAGAAAGAAAGAAAATTGAAGCATTTGAGATGTGGTGCTACAGAAGAATGCTGAAAATTAAATGGACAGACAAAGTACGAAATGAAGGAGTTTTGGAAATAATGGGTGAGGAAAGATGTTTGTGGAAGAAGCTTACAGAAAGAAGAGACAGCTTGGTAGGTCATATTTTGAGACATGCTGGATTGGTTAATTTGTTAGTGGAGGGAACAGTCAAAGGTAAGAACTGTAGAGGAAGATAGATTAGAATATATGAAGCAGATAATTTAGGTCGTGGGTTGTAGGGGATATGTAGAGATGAAGAGGTTAGCACAAGATAGGAAGGGATGGGGGATTGCATCAAACTACTCGAAAGACGGATGACAGCATAAAAAAAAGACGTTAAATGTTAAAGAAATCCGGTAAACATATATAATCCAAGCATGTTGGTAGTAAAGACTTCCTTTCTGATTGTTCTTCGTATTTCATACGGATTGTTTTGAAGATTATGAAGATTTAACTCGTTTACAGGAAATGTCAAATAACGCACAGGCCAAACTGTTTTGCCTTCCAGAGTACCTCACACAGGGTTTGAAACTACACGTGACCCGGCCGAAAACAATAGCAATTCGAAGGATCAGTTACGAGTGTTGTCTGAAAAGTTATCAACCTCGCTCGTAGATTATACAATAATAAAAATAAAATACTAAGAAAATTATTCTTGTTTACAGTGCTATAGTATCGTATTTTCTAAATTTCACTTTTCATATTTCTTTGATTGCATCGGTGCCTACTATCCGGTGCCGAGAAATTTTCAGACCACGCTGATGTCACATTTTCTCAGTATGGTCATATACTAATTCAAATAAGTCGTTACAAAACTTCAGTCAGAAAATATGTTGATTTGCTTATGTTTTCGTAAGGCAAAAATTGAGCCCATATAGCCGTTGACGTAAAAATATCTGCTGTTGCTAACATTTACTTTTCTTTAAATTTGTTTTCGAGAAAGTTCCCGATATTAATATCGCAACTGCATTTCTTCTTGGCCCATCCGACATACCTGAATGTATCCATGGCAACATTAACAGTACAAGACAGCGTCATTTAGGAAATGAAGTGTACCAAACATTTTCTACAAAAATTATATTTACGTGCTGTCTTACATTGCAGTTTGGTGAAGATTCTTACTACCTGTACGAATGATTCCAAAATACTGGAGAACTCTGCACTCAAACCTGAGTTGGTTTTCCTTTAAGGTACGGTTCACATGACACTAATGCCAGTAGTCAAAAAGGGTCTACTGGAGATCTCGATTCCCCTACAATATTCACTAATGACGTCATAAAACTGCTGTGGTCAATCGCAAGACGTATTATTTTCGAACAGTCATTCCGTTGTAATACAGCCTGGACCAATATTTTCAAGCAGATAATACACCCTGTACCAGCATGGCACCGTTAAATGTACTTCGGAAAGTATTTCCAGCAGTGTTTTGCGATTGGCTACCGCTGTGCCATGATGCCAATTCTTTACGGATTGGTGATCTCCAGTAATACCGTCGAAACATCCTCAGAAAATAGTGTACGTCAGTATTTCAAACTATAAGCAATCAATCTTGTTGGAAGGGGAACGATTAGCTTAAGCCTGTACCAAAAGTAAAAAAGAAAACACGAACTTCTGTCACCTGTACCATAAATGGTGGATTTATCTAAGAGATTTTCAAAATCTGTATCTTGACGCGAGGGACATTTTCACAACAATCCTGCTAGGACTTGTTCCGTCCTTTTTTTTTCCTTACTGCTTTACTCCTCGTCGAAGGCTAAGGTCATTAGAGGCGGGATGGGACTGGGGACAAGGAACGGGAAGGAATTCGGCCATGGCCTTTTTGAAGGAAGCATCCCGGTATTCGCCTGGAGTGATTTGGGGAAACCATGGAAAACCCAAATCTGGATACCCGGACGGGGATTCGAACCCGCGTCCTTCTAAATGCGAGGCCAGAACGTTAACCGTTCACCCACCACTCTCGGTTTGTTCCGTTCTGTCATGCAGATGGACCGAAATATGTAATACAACAACTTCTAAACAACAATAACTGTGAAAATGCGTGTAAATATTTCTTCCGAATGAAATAAAAACAAAAATTAAACACGGAACGAGATTAGCTGTATGTCACCCTTTAACAAATGCAATCCTGAATTTTGTTTCTATCGGCTCCCGTTTTTATTGCTCATGGCTTTTAGCCTTGTCGACATCGAGGTCATTAGAAGTGGAAAAGGACTGGAGGCAAGGAATGGGAAGGAATTTGGCCATGGTCTTTTGTAGGAACCATACTTGCCCTCACCTGTCGTGATTTTGGAAACTGTGAAAAACTAATCGAGATGGCCGAATGATGATTCGAAACCGCGTCCTCCCGAATGCGAAGTCCGATCACCCTCCCTACTCGGTCTCAATGTACACACCACAGATGCAGTGTTGGCAATGTAATGGATATGGGACTATTAATTAATATTTCCTAATTAATATCAATAGTGAATAAACAGTAAATTTTCTTGGCTATTTATATTTTTCTGCACTGGACTGCATTTGAATAAATTTAACGTTCTAGCAAACATTATTACTTACCTCTCAATTTTGGTACAAGGTAAAAAACATAATTACGACCTGTCCTATGCTATGGCCACTGCAAACGATTTGTATCCAATACATTAAAGAATTACCAACGAATGTCCTCAACGAATCTTTAGGCCACTGGTTGGGCAAGTCATTTGGCAAAATCCAAAGCCAGTGTTGGATCAACAACTCTTATTTCAGCCCCATTAATTTATTTTCATTATTGCAACAAATTAGTATCTTGATCATTTAAACAAGTATGAAATTTGGGTTATTTTTTATGCATGCGCTTTGTTGGATACTAGGGGCCGATACAGGAGGGGGGAGGGACTAGGGGGGCTCAAGACCCCCAAAATTTTTTTAGGTCCCCCCCCCCCAAAATCCTGGATCCGCCCCTGTTGGAAACCATTAGAATTGTGTTTCCTATAAACAAAATTTGGTAAAAATGTTTCTTTTCAGTCTTGTTGTATAGACAAACAAACCGATAATGCAGCTATATGTTTGTAAAAATTACTACACCAAGGAGGAGACAAGTGGTTACATTGAAAATTATTCTACAGATTAGTAACATAACAATACACAAATGATTAGAATTATACGACGATACATACTCTTTGGCACTGAGAATTCAATGCGGTGTGAAGGGGCTCTAGACGTCGTGGTATCGAATCAGAGAGAGCCTGGATATGCTGCTGAGATACATTGCCACTCTGTTTGTAGGCACGTCCACATAGAATCGACAGTAGCTGCAGGAGGACCAGAACAAACAAGTTGAAAACTGACCATTTCCTAGACATGGGCAACATGTCATGCGAACTTACAGTACAGGCCACGGAAGCAGTGGTACCCGTCATTATTCGTAGGCTTCCACATTTTAGCGACATGTGACAGGGCATTGTCTTGCTGAAATATGGCGTGTGGAGCTGCCTGCAGGAGGGGCAGTGGTTCAGGCTCCAAAACCCCCCTGGTGTGGCGGATGCTGTTCAGATTGCTCTCAACACGCAAGAGGTGAAATCGCTTGTTATAGCCAATGGCGCCCAAAACCATTACACTTAGCTTTTGTCCACTATGCCGCTCATCAATGCGGTCTGCAAAATTGCGGTTAACGACGGTAGCGTCTAACAACCATCACTGTAGGAAAAGTTGAAGCGAATTCGTCCGAGAATACCACAATTGGTCACAGTTTACGTGCCAATTGCGGTCTGAGGCATTGATGGTTTTTGGTCAATGGAAGACGACGCAATGGCATGCGCCACTCCAGGGCAGCCATCAGCAGACGACGCTGAACGATAGATGCAGACATTTCCTCAAGTGTTGCAGTGCTCCAATGTAGAGCCAACACTGTGGACGAAGCGGTTGTGTCGGTTACGGCCGTGCGGATGGCGATCATCCCGCGGTGTGGTCACATTGTCTGGTTCAGCAAATGCTCGTAACTGTGTCCGACCCGCATCTATTCACCGTTTCTACACACGCATCACTGTCGTAGCCGCGTTCCCTGTACGGACTACAGTGTCATGGTACGACAAATCAGTTACCCGGATACCCGTCATTCTGCCACGTTCAAACTGACTGGCATGCTGATATTGCGCCTTATGACGTCGACGAGACATACTTACACTGACAGCGTGGCTTAGCACGGACCTGTCCGGTCACACAAAAGAGGGCGTTGCCGGTCCTGCCTGTACGCCATCTGTCTGCAGTCTGTAACATGACGCGCTGTCGCCACGTTACAAGGTGCATTTTTATTATATATGTAATAATATAAGAGTAATTTACATAAATCTTGGGCGACCACCTAAATAGATTTTTGTTATAATTTTATAAAGTACGCAAGATTCCAAGTGAGGACTGTAATGAAATGATGAACATACAGTGTATCTTGGTAAAGCGAATATTCAAGAATTATTGAGCTATGTAGGCTTGAAGCTAATCTGGTGTTCCCGAACCTTGGCGACAAGAAGTCGCGGATTTGGGTTTTGCCGGACCACACACTCTGCTCCCTAGGGATAGGCGGTCAACAAGGTTACTCACCGGGCGGGAAATGCCTGCCGCCAGAACAGAGAGTCGTCCCCGAACGCAGCCGAATATGTCCGACCTCTGTTAGATACTCTAGGCAAATCAGCTATCGGGGATATCACGTGACATTAGGTGCCGACCTGAAGATCCAATCCAAATGAGCATATAACTTAAAATCCTGGGAATTTTTGTTATATGTGAGCTTCGAGACTACAAATGGGCGGAGCGAGAAGTTTCCTCGTGGACCGAAGAGCGAGGAGCTGGACATTCTAACTTCGATCTTCGAGTCCAAGCTATGCGAGTCTAGTCTGAGGTTGACTTGGAAACTTGACTTCTTTCGCCAACTGCTGCTGCAAGCTTGCTGGAGCAAGCTTATCACAGCAACACAGCCCCGGTAATGCGATGATGCGCATTGTCAGACCAGAGATGCCTATAGCCAACTTGTGAGATAATCTCACATATCGTGGGTCCACTACAGTCACCGCAGACATCAGACGCAGGACTACAATGGTAACTTATTACGACCAAGCCATCTGATTGTGCATTCCGTGAAACAGAACCCGTAAGCGACTTTGAGAGGATAGGTCCATGTTCTCACTTTGTAATTGTAAAAACCCCTGAGCTAACGGCATAATTTGCCAGAACTAGTTATTTTCGAATGATATATTGTTCATTCTGGCCCCCATGATTTTCTTTTTAACTGTAAAGTCACAGTATTATGATACCTTTGTATGAGGTCGTCATAACTTGTATTTTTCATTGTTTCCAATTGTCATTATTTCTTGCATTTTGATTCTGAGATATATTTAAAAGTAAATATAAAATTGTTTGCTTGCTCATGACGGCTAATTGTAACTCTGAGCGTTGCTTTTATGATTTTGCCAATTTGTGTTAATGTTAACGGTAAATTCGCTCAGACTTGTAATCGCCAGTGATAAGAAAATAAATGTCATATTGTGACAATTTTTCCTAAATTCCAACTAACGTCGAGATTCTTGCAAAATTAATAAATTTTCACTCCTTCATAAAAATTAAAATTAAAAATCCACAATTATTAATCATAAAGGTATGAACGATAATTGTAACGTAGTTTGCCCGCCAAGGCACCCACCGCAAGTCTTAATCACTTATTGAAGTTCCACTGTACAACACATCCTCAATCGCATTCGGGAGGACGCGGGTTTGAATTCCCGTCCGGGCATCCAGATTTGGGTTTTCCATGGCTTTCCCAAATCACTCCAGGCGAATTCCGAGATGCTTCCTTCAAAAAAAAGCCATGGCCGAATTCCTTCCCGTTTCCTGTCCCCAGTCCCATCCCGCATCTAATGACCTTAGCCGTCGACGAGGCGTAAAGCAATAAGTAAACAATCCTCAACGGAGACCTATGCAATTTTAATGGCACTAGAATACATACAACAATCTGGAAAAAAACAACACTGTCTCGTATGTACAGATTCCAAAGCAGCTCTCCAAGCAATTTTAGGGATACCAACAGGGAAATGCAATAATTACCTAACGAACGAAGTAGCTAAGGAATTAAGAAACAGTGCAGGGAAAGGAATAGAAATCAAACTACAATGGATACCTAGTCACGTTGATATAGCGGGCAATGAGGCTGCGGATATAAAAGCAAGGAAGCAACTGAATTTTTAGGATAAGGAACACATTCCCATTCCATTTACTGATTATAAAGACACAATTTCATCCTGCGTTAAGGCAGAATGGGAAAAAAATGTGGCGGGAGGATAGACAGGAGGTTGGCAGATGGTATATGGCATCAACGAATACAATCAGAGATAAACCTTGGTACAACCGAGTGGACCTTAGCAGAAAGGAGATCAGCTGTATGATGAGACTTAGAGCAAGACACGTGTTGTTAAATGACAAAAATTTATGATGAAACTCCCCACTGTGTGGGACTTGTCCAGAGACGGAAGATATATACCACTTCACGTTGAGGTGCAGAAACTACAAGGCCGAAAGGCATGAATTCTTAGAAGGTTTACAAATTACGGATATACAATCCCTTATGCAGATCCTCGCCTATCCCAACAAAAATCCTCTAATTTACGTATTATTCAAGTACGTTTCAAGAACAAAAACTCACGTATAAAGCATATATATAAATAAAGGACAAACAATTTTTATGTTACCCTTTTGTAGTTGGCTAAATTAGCGTATGGCTTAAAAAAAAAAAAAAAAAAAAAAAACAAAAAAAAAACGCATCCTCCGGTTTGGATCTTTGGCCGAGCATCCAGATTTGGGTTTTCCATGGTTTCCACAAATAACTCCAGGCGAATACTGGGATGCTTCCTTCAAAAGGCCACGACCGAATTCCTTCCCGTTCCTTGCCCCAGTCCTTCCGCGCCTCAAATGACCTAGACGTCGACGAGGCGTAAAACCATAAGAAAAAAAATACACATTCTCCAGTTTTGGAGTTATTTAGATTACTTCTTCTGGATGCTGCAGTTTTCAAAGTCAGTAGTGTATATAATCAAATATCAGCATTAAAGAGTAGAGCGTTTGTTTCATTACAGACATTCTGATACTAAACATAATACCTAGAAATTGGAATTCCAGGTATTCAGCCGTGTTAGCTATTGGTAAAGATGTGAAAATATGTCAATAAGAAGCTCGTATGTTCTTGCAATAAATAGCAGTGAAATATTGCCGTGTTAAATACCAGATTAACAAATGGGAGACACGTTTTGATCACACACTTCCCTTCTACCCGATTAACAGCGTTCCCCAGGGAGCGTGCATAAACCACGTAGCTCCATTTTGGCCTCCTGTGAACCCCCCCTACCCCCACGTTGCCCGACGTGGCTTTTGTCTCCCCCCCTCCCCCCCGCGTAGCTTTTTTCCATATTGATTCCAGAAGACATTTTACATTGTTTTGACATTTTACATTGTTTTCTCTTGTCAGACTATAGTAAATTACATACGGAGGTAATTAAACGACGGATATAAATATTTATATGCTTCTGTGTTTTCTGTATCTCATTGTAACTGTGACAAATAACATGAAAGAAAAGCTACGTGGCCTCGCTCGGACCCCCCCCCTCCCCCCACCAAACACATGTAGTCATGCGTAGGTTTTCAGCCACCCCCCTTCCCCCTTAGACCGAGCCACGTAGTTTATGCACAATCCCCCAATTACTTCATGGGATTGGATTTTTTTTTTTTTTTTTTGTGAACAATGATTTCATTAGATTAAATCACATCTTACTTTCGAAAGAAGTTATGAAATTTACATAGACAGCACCGACCTTGACGGGCGAGCGGTAACACTGGATTTTTTTTCGCCTCGTCGATGTCGATGTCATTAGAGGCGGTAAAACACTGGGAGAAGGAGTGGGAAGAAATTCGGCGAGGCTTTTTGAAGGAACCATCCCGACATTCGCTTGGAGTGATTTTGGAAACTATGGAAAACCGAAATTCGAATGGCCGGACGGGGATTCGAATCTCCGTCCTCCCGAACACGAGGCCAGAGCGTTACCGCTCGCCCACCACGCTCGGTGAAACACTCGGGCGTGGTATTCTGGAGGATAAAGGTTCAAATCACCGTCCGGCCTTCCATATTTCGGTTTTCAATGGTTTCCCGAAATCGTTCTAGGCGAATTCCTTGATGGTTCCTTTAAAATGCCGAATTCGTATCTGTTTTTATCCCACAGTCTTTCCCGCCTTTAATGACCTCGCAATATAGGTTTCTTTTTTCACTTTTTTTTTTTTTTTAAAACTATCAATCATTCTGAACGTGCAGTGAAACATAATGCAATGAGCTAATAGCTGTATATTCCGAACTTAACAGTAACGCTAACCATTGTAGAAAAGCAGGTGATACGTGGAGAAGTAGTTTTGTCTCGCACTCTAAGGCTTTCGCGGCTGGAATAAATAGTGTAAAGGACATATTAGACCACAGCTAGTAAATGCAGTAACTTCGTTGAGGTCAATCAGGTATGCGCCGTGACTTGAGAGTTTTAGATAGTTAGCGCTTAGCAAAAGTGAAACATTAATGAATTAGCACGCTCGCTGAGCCTGCAACAGCTTTGATCGGGGAGGTGCTTTATCTAGAATGTGACGTCACGAACGAGGTTACCTTTGGCGACGAATTGATACTCTGCCCTCTTTAGGGGGCGTCCATTAATGACGTGAGGTGAAAATGAGGGGGGGGAGGGTCCGGGGAAATCTCGCGAAAACCTCACCAAGGAAGGGGGGAGGGGAGTTAACGGAAATCTCAAGTGAGGTTTTTGAAATTCTTGTGGCACAAAAGTCGACTTTAGGGGGGGTATTTGGTCCTTAAACCGACCTAGGAGGGGGGGGGGGGGGTAACCGCCCTTGGAAGCATGAGACCTTAAAAAAATAGTCTCAAAAAGTTGCGAGGTCGATTAGTAGCGGGGGTGGGGGGGGTCTCCGTCAAAATCTCACGGGGGGGGGGGTTGTACCAGATCTCACGAAGTCTCACCAGAGTGGGGGGGGGGAGGGTTCCGGAAATCCGGAAAAACACCTCACGTAATTTATGGATGCCGCCTTATCTAGAAACTTACCCACACTATTTGCCATATACCTGACAAGGGTCAGTACTGAAAACGCTAAAAGGACTGTGACAATAGGCGCCGTCGTAATATCAAATTCTATGGGTTCCAGGGGTCCACAAATGAAAGTGATACTCCGGCCGAATGTCAGTGGGACCAACTCAACAGGCCCATTTCCGACAAACTAAAACCACTATAACAGAAGACATCGCCTTGGAGGTACGAAACAGCACGCACTTAATAGAAATCATCACAGGAATCCATCTTTCTATTAATCAGCTTCGAACTCATGTCATCGTACACAAGTGGAACAGTGGATGAGAATGTTGTGGTGATACGCACTAAACTCTTGGGTCGTTACCTATCGGTACAATGGACGGATCTTGCCGTGTTCTGTATCAAATCAACCTTCTTCCAGGTGTATGCCAAATGGAAGGAGCAGCCACGGGCTCTCCAGTCTCATCCAGAGCCGCTGTATCCTATTCAGTCTGAACTGGCAACTCAAGTCCCCGCTCCTCACCTCATTGCATCCTTCCTTTCCTACATCTCCGAGCTGACCACCGTGTCCACACAAGGGAATGAAAAATGCAGGGGTAAGGGCAGCAGAGTGGGGATTGAGCAGACTGACCTTGAGCCGCCACGGTTAACTCAACGTGCTATAATATCTTTATGGTGTTATTAGAAACAGAGGCGCGGGACAATGCTTGGCTATCATTTTTGTGATTTGGCCCCATGGGAATGATAGCCTCAAAGAGAAAGAGTTCATGTAGCACTTAAGCAGTACACATCTCAAGATCTAATTTACAACGGAAACTGAGGAATAAGATCAGTTATCGTCCTATATGTTTCAATGAGTAGACGGGTCAGTAAGATCTTAGGGAATTTGGTATATCGTAAATCAACGCATACAACGCACCACCAACCCGCGCTTATAACCTTGTGCAATATACTCTGTTCACCCTCAACTGGCGGTTCAAGGCCATGTTCCCCATCCACCGCTCCTCATCTCACCATCCGCTCCCGTTGCCTACCACTCCGAGCAAGTAGCAAATTTGTCTGCAGTCACTCTTTCGCTTTCGTATGTTTGGGTAAGGGCAGTTGGGTGGTGATAGGGCAGACTGACCTTGAACCGTCTCTGTTAACTGAACGCGCTATAGAGCTGTTAGCGTGTGTGACCCGACAAGTTTGTACACGTTGAGGGCTAACCGACACAACTCCACCAGGGCCAACAATACAAACGCAACAGCCTCCAACCAAACAAAAAAACACCACGCAAAAAACTTACATTTTTTTACTTATGACTTTATGCCTCGTCGACGTCGGGGTCATTAGAGGCGGGACAGGAGTTGGATAAGAAACGGGAAGGAATTCGGCCATGGCCTTTTGAAGGATTGAACCCGGCATTCGCCTGGAGTGATTTGGGGAAACCATGGAAAACCCAAATCTGGATGCCCGGACGGGGATTCGAACCGCCGTCTTCCCGAATGCGAGGCCAGAGCGTTAACCGCTCACCCATCACGCTCGGTCGCGCAAAGAATGTGTCTCGCCAAACGTCAACTGCGTCATGGATTGCATTCGGAAGTTCTTAAGTATGGTTGACGTCAAACCAGTTCACAAGACCTACAGAAAGATCAGCACCTAGTTGATGAAATATGCTGGGGTTTACGAGATTCCTTGTGGCTGCGGATCGGTCTATGTTGGAGACTGGCCGCACTGTAGACGAGAGACTGCGAGAATATATCCGACTCTACAAATCAAATAACGCCGACAAGTCGGCCATTACGTGGCATTCATTTATGGCCGGTCGTGCCACCGACTTTGAAAACACCAGACTTCTTTCGAACGAATATCAGTGTGACCAAGGTGGATAAAAGAGTTGCTAGAGATAGCTAAACGCCCTAATAATACCAACGAAAACACACTGCCTAAAGATACATGATGCATGGCTTGCTTTGTTACCGAGATGGGGGAAAAAATCTGACGCCACAACCCCCATCGAGGAACCAAACCACGTGACAGATGCGCTCTCCTGATTGGCCGGACTATTCAAACCTCTCTGAAGACCGTTAATTGTGCACAGCAGTGCGTGTAGAACACATCTAAGTGCATTTCGCACCAGAATTTTGGTCGAAACATCTGTAATTTAATTTCATAACGTGGCACCATCACATGAGCATTGAAACTAATTTTGTCTTGTGACAGGAAGAAACTTTTATTTTATTGTTTACATTTCTATAATGGTTTGAAAAATGAAATGATTCAGTATGTATGGTAATTAATGATAGGGCAGCTGGACGAACATGATTAATTTGTTTTAATACTTCACATAAATTAAAATTTTTGAACATTACTATCATTATCATGGGTGGTCTGGTAGCTCGTTGGTTAAGACGCTTGCTTTTGATAGTTCGAAATCTGGTCCCGTGTTCAAACTCGGCGGGCACAAGGAATTTTTAATTGTTGTGATTGATCATATGAGTGGTTCGGATTCCACGTTAAACTGTAAGTCCCAGAGGAAAGGAACTTGCCGTCCTACCTCTGACACAATGGCTTAGTATGTCTTCTTCGTGAAGATTCAGCCAACCTTCAGATTGTGGACTAAGTTTTTTTTTATCATTATCTTCCGAATGATTTTCAAGTGGATATGTGGGCCTGAAACTAATGGAAAGAACGTTCAGCGATTACAGTAACATCAGTTGCGACAGATGGAGCGAGTATTGCGTATTAGGATAGTCTCATAATCATATATGATACAGTTGTATCAGGTAACATGCCAATAATAATAAACATCTGGGGCCTCACCCCAATATATCAGCTGGAAACTGATACATATTTCTTGTGTACGTCTTCTTAATTGGACTGAAAAATATGCGTCGTTATATTTCAAATTACTGATTGAAATAGGATAAGACCTCGTTTTCATGGATAAGTTAATGTTGTTGATGTACGCTGTTACTGTTCAGCTAGGCATACATTACGTGTTTCACTGGCAACGCGAATTCCAGTTACCGAGCGTGGCGGTGTAACGGATAGCGTTCTCGCCTCGCATTCGGGAGGACGGCGGTTCGATCCCCGTCCGGGCATCCAGATTTGGGTTTTCCATGGTTTCCCAAATCACTCCAGGCAAATGCCGGGATGCTTCCTTCAAAAGGCCATGGCCGAATTCCTTCCCATTCCTTGCCCCCCATCCTTTCCCGTCTCTAAAGACCTCGCTGTTGAGAGACGTAAATACAATAAAAAAAAATTAAAAAAAAAAAAAAAAAAAGAATTCCAGTTGCGCAAAGTAGTTCGCCTCCGCAACCAGGCGAATGTTACTTACTGTCATACTAGAAAATAAGGCAAATTGACATACTCACTTCGTTCCTTAAACACATCTGATGAACTAGTACTGACAAATCGTAAATCCACAAAAAAAAAAAAAAAAAAAAAAAAATCAGAAGCGAAAATGATGCTAACTTGTTTGGCAGAATGTCGTACTGCACTCTCTAAGCACCATACCACTATAATTAATTTAAAAAAGTCATCTACTGTCCATACTCGTGTGTTTTAGTCTGGTCAACGTTAAAGAAAAATGTAACTCACAAAGTATGTGCACCAGAAGCGAAATAAACACATCAGTTCTCCAACATGATGTTAATATAAATTTCCTTTTCGTGTAGGACTTCTGACAACCAACTGCTTGTGGGAGGTGAGCCGTAACGCTCAGGCCTGCCAATCTGGAGGACGTCATTTCGATTCCCTGTCCAGCCATCAAGATTTAGGTTTCCTATAATATCCCAAAATCACTCCAGGCCAATGCCGGGATAGTTCCTTCAAAAGTCCACGGCCAATTTTTTCCCTTTACTTTCCCCCAGTCTTATCCCGGTCCTAATGACATCGGCATTGACGAGCCGTAAAGACCTAACATCTGAGAATCTTCCGCATGTAATGCCAAATTCCACAGAGACGATCATATCTTTTTTAATTTAATAGAATTTTCCATTAAATGACAGTAATGTTATTTTTGTCTATTATTTATTAAAGTAACAAACGAATTTTTTTAAGTTATAAACGAAAGGACTGATGGAAGTTGTTAAGATGGACTGTTACTAAAATCAGTCACATTAAAACTGGAAACGGGTGAACGACAAACTGATATTTCACAACTGATTGTTGTGGAGTCAAAAAATGGCAAACTCTTTTCTGTTCTCGTTAATCGGAGTACAGAGAGCTTCCAGTATTTATGATTCAATCTTAACCCTTTTTTAGTCATTACTGACTTGAGCATGTCAAGAAAACATATAATTGATTAACACCGCTGAGCT
Source organism: Vandiemenella viatica (assembly GCA_031002005.1). Taxonomy (NCBI): domain Eukaryota; kingdom Metazoa; phylum Arthropoda; class Insecta; order Orthoptera; family Morabidae; genus Vandiemenella; species Vandiemenella viatica. The sequence continues at coordinate 132,629,171 of CM061921.1, read as the reverse complement.
TGGTAGGTAAGCGGTAACGCTCTGGCCTCGCATTCGGGAGAACGTGGGCTCGAATCCCCGTCCGGGCATCCAGATTTAGATTTTCGATGGTTTCTCCGGATAACTCATGGCGAATGACGGTATGGTTCCTTCAAAAAGGCCATGGCCGAATTCATAACTGTTCCTTTCCGTCAGTACTTTCCTGTCTCTAATCACCTCAACATCGACAAGGCAAAAGCAAAAAAAAAAAAAAGTTCCTTTTAAATCATCTATTCCGGAGCTCATCTCCTGCCGCTACTATGCTGCGTTGGTGTTTATGTAGATAATGAATCGTATTATATTTTCCTTTGGTTTGCCTTCGCGGACCTTAGGGTGTACGTAGTAATGAGTTTCCTATTGTTTTTCTTCTAGTAGCAATGCGTAAACGTTTGTAATGTAATATTTACACCTCGTCGACGTCGAGGTCATTAGAGGTGGAAAAGGACTGCGGACAAGGATCGGGAAGAAATTCGGCATCATCTTTTTTGAAGGAAGCATCCCGGTATTCGCCTGGAGTGATAGACAACCAAAATCTGGATGCCCGGGAGGGGATTCGAACTAAGGTCCTCCAGAATGCGAGTTCACAACGTTGCCACTCACCCACCACGCTGTCTTTGTAACCTATATCGTAAAGAAATTCCACAATATCGTTACTTTTATTGGAATTTTAATCTTTGATGTACAAACTAACCAAAATTACGTAGTCGAAAAACAATATAATAGAATACAAAGGTTGGTATGTTTATCTATGCTG